>OX376155.1:19101727-19701727 GCA_947363495.1 Euzophera pinguis | reverse complement strand
TTCTGCTGCGTTCGGTTTCATACCAAAGCCCTTTTTTGCCACACGGCACTCATTTTCTGCGACTTACGACTCACAATATTACGCTCGTCTGGCTTCACCCATAGGGTGAAACCAGACGAGCGTAATTTTGCGAGTCCTGAGTTGCAGAATTTCTGCTACATTCAGTTTCATACAAAAACCCTTTTATATGAAACCGAATGCAGCAGAAATTCTCGAAATTACGCTTATGTCTTCACATATAAAGAAAAAATCGAATTTGAGATTTGTCGAAATAAACTGGCAGATGGTTTTCTGAAGTTAGCCTTCATTTTTTTGGCAAGTCCTTGCATATTTATTTTTCATGTAAATTTATTAATTAAAAAATAAACATGTCCTTTACAACCATCTCACTTTTTTCAAATCTGTCCAATATAGAATCTGTCATATGCAGAATCTGTCAAAAAGAATCTGTGTTAACAGAATCTGTCCAAAAAAGAATCAGTCTCATTCGGAGCAGAATCTGTCCAAAAAGAATCTGTCTTATGCAGAATCTGTCCAAAAACAATCTGTGTTAACAGAATCTCTCCAAAAAAGAATCAGTCTCATGCAGAGCAGAATCTGTTAAAAAATAATGTCTTATGCAGAATCTGTCCAAAAAGAATGTCTTATGCAGAATCTGTCCAAAAAGAATCTGTCTTATGCAGAATCTGTCCAAAAAGAATCTTTCTTACGCAGAATCTGCCCAAAAAGAATCTTTCTTACGCAGAATCTGTCTTATGCAGAATCTGTTCAAAAAAGAATCTGTCAAATGTAGAATCTGTCAAAGGTAGAATCTGTCGAAAAAAAAACTGTAATATCAAAAGCAGAATCTGTTCAATATAGACTAAACGAATTCAAGTTTATTTCTAGAGGGTCGAGAATCACACCCCTTCAAATTAAAAGAAAATTTTTAAAATACTAGATATCACGCGGACTCCTAGCCAAATGCTAGTACAAAAAACTTAAAATGTATTAGTAAAAAATCATGGCAGGGTTTTATCCCGCCCAAGGGTAGCTTAATTACCCGGAAAGAAGCAGGCACGCCGGATGTGGATTATTGCTTGCTTTATATGCAGAAACTTGGTTTCCCTGAAGGTTGGTTTTTGAAGGTAGGTATGTACATGATCAGGTTTTATTTCACTAAACACCTGTATTTTATGTAACTTTTTTTAATACAATTAAGTAGGTAAACAGTCGTACGGCCCACTCGATGGTAAGTGGTTACCGTAGCCTATGAACGCCTGCAACACCGGAGATGTCACGACCGCGTTGCCGACCTGTCCGCTATCTCACACACACACAGCGACCCCTCTGGAGCCTGGAGTTAATGCAACTTATGGCATCATTAGGTGCGATAATCTCAAAATTGTCAGACTTAGCAGAATTCCAAAACCACTGACAATTATTAGAAATTCGGAAGTACGAAGGAATATAGGCGCTAATTTTCTGTAATTAAATGCTTAAAACAATACTGTACTTAATGGTTTTCAATAATTAAACGAATTCTAAAAGTCTATCTGAAACTATTGTAAGAACGACTAAAAAAAATTTGGTTACGACTAGGAAAAAAACCTTAATATTCGTACGACGACAACATTGCAAAAAAAAAAACAAGTATTTATAAATTCTTCTGACAGCTTAGCTCAAACTATATTCCTAGATCAATTTTCATCTGAAACATGAGATCAAACAAAATCCCACAACATAAACATAATTTCCATCAGAAATCTTCACCGCGCCGCCAGAAACACGTTTTTAATTTTGTCATCAAACATTTCGGCAAAAAGTAATTATTTCGCGGTCGTATCAGAGTATCGAAACTCGACCACTTGTAGAATAATATTGGTGAACGGCGATGATTAAATTGAAATTTAGAGGATATGCGTTTTTATATTTTATTAAATACTCGTATGTAGGGAAAAATCACACAGATTGTACTAACCCCAAAGTAAGTTCGAGATTTGTGTTCTTCTTCATCCTAGCTTATATTCCTAGTTGCGTCGTCAGCTTACGCTTCGGAGCTTAGGGTACGCTGTAAGCCATGGTCTTATACCGCCTAAAGTCATCTGACACAGCCACACGACAGTTATCTATCGATAACGACCGGGACCAACGGCTTAACGTGCCTTCTGAAGTACGGAGGAGCTCGAGATAGGAAATGCCACTAAATGGAGACCAATCCAATAGTGGTCGCATGCTTCGCCGTCGCTTGACGCGCATTCGCTACGGATACGCCCCGGTCGCGCTTGGCTATCGAGCTCCTCAGTTTCGTGATTTGTGTTAAGGGATACTAAATACTATAAGTTTTGGTGACGGATCACTGAAAAGTTATTCAAGTAGGTATTTTTATTTTTATAACCTTCCATAACAATTAATACTGAAAACGAAATTTAGTTTAGTGGATTTTACTATTTTTTGGTGCAATGAAAAGTAATTGTATTGTATTTAGTTGAAACGATGATCAAAACGACACAAAAATATTATTTTTCTATAGGTAATATTATGTTGCGAGTTGGTCAACATTTCGACAATCATTCCAACTTTTTATCGAAAGCTCCGAGCTTAAAGCCTGTACTCATGGGATTTATACGAGAAAAAGTTTCGGCTTTGTTTGGTTGCCAGACGGGTTATATGGCCGCTGGTGGCGAAAGATAAGTAGCCGGATATTATTATATTAGGATTGCAATCAAAAACAAGTTAAAACTAAAATACCACCTTAGGTTAAGTGCTATCGAAGCGGCCATCCTTTCCCGAATAGCAGCTAGAGTCGCCGGGCATATGGGGTTGTGGTATATAATCTGACTATGCATACTTTGCAATAAAATAATAAAAACGATATTAAAAATTGAGAAATAGCAGCATGGGAATCGGTTATTCAGGTTAAGAGTTATAGTGACCCAGGCATGTTTTTGCATCAAGGTTCAAAAAGAGCGATTAATTCAGGTAATTTTACTTATCGATCTATTGTCCTAAACACGGTATCATAACACAGACATAGAAGTGAAATATTGAAACTTAAGTGAGGAAACTAAATCTATCCTAAATGGAAGCACAGTCGCACAGCTATCACCGTTATAAATGAGCAATTCCAAAGTAATATCCAGGAGTGTTATTTTTGATCGGATGATTTTCAATCGTCATAATCGAAAAGTAAGATGATTTTTATTCGAGCTACCGATGAGTCTAATATGTTAAAAATAGGTCTCCAGCTCAAAATATCCTTTCTAAGCGAGCCAAAACATTGTAGCGTACAAAAATGCAGACAATTTGTTGGTGTTCGCTACATACGCGACATACCTCAGAACAATGCCTCTCGAGGCGTACGTGCCTTGGAGGCTGCTGAAAAATGGAAGGCATATTTTGTGTCCAGATGTATAAACAATGAGCAGTCGTATTGTTATTTATTTTTATTAACAAATATTTTTATTAGAATGTTTTTGATCTTCAAATTTTTTAGGATAACATTTCAATTACTCTGTCGTGTGTTAGGTTTCCAGTCTTTCTTTTTCATTAAGTCAATTAAGAATGTCTGTTAGGATCTTCGATTACTAGGTACGTTTAGCGTTGAAGTTAAACTCTAACATTGCTTCTCAATTGCTTGTAGTTGTTTCCAATTAGCAGAGATTAGCTTTCTTCTTAATTTAGAATAGAATCAACGCGTGAGATGATGATGAATATTAACGTACATCTATTATCAATAGTGCTATTCTGGTTAAAAGACAGACGGACAGATGGACAGACGGACAGACAGACAAACATGACGAAACTATAAGGGTTCCTTGTGTTTACTACGGAACCCTAAAAAGTAGGAACGTTTTCACCTACTAGAAAAACAACAATAAAGTTTGGAAAACTGTAGAGTTCGTAATGCGACAGAGGCGGCAGTCCCAAGGCGCGACAGTGGCGCCGCGTTGAATAATAAACACGAGGCGGCGTGATTTCCCCTGTCGACCATGCCACGGGCGAGATGACAAGATGACCACGTGCTAATGATGAACTGAGACTGGTTGGAAACTTCGAGTACTGCTACAAGAAAAGATTTTATTTCATAATATCTGGTTATCCAAGAGAAAATATCATTAGTATATATTTTTTGTTATCAAAATGATACTTGGTCGATTAAATAAACAGTTTATTTATGTAATGCCAGGCTAGCAAACTAGCAATAAAGACAATGGCTTAGTGGCTTTAGAATTTTATTAATTCGTCACTGTGTCTAAAAAATTAAGGTCGAATTTTTTTTTCAGTTCTCGCTTATTTTCTTATTGAATGTGGTATAATTTTGGTGTTTTATAAGCATATATTTTTTGAAGTTATATTCATGTGAAATACCTATGTTTTTGCTGTGTAAGTGTTGATAGCAAATATTAAATTTTCCTCGTACAAAATCTATTTACATTTAGAATATTAGATCAATATTCAACATTATTGTTGAAAGAAAGGAATAAAAAGTACACGTACACTTTTACCTTCCGCATTTATTATTCAGGACAGACTTTTCTGCCGACGGGCTTTGACTTTTCATCGTGGTTTCCGTTGAAATATTTACTTGTGCAATAATAAAGAAACAAAATAAAAGTTTTTTTCAATGAATAAAACAATATTTTTTTGTGATTTCTCAAGGTTCTTCATTCTGTGAAAATTTTAAATTTCAACCCACTTTCATAATCCAAAAGGGCCTCCCCCATTCTCAATTCGAGTGAATGTTTTTTTATTAAGTTTGTTACCTCTTGATCTCCCATTTATTTGTCATTTATGAATTTTCTCTTTCGAATTTTTTTTTTTGGTTTATTTGCTTTCAATTAGATCCTGTATAAATTTTTATTAAAATCGGTAGTAGATACTGCGTTTAATTGTAAAATGAGAGTGACTGAAAAATGAGAGTATACAATGAAGTCATCCAAATAAACGTAATTCAACTTTTTTGATCTTTTGATCTCTGGTAACTACTGGGTTCAGAATATCTTCAAAATAAAACCGGTAAAGGAATGAAATTCGGTTTTTATTTTTTGTGATAAAAGAATATGATGAAAATTAAGTTCTAAGATAAAAATAATGTTTTAATATCCTCTTTTGTTCCAGTAATGGACGTTCCCTGGGAAGTCCACGTGCAACCCAGCCACGGCGTTGCGGGCGGAGCAGCACTACTGACTTGTTCAGTGCCTGCTTTGGTACAAACCCATGTGACAGTCACTCGGTGGTTCAAGGACGGGTCGCTGCTGGCTCCCATGGCTGCCGAAGCTGGTGAGTACAGAAAGTATACTTTGATTGAATGCATAGAAACGGAGCAGAGAGAAAGCTTTTTAAAACTAAATTTCTTCTTCTAGTCGAGTGGAAATGGCTGACTATTCACTTATTGCCACGGTCACCGACCTATCGTTGGCCGCTAAAAGATCTGCATACATGCAGGAATCCGGAAAACTACTTAAAATACACTAAAATCAGGATCACATGCTTTGCTTATTATTAACTAGCCGTTTCCCGCAGCTCCGCCTGCGTCAAAAAGTAGCCTATGTTTGACCCCGGGTCTATAACTATATTCATACCAAATTTCATCGAAATCCGTTCAGCGGTTTGGCCGTGAAAGCGTGACAGACAGACTTTCGCATTTATAATATTAGTATGGATATAGTATATATAGTATGGATATGCGTGGGAAGCCCGGCTGAAAATTGACACCATTTTTTAATAAACGTAACTAATTACAACAAGAAATTAGGTACTAATTAGCAGAACAAGTGATCATAAATAGGAATCCCGACTTACCGAATTCCTTAATTAAATTGAAAAAGACATCGTTTGCAAAAAACCAAGCCTAATATGAAGTTTGTCTGCCTTAGAATAAATTATAGCTGATTTCGGTATTCTTCAAGTATTTTCATTATCATCAATTCAAAGTCTACTCAATGAGCAGGTAATTGAGTTTCAGTGACTTTTATTTAAGATTGAATACAAAATATTACCTACAGTGGCTCTAATATGAGATATATCTATTAACGCAATTCAAAATGTACGAAAACTCTCGGATAAAGGTGACGCCACAAAAACACCATAAAAAATAATTTTAACACAGTCGCTAGCACCTTACTTACTAAGATGGCGCAGCGACCCAAAGTGAGTCCTGGCCTTCGATAATAAGGATCTCCACTTCGATCTAGCCTGGGCCATCTCCTGCCAGTCATCGGCGTGCAGCTCGCGCAGATCCCTCCGCACCTCGTCAATCCAGCGATATCTGGGACGGCCGACCGGACGCCGTCCCCTCGGCCCGCCTACATAATGCTCTCTTCACCGCTCGTTGCGCCCAAGCCAGCGCAGTCACGCCAGCACCTACGTAGATGAAATCACATGGTAGAGAAAATAACTAGAAATCCATACTTGCATACTCATTAATATAGGTGCGAAAGTGTAACACCCTTATTCATGAAAATAAACAAACGTTCAATAAGACCAAATTACGAGTAACTTATTTATATTTAGCCCTTTTCTGCCTTATCTATTTTTGACGTGAAAGAACGAGACGAAATATTAATTAGTTCATTTGGTGTTATTGAACGTTTGTTTATTTTTATGAATAAGGGGGTAACTGTCTGTCCAACAGTTACGCTTTCACGGCCAAACCGCTGAATGGATTTTTATGAAATTTGGTATGAATATGGTAAAGACCCGGGGTCAAACCAAACATAGGTTACATTTTGACGCAAACAGAGCTGCGGGAAACAGTTAGTACAAAATAAGTTTAACGCAGTCACTAGCACCTACGTTAATAACATCACATAGTATAGAGTCAAAGGACTACAAACACGTCATTCCATAGACTTTTCCAATGTTTCACTCGAAATGAAATCGACAAACCTGAGGGAGAAATTAATTTCAATTTTATAAGTTTCCTTTTGGCTTCTCTCCAGACTCGAGACTTGTATGAAACTATGTGGTTGGCGTTTCAACTAAGGTGCCGAAGAAATATAAGTCCAAATTGAAGAATGGCTTCGGTAATTTTCATTCGAGTTATGAAAAGTTTCTCGAACACCTATGCACGTTGTATTTACTTTTCTCACGAGTTGCTCTTTGATCGTAACTTATAAGTTTCGGCACGTCAGTGCTATACATAATCTATTGCAATTCTGTGGTAAGTTATCACACGTACTTCGAAATAAACTAAGTCATTTAAATTTCATTTTCCTTCGAAATTTTTTATGTTGTTGAGATGATAAACAGGCTTATTTTCTGATGGTGTATTTATCGCGTAATTCATGTAATCCAGTAAGACATTCCAAGTAGCTAACCATTATGAAGAGAGAAATTATGAGGCTTCATCAATATTTTCGTACAAAATTTTGTAAAACTTTACTACACACACATGACTAGTATGTAACCGAAGTTTTACTATTATTCCTAAAAAAATTAAGTGCATCAGGAAAGAAAAGGGAATGAGTTTTAAATATTCTAAAGCTACACTCACTTAACAAGACTAGTCCTTAATAAATTTTAATTTTTTATTTTGATATTCTTCCACATTGGCCTAGTCCAAAATATTTACGTGTCTGCCAAAGTTCAGACGAACTAATGATTATCGTCGTGGCGTCATTTTGCGATTGTTACACATTATTGAAACGATTTTAGTACCTGCCTTTAATACATAGGGCGCACTGTAAGTTTCCGGAACTGGCCACTTACATAAACAATATTTAAAAATTTATTGCAACATTTGAAAATAGAACTCTTTGGCTGTAGAATGCAGTTTGTTTCATCTGACTGTCTTTTGTTTTTACCTTGTGGCGCCATTTAAAAAATTGTGTGTCTGCATCAACATGGATTTAACTTGGGAAAATTTTCGTAGTATGATTTTCTACGATTTTAAGTGTAATTTGACAGCTCAACAGAGCATCGCTCGGCTTGAAACAGCTTTTGGCAATGAAGCACCATGCAAGACAACTGTTTATAGCTGGTTTGCAGAATTCAAGCGTGGTCGTATCAATCTCAGTGACGAATCTCGCGATGGTCGGCCGTCCACCGCTGTGACCAACAAAAACATCAATGCTGTGCGCCGTATGATTGAAACAGACAGGCATGTGACCTACCATGAAATTCGCGCATCCTTAGAAATAGGCATGAGTCAAATACAATTAATCCTACACAAACATTTGGGTGTGAGAAAGCTGTGCTCGCGGTGGATCCCACACAACTTGACCGAGGCTCAAAAAACGGACCGCGTCACTTGGTGCAGTGCCATGCTTTCCAGATTCAACGAAGGTGCGTCAAATTTGGTGTGGGACATAGTAACAGGTGACGAAACATGGATTTATTGCTACGATCCCAAAACAAAGCAGCAATCGAGCGTATGGGTCTTTCAAGATGAGCCGAAACCAACCAAAGTGGCGCGCGTGAAAAGTGCGTCTAAGCGGATGATTGCTTCTTTTTTTAATAAAACTGGACACGTGGCTACTGTTGCTTTAGAGAATCGTCGTACAGTGAATAGTGACTGGTACACGACCATTTGTTTGCCGGAAGTTATTGACGAACTCCGTAAAAATAACCGTAAACGCCGTATCATCCTGCACCACGACAATGCTAGTTCTCACACGGCCAGACAGACAAACGACTTTTTGAAGGCGAAAAATGTAGAACTCATGAGTCATCCTGCATACAGTCCCGACCTGGCACCTTGTGACTTTTTTCTGTTCCCAAAAATTAAGAACCAATCACGCGGTCAACGATTTTCATCACCAGAAAAGGCTGTCGAGGAGTATGAAAAACACGTTTCAGAGGTCACCACAGAGGAGTGGCACAAAAGTTTTCAAAACTGGTTTCATCGAATGAAAAAGTGCATAGACGCCAAGGGAGATTATTTTGAAAAACAATAAATTTGATTTTGTACCTTTAATAGTATTTTTTCATATTCATTCCGGAAACTTATAGGGCGCCCCACGTATTCTACCTCCGACCATGAATTCTTTAAAGTATCTGAAACGCTAGGTGTAAAATAAACCGTACTAAAATAGTTTTTAATGAAATCATGATTATGCTAGTAGTAGCAGCGAGCAATCTAAATCACGGCTCTTTGATTTAAATAAATATGTCCACAGAAAATATAAACAGAACAATAGCAAGAGCTCTTCCCAGACTATCAGATAACATCAATCTGACTAGACAGAGACAAAGGGTGTGCGAAAGTGACGGCAGATGGCGCATTTAGAATTCATTGAAAAAGTCGCGGTATAAAGTTATCAGATCGTAAACTGGGATGGGCTGGGAGGCGTAAGACGTGAAATAGTAATGAGTGGACTAACGAGGACATTGTTTAGGGATGCTGGCCAGTTTTATGTTTATAGGACTTATAGCCGATAGGACGTTTAAAGACTAACCCCTTTAGCCATCAAAATTAACGAACGTTCGTCTAACTAAGCCTAGTTTAGCTAAAAAATGTTTCGTCTCGTTCTTTCACTTTAAATATAGATAAGGACTAAAAAGTATTTTAGTTATTGTAGGCTTAACGAAAGTTCGTTCATTTTTATGAATAAGGGAGTTAAAGGAGTTTAATTTATTAAATTTCTTGGTACATAATATCTAGAATTTTATGGAAATGTTACAAGTTTCATAATTTATTAAGGTTTGAAATGGATACATTTGAATGGATACAAAAATTACTGAAAAAATATTCAGTAAACAGTTTTCCGGTAAATGCCTGTCCTATATTTAGGACAGTAGGATAATATGTACCATGACAAGTCCTTGTAATAATTTCATTGAAACTTTCCAAAGGCATTTATGAAATGAAATAGTGGCAACTGTTTACTGAAAGAGCTCTATTTATCAATTACCTATATATACAAATATAAATTGGCGTAAAACTCGATTATGGGAAAGGACTTAATATTTTTTTTACAGGCAATGGCTAGTAACCTATACTTTTAAAATAAAGTGTTATTTTAAGAACACATAAATGTTTTTTTTTTACATGAATCTAAATCACAATTTTATAGACACGTCATTCAACAGTCATGTTCAGAACTTACATTTATAGGTATCTTTAGTATGACATGTCTTTATGAATTTTAGAAAAAACATGGATTTTTTATATGATACTAGCTATTTCCCGCAGCTTCGCCTGCATGAAAAAGTAGCCTATGTTTGACCCCGGGTCTTCAACTATATTCATACCAAATATCATCAAAATCCTTTCAGCGGTTTGGCCGTGAAAGCGTAACAGACAGACTTTCGCATTTATAATATTAGTATTGAATGTGTTATAAAAGCGTGTTGTCTGATATATTTTTTATTTATACTGACCCACACATGGGACAGTAGGCTTATCTGGACAATATAAGTATATCCAGTACACAGATGTATAGTTAAAAGACAAAGTCCATGTTGCTCAAAGTCGAGAACCCTCAATCTATTTATTTATTTAACACTTCTTTGCACACAGATCAATAAAACATAAGTATGTCACATAAATCATAAACACAATTTGTAAACAAAAGGCGGCCTTATCGCACACGCAATCTCTTCCAGGCAGCCTTAAGGTAGTAAGAAATATGAACGAAAGGAGAAATACGGATATGGTGCATAAATAATAGAACCACGCTAGGTAGGAAAATAGAAATACATAAACTACTTATTTAAAATAAATACATAGATACATAAATAAAAATAAATGTTTATACACATATACAATAATTAAACTATAAAAATAGACGAGAAGTGAAAACTGAAGCAAGATGTACTGAAAAGGAACGAAGCTACAATGAGGAAAGTAAATGAGACTTTACTTGCGGCTTAAAACTGGCCAGAGATTGAGCCATTCGAATAGGCAGTGGTATGGAATTCCACAGTAGTGTTGCTTTGACCGTAAAAAAATCAGAGTAGAAAGTAGTGGAGTGGGCAGGAATCTGTCCAGTTTCACCAAGCAATAAAACTGAGCATTCTGAAGTTAGTCTCCACTACTCTAATTTCCAAGTCATGAGCCACTCCACTCTGTCTTATCAATCGCATCAAGTATGTAACAGATGCTTGAAGACGTCGCGAAACCTTGAACATGAATGAGAAAATAAGTGCATTACTAGATAATAGATAGATCTTTATAGCTCAGAAAATATTGAAGAAATGTGTATGCAGCGGCAATTCGTAAAGATATCTTTTTGTCGATTTGTGGCATACTTTGTAATAAAATCTTAGTTCTTGTTTATTAAATAGTTAATATTTATGAAATAGACCACAGAATTAACGTATATTATATTGAATATAACTCACATTTTATCTATTTAAAAAATCATTGAAAGCATCTATTACTACTGCTCTTTTAATAAAACAAATTGAACAGCTAATTTATTTTTATATACGAAAATGTATTCATCAACAAAAAGCTGACAAAAATCTACAGAGTCATCTCGGTCAGTGAGTTCAAATAGGTACAAATTCTCGTACATATGAAATGAAATATTTTCGGACAAAATTATTTAGTTACGAGGGAGAAAGGCATGCAGTAAAATTGTCATGATACGAGAAATATTGTCATATTTTTTTAATCCCTAATTTCCCTATAGGTATATATAGTTAGAGATTACAAAGCCTTTAAAAATACCAGACCTTAACCAAATTCAACTTCGAAATAAAAGTTAATTAACTCTATAAGACCATTTAACAAATTTGTTTTAACCACTGATTTCTTTATCGCTTTGTTTAATTTATATGTAATTTGACGTCGACATTTTATTAAATTGCCGTCTTAAATATAAACACATATTAAAAAATTTCCTCAGTACTTCAAGAAGATATTCTCTTATTTTCAAAAAAACACAGTATAACTTCACATAGCAACCGGTATTTCAGCATTTTTAAATGCACATTTTTCCTATGTAAGAAGCATTTTAATTGGCTTTTATATGTCTACCCTTTGTTCCTGATATGCTCTTGTTACGTTGACTGTCACTGATAAACTAAGCGGAACACTATAATGAAGTACTTACGAGTTGGTACAATACAATAATGTTTATTGCACTAAAAAGGATTACTGGTAATTTTTATTTTTTATTTTATTGGAAAGTTGATTTTTATTTTACATCGGTACTTTTTAATATTTAATTTTATTTGTATTTTTTCTTTTTAACATTGGAGTTCATTTCCAAAAAGTTAAAAAAACGTTAACGGGACCTTACAGTTTGTAAAAAATCTGTTTCAGTTAGGTAGTTTTAGGTTTTTATTAGTTAAAATTTATTCAATCCTAATATTAATTTTCCAATGTATATATTGAAATAAAAATTAAGAACAATTCAGCAAAATGGTTTTAACTCTCGAAGTCAAAATAATAATTCCTATCTAAATCAAAAATTCCATTCCTATCTCAATCGAATCATTTATAACTAAAAACTTTCGTTTAATTCTAGAAATATTACGCTGAAAATATAAAAAAAAACATTATCCCCTTTCATCTTTGTGCTTTCGCCGGCTACGATGAGAAATATCCATTAACCAAGTTACCACATCACTTCCCATCGTCCATTATGGCCGTAACTAAATAATCTTATAATCGGATTTCTCTGCGGAAGGTGAAGTAAATAAAATTTTCTTGTTTGAGAAACTTATTATGGAGTCTTTCGTCATTTTATCCTCTGAAAGTATACTTGGTGCTAAGTACGCTTGGCAAACAAATTGGCGAGCATTATCAGTTACTTTTCAGTTTAAATTTACTTAGTTTTTGGATTATGCTGTACGCACTTTTGATGTTGATTTACATCATTTTATTCTTTGATTTCTTAATCTTCTTTTCTATTATTTTTTCTAGTAAATGTATTTTAAACTGAAACAAAAAACGTAAATTAGAATATTAGAGCTAGCTCCAAGTCATGCATCGTTTACGGTTGAACGAAAAATAACGTAAGCTCCGCCCGCTTTTCCGACGTCACTGCGCCGATGACCGCAACGGTGCACCAGTCGGTACGACATCTTCTCTTTATATTTGCTCCATGTTAACAACACAGCCCATACAAATGTTAGAACGCACAGCAAATTCTCTCTTAAAAGTTAAAGACCACTTGCGATAATACAATACTATACAATCGTCGTTTTCTGAAAACACGTTTCTGTATTGCGTCAACCTCTTTATCAGTTAAAACTTATAAACTCACACTGAGTTACATAAACTTGTATTGACTCACTGCCAAAACGTTTAAGCTCAAAACATAGTACATGTAATATCAGAATAGAAAGTTCGTATAAGTGGTCATCATCATCAGCCGCAGTCAGTCCACTGCTGGACATAGGGCTCTCCTAATGATCTCCAAATTGATCGGTTGGCAGCAGCCTGGATCCAGCGTTTGCCTGCGACCTTTTTCAGGTGAATCTGGTGGTGGTCTGGTGGGTACCCACCCACCCCCCACTTATACCCATAAGTGGTACTAGGAATGATAAAGGTATTGGAGGAGGTATATAAGGAATGATTGGTAAAGGTAGCTTATGGGGAAATAAATTACGATTTATGCCCTTCTGTATTCCGCATTAGTATTTCTTTGGAGTTGTGCACTTGAGTTATTAAACAATCCTTATAAAGTTCTTTATTGGGCACTAAATTTTTGTGACTCACTTGTTATATATCGCTGTCCGTATAGCGTTTAAAGCATGCTGCACCTCACTGATCACTACTCACTGTATTCTATAGATGGTGGCATTCTAAAGATCCCTGTAGCCGATCATGAGGTTGTCAAATGGATTGATAGTCTCCAGTTCCTGCAATACACCATTCGCAAATAATATTACTAACCGAGTTCAAAATAAAATGTTCCTTTTTGCTCTTATTTTCATTCCAATCGAAATACATACCAGCACCCACATCCCGATAAAATGAAAAAAAAATGGCCGGACGATATCAGCATTCTGACATTTTTATGTTATGTCTGAACTCTCGCCAACTAACGAGCGATACACATACACATTTACGACTACGCCTTCCTTCATGGGCGTTTGATGACGTCATAAGTTTGTATACTGCTAACTCCTTATTGCGTTTGAGACTTAAGTTTTATAGGTGTCGTGAGTTCATAAAAGATTATGAGGAAAGCGTACGGTAAGTTGTTATGGCTTGCGAGTGAATTGAAATGAAAAATACATTAAGATAGATATAGATTTAATGATAATTAGCTGCTGTCTATGTATTTAATTTAAATAATAATGTAAATAATTAATAGTAGCCAGTCACTTGTAGTGGATTCTTCTTCGAAAAAAACTTTCCCAGTCTTTAATATCTTCAATGTAAGATACTGGCCTACAATGTTGAATCAATTTTTTTTTTCTTAATAGGCAAACAATGTGGTGTTTATTTTTAAACAGTTTAAACGTTTCTGATGCAGTTCAGTTTGCAATGTGTTTAGAAAAATACTATAATGATATTGGCATAATATTAGGGCAATGTAACTAGACATATTACTCTGAAAAATAAATATTTATGTTAAGTTCTTATGACTTTAAAATTTATAATTCTTCTAAGTCTATCCGCAAACAGCAGGCAGTCTCAGCGGTGATAAAATGCCATAAATATTAATAAAAGCAAAGTTTAAAGAGGACGGGGCGTGGCCACGTTAAACCGAGCGGTGCTAATCTGCATAAACTAACGCGGGCGAACAGAGCTCCAGAAGTAAAATTTGCTGGATGAGGTGTGTGAACTTTAATGTCTTTAATATTGCGTAAGTAACTGTTACCCTTTTTTTACGTAGGGGAAATGCATTTAAAATAAAAATATAAAAAATAAGTTTATTGCTCACCATACGGTACACACACAGTAACTAAAAAATAATCATTTTATAGAAAAGGTACAGAATATGTTCAAATATTCTATGCTATACTCATATGTTGTAACTGCAAAAGTCTGTCTGTCTATTAGGCTTTCACGACCACATCGCTAAACCGATTGTAATAAAATTTGATATGAATACAGTTGAAGACCCGGGGTTTAAACATCGGCTACTTTTTGACACAGGCGGGCTGTGAGAAACAGCTAGTGTCATATAAATTGAAGAGATACGTATACATACCAGGAGTCTACTACGTTGTATGTATCTGCGAATAACTATAGGAGGCAATGGAAGAAAATAATAAAAGATCACAAAAACATTAATTAATATAGCAATTAAATTAGAAACATCATCTCTGCCACAAGACAACCACTGATGGACATCCTTCATAGATTTTCAATTTGTACGACTGTGGCACTGTGGTGTAGTCAATGGGTCAACTTCTTGTTAAAAGTATGGATGCCTGCCCATGAAGTATTTATACATATATATGAAAAATATTCTAGTCCGTTCTTCACTCTCTGGTCTACGCGTGTGATGTGTGTCATGTCATCCGGTTTTGTTATAACATAATAAATTAATATTATCTTGTAAATCGCCTTTGCTCATTTCTATCACTTCTGGTGTACCTAATGATCAAATGCGTAGCGGCAAAAGACCGAGCGGTAAAATAGCCGAGAACTTGTCGAAATTAATAGTCATAGACTCTTTTGTAGCATTTATCACTAAAGAAATAAAGTCAATAAATCCAACCAAGCGGGCCGCTTTGTATAGCATTTAATATTCGTATGAAGTTGCGACTTTGTATCGTAGGAAGATTTGGTAAAGACATGATTTGTATATGTCTTTTATTCGCTTTTAAAGTTAATTAGTTCTATTATTTTGCCATTTCTATCAGCTTTACAGATCCGTGTCGCTCGGTAATTCCTCGGAACTGCATCAAAGACGGACATTAAACTTGCATTAGCGCCAACTCTATCGAAACTTTTAAATCTGAATCTGTTTACCGCGAACCAGCTCCGTATTCGGTTAATCTGGAATCTGGAATGCGGTGCACTGAATATGGTACAAAGTTTATTTCTTAGTCGAGTTGAGATGTACAATAAAATCTGTTCTACTCTATCTTATAATAATAATATTTTTTGATTGATAGTAAATACTACGAGGAAGTAGTATCCAAGAAACGTTGAGCAGTGCTGGACATCACGGGACGGCTATTTGGTTGACGATTTCTTAGAAGCGGCAACTGGATTTTGATGACTTAGGATAAAGAAGATCTATTTGTAGAGAGGCTTATGTACAGCAGCCGTTTGTAGAAAACTGATGTAAAGAAGTCTGAAAAGATGGTATAATATCTATCTCTCTTCTCTTCCCTTGTACGTCGTGAAAACCAGACAACTATCTAAAGACGTCTGTCTTAAAGGACAGCTTTTTAAAAAGACTAAGTCTCCCATATTGGTATTGGATTGGACATTCTGGTTTCATCACTTACGTACATTGAAAATACCCTTATTCCCAGTAGTTGACCTAAACGACGTAACTGAAATTGGCTTTCTACTCTGTTGTAGGAACTAGTGAGATTTAACATAATTGCATGTAACCTGTTAACTAGATAGTAACAGTTACAAATGGGAGAATTTACCAAATGCCTCAAAGACAAAGCTAAGTTGGTTTACTCTAGTGACTATAAAATGGGTGCCTTCAAAAATGGCGTGAAAAAATTTCTTTCAGGGTCGGCAACGCGCTCGAGACATCTCCGGTATTGTAGGCGTTCATAGGCTACGGTAACCACTTACCAACAAGTGGGTCGTACGCCTGTTTGCCTACTTACTTGTATAAAAAAAATAAGTATATTTCCTTTGACGGGAAGATTGGATTGATCATAGAATTTCGGTATCTGATCGTTCTGAATAAAAATTTTCGTAGTTAAGTCACAGAATTGATTTTATCCATTTTTTAATAATATACTCTTAACATAATCTTGTTACTATTGGGCTACGTCGGTACTATTATCTAAGGAATCTAGTTAGTTCTATCACATCACGTAAATCTCTTGTTTCAGGCGGCCGGTACATAATTGGCGGAAGCCGGGGCGACATACTAGTCGTCCGTGATGCAAGAACTGATGATGGAACTACTTATTCCTGTGAGGTGCAGCACGCATTGACAGGAGAGAAGAGGAGAAGCCAGCCAGCAGTTATCTCTGTCTCACGTACGTAATAGTTGTGCCTTCCTTAACAAAATCGATTCTTACATACTCGTACATCTTCTTTTTTTTCTTAGTAGATTTGTAGAATATTTCAATCGATCCTGAAACCCCTGGTGTCAGCAGTTTTCAGAACTTTATTTGGCCTCTGGCGTTAGTTCCTGAAACGACCAACAAATTGCAAGCTTAACGTGCCTTCCAAAGCACGGAATCATCTTTATTCTCAGAGAATAAGGTGTTTTTAAGCCTGCAATATCCTAGTCAAACTGGAAACAAAGTATGCTTCCATGGGAATCGAACCCACGACCCGGGTCTCAGGCAAACTCCTTAACCACTGAACTGCGATGGCAGTTATACAGTGAAGAATGAGCTTTATATATAACTAGCTATTCTTTGAAAGATTCAGATACTTTTTAATATTTTTGTTTAATACTGTTTTCTGCAGCTCCGCCTGCGTCTATAGGTAGTCTATGTTTGACCCATGGTCTTCAACTATATACATATCAAATTTCATCAAAATCCGTTTAGCGATTTGACCGTGAAAGCGTAACTGACAGACTTTCGCATTTATAATATTACTATAGATATGGATAGTATGGGTGATTTATGTGGATGATAATAATAGTTATTTCGACAGATTCCACTGGAAGCATGGCGCCTCGGATGCTGTCGATATCTGAAGATGAAGTGGTTCCCCAAGGTGGTGACATTCGGCTCGTCTGCTGCGCTATCGGGAGCCCACCTCCAACTTACAGGTATCTATCTACACGTTGTTCCAGCTTTTGATGTAGGTATATCATTGAAAATTGAGAAAATAAGACCCTTTCGTTTTTCGAGTGGCAAATAATAATTATTTCTGAAAAATAATCTCGTGTGCGTATTTTTTTTTTATACAACTAGTTAGGCAAACAGGCGTACGGCCCACCTGATGGTAAGTGGTTACCGTAGCCTATGAACGCCTGCAACACTGGAGATGTCACGAGCTCGTTGCCACAGCAACACCTGTCACAGCAACCCCTCTGGAGCCTGGCGACCCTACTCACCAGCAACGTATAAAAATTAAATTTTTCACAACTACTATTTTTGAAACAGCAGTCATTCCCGATGATGTTACGTAAATCAGAAGCACTGGATTTACTTTACAAATACACGTACCATTTATTACGGAAGCCTGCTCATAAAAGTGCATAGGTAGGTATTTATCGACCCTGTTCACCCTAGTGTCAGAATTTGTCATAACCACATGACATGTTTGCTTTTATAAACAAGTAAGTAGGCAAACCATACTTGATGGTAAGTGGTTACCTTAGCCTATAAACGTCCACAACACGAAAGGTGCATGTTCTTCTCCTTTCGAGTCAAAGTGGCTATTGACTGCACTATCGTCTGACGATTCGCCATATTTAAATCTTTCATAGTGCAAGAGACGGGACTATTGGGGCACGACATTGATTAAACAGCTTCACAGGAATACTGGTTATCTTATGGCACCATGATAACTTTAGATTTTTATTATTTCAGCTGGTTTCGCCACTCCAATGGTCGACTGAGCCCTGTATCAAACAGTATCAGAATATCAGTGTCAGAACAAGTACTGATCATCCGAAGAGCGCAACTCTCTGATGGAGGCGTGTGGACCTGTCGAGCTCACAACCAGTATGGAGAACAGAGAAGAGACGCGAGATTGAGAGTTCGGTCTAGGTTGCTGGTCAGCGTTCAGCCACAATTGCAGGTAAGTCTAATTTGTAGATCAAAAGTCGAGAACCTTAAACCAAACTTGAGCCAGTTATTTTTTTATAATTTATTTATTTATTTAAACTTTATTACAAAGAATGTAAATGGCGGACTTAAAGCCGTGGGCTTTTTCTACCAGTCAACCCACAGGTGGTGTTGAGAGACTAAAGTAAGTGCAAAGATAGAATAATTAATTATAATTACCTAATTATACATTAGAACAAATAAAACATCCGATATTAATACATAGACTACATATCCATACTAATATTATAAATGCGAAAGTCTGTCTGTCTGTCCGTCTGTCTGTCTGTTACGCTTTCACGGCCAAACCGCTGAACGGATTTTGATAAAAGTTGGTATGAATATAGTTAAAGACCCGGGGTGAAACATAGGCTACTTTTTAACGCAGGCGGAGCTGCGGGAAACCGCTAGTATATAAATAAACCTACATATTAACTACTTAAATAAATATAATTATATATTCTCTGAAACCGTGTGAAGATAATGTGCGCGCAGTAAACGTTTAAATGACGCACGGGTGCGGATAATCTTTTAAGAATTTAATTTCTTGAGAAAAAAATAATTTTATGAATTTGATTCTTCTCCGAGATTGTCCAGTGCAGCTGGGACATATCAAAATATCAAAATTTGTCATTAGTTCCAGTCTGTCAGTGTCGATGATGCGAACTTAGAGTTTATTTGTAAGCACCTCAATCTAATATGATTATTATGTCAATTTATATGCCATAGATTAATAATTAGTCTCGGGCGCGCTCGACTAGATACCGTCGGCGTACAAGACCACTTGTACTTGCGGCATACCCGCGTCAGTCATGCCGCAACCGGTAATTGAGTTGGACGTCGAGATAAATTTAAAATTTAAGTTTAAAAACAGAAGCAAAATGCCAGTTTGCGTATTCAAACTATGTAAGAATAATAGTACAAGAAATAACTCTTTCTGGTTTCGTCTTTGCACATTGTCTTACACACACTACAATATAAAGTTGCCGCATTCTGGAAACTGATTTTTCTTCATAGCGAGGTATCTAGTCGAGCGCGCGCGAGAACAATTATTAATCAAAGCTACTCATATATGCTATTTTTGAGATCTATGACTAATACAAAACCGGTGAATATAATGATTTTTTTCATTCAACTTAACAATTACATCAAATGGAAATTATTAATACGTTACACCCATATTGAGATATAAATCTCAAATAGCGCCCAAGTTAGTCAATATAAGCACTATCAGCCCAAGAGGAGTTTATCATCAGGAAGAAGTGCTAAAACCAGTGAAAGAGATGCCTGGGAAATTATTTTCTACCAGTTCTTTCGCCATGCAAACTAACTCTGATCAATATCAAATAAATAACAATGCGCGAAAATGGTTTTTCCAAAATCTCCACCTGGCACAAAGTCTGTAAATGAATGTATCGTAAAATGTATCGTAGTACCTTTTGCCAAAATCGTATGTGAACAGTACCGACCATAGCCGTCTGACGCCTTCTGAATACTTATTTTTCAATTTGTGTTCGATCGATCTTGATCAGACTAGGAATGTGGCCTTTCAGCTGCGTGACGTGTCCTATGAATGTTAACACGTGTATGTCTATTCAGTATAACGAAAATGAAAGCCAATGTTTCGATAAATATATTTTTACTAGTTTGAGGCTTCGGAAGGCATTTTTACTCGTTAGTCCCGGTTGTCATTAGGTGGTCGTTAAAGGAACCACGTCAGAGGCCGAAAGGCGGTTCCGAAAAACACTGACACCAGGGTGCATGAGGTCAATTGCCCATGTAACCCACTTGATATGAATGAATGACAAGTTTGTACTGATTGTCATTGCTTTGGTCAGCGCCTATAATTAAATCGTAGAGGACGTACATGTTTTGATTTTCATTTTCCAAAATTGATCGTCATCATCCTAGCATGTATTCCTAGTTGCGTCGTCAGCTTATGCTTAGGAGCCTAGGGAACGCCGTAAGTCATGGTCCTAGATTTGGTGGAACTGGTTATTACAATGTAGCGACTGCCGTCTGACCTCCGTAACCCTTTTCACAGGGAAACCGGACCAATAGGAACATTACCACGAGGTGTGTTAGTAATAACCAACCCTGTCAAAATTTTTCAGGCTGCCTAAAGGCATCTGACACAGCCTTACGACTGCTCTCTATCGATAACAACCGGGGCCAACGGCTTAACATGCCTTCCGAAGCACGGATAACTCAAATGATAAAATTATGAAAATCCATTTTAGAAGAAAAAAGTTATTCATTAAGATTTTTTTAATATCTGTGGTGACAACATAAACCTCGTTAGAAATTTAGACTATGCTCTACCCTCAACTTACTAAAGTCTTTATATAAGGGCTTAAAATTATATAATGTTTCTTCATTCCTTTCGATTTATTAATATAATAAACTTCAAAGTTCCAACTTCCATTGCTAACAAATGAAATGTATTACTTAGTGACACCGCGCTAATTGTGTAAGGAGGCGACATGTTTATTTTAAAAACTTATATCAATAACATTGAGAAACGAACGTTTGCTATTAGACTAACATTTTACTTAAAGAAAAATTTCTATTCGCCGGAAGACAATTAAAAATGGTTAAATATTAATTAAACATTCTTCTGATTTTATACTACTAAAATTATATAGATAGATAGATATACACTTTATTGTACCAATCACAAAATTAAGAGAAATACATTTACAAAATTGAGTACAAAGGCAGACTTATCGCTATTGTAATTTCTTGCAGCCAACCCTAGGGTAGATGGGATAAAAAGTGAAAACAAACAAATGGCGGAAAAAAGATTAGATTCGGAAAATTAGGTACAATTTTTATTTTATATATTTTTATCCACAGATTTTACAAACATTGTTATGAGGTTATATTAAAACAGCCCATATTCTTGTATGAAATTAAAATTTGTATTAGAATATGGGCTAGTATCTTGGCACAAATTTTACCTATCTAAATCACTTGAGTGGTATAAGTGTGTGGGCGTTACTCTATAAACACATATTTGCACACACAAGTATTATATTTATAAAGTAAGTACATCATTTCATGTCTGTTCTATTCATTTAACTCTTCATTTATCCTCGGCTTATATTAACGGCGGTACTAAACTTTGATTTAATTCCAAATTAAATGTTGTTCTCTCGTGATTTCATTATGAGCTTGAAAGCAATATTCTAAGTAAACTGTCTGATCGAAACTTTCCATATCTTTGTAAACAAAGCGCAGAAAATGAAATAACGTTTTATTAAGTTAAAGTAAATATTTCATTTGGTTTTATAAAATAGCTATGAAATTGGTTCAAATAAATCTTTGTTAGCCTTTACGTATTACTTTTTCTTTAATCCCACGCTCTCATGTTGTAAAGAAATACAATAATATACAAGTGGAAATTATATATTAAATTAATTTGCGTAGGTTCTTTTACGGATGTTAGTTTATGGGGTACTTAAATATAGTACTGTGTCACCTATTTGAAGTAGATAGTCTACAGTAATCTGTTAAAGACTTTTTTGTTTCCTCGATCACACGAGAGTATGCACAGCAGAGCGATTTGACGATCTCTATCCATCTATAGTATACTAAACGAATAGTTTTCAAATTAAATTGTGATATATGATAACAAAATCAAATCATTTTATTTCGCAAATTAAGACATGCGCAAATAGATAAGGATGTACATATTATATTTACCGTTTGATATTGTAACCAAAACATTCGTGTTTCTATTAAGGACTGTTCAAACTGACGCGAATCCCGCGCGACTGGCGGGATGCTCATAGAAATAAGAATTGGTAGAAGTGCCGTAGCGTATGAAAAAGTTAACTGGCCTGCTAATGACATTTTTATATATTCTTATTTCTGTGGGCGCCCCGCCAGGCGAGCGATATTCGCGTCAATGTGAATGGTCCTTAATGGAAATACGATTATGGTACTAAATCTATGGTAAGATGAAAAGGTGAACATAATCGGTCGCAAATGAAGTCTCTTAAAAAGGGCCGGCGT
The DNA here is from genome assembly GCA_947363495.1 of Euzophera pinguis. Taxonomy (NCBI): domain Eukaryota; kingdom Metazoa; phylum Arthropoda; class Insecta; order Lepidoptera; family Pyralidae; genus Euzophera; species Euzophera pinguis. The sequence goes on along the minus strand of OX376155.1, from coordinate 19,678,945 downwards.
CGCAACTCTGTATACTGCAAAATTTCGTATGACACTTCAAACCTTTCGTTGACTTATTTTTCAATGATTGTACAAACACCTTTGTCAACACAAAGTATTTTTAGACTCGTTCAAAATGCTTTTTCTATTCCTCATACGTCGTACATCCGACGGGATCCGCCTGGCCCTTACCCTGAATTATTCATGAGGCCAAGCACAATTGTCTCCGCTGCTGAAGTGCCACTTTCCTCATCGGCTAATCGAATTCGGTGAAATGTTTAACGTTTTGAATCAATATTCGGATGGCCTCTTCGCGCATTTTTGTACATTTTTTTGTTGCCGGAATCATTATTTCAGCCACAGTTAGTTTAGTTCTGGGCGTAGGCCTGTCCTTATGATTTCCAGTAAGACCGATTGGAAGCGGCCTGCAACCAGCGTTTGTCTCCTACCTTTTTCACCTAGGCGAATTCAGTATTTTGAAACAATTTCTTGTTCACGATGATGAATCACTTCTTAGCGAAATAACCACCTGTCTCTCTTTCTTTTCATTTATTCATATCAAGTTGGTAACATGGACAATCAACTCCATGGCGTCAGAGTTTTTTGAAATCGCCGTACGAATTCGACGTGGTTGCATTAAAGACCATATTAAATTTCTATTCGAGTCTTAAAAGGGGACGAAATTACTAAATAGGGGTCTTATTTCCTTTGTACCTCAATACCTAACATGTCACGCAGAAATAGGAATCCGTTTTGACTTTGTATTTTTTGTATCGTTCACATTACATAATACATATATGTAAGTTTGCGGATAGGTGACAACTGAGTACGGATTTCCCAAAATAACCACGAGAACCGATGCACCAAAGGTTCTTGATCCCTTATTAATGTCTTTTAGTGCGCTATCAACTTGCCTATGATGTTATTCCACAGAACTTCGTGATAATGACGTTTCACCACGACGTGTCCGTCGACGGCGAGACCTTGTCAGTTTCTGTCATGAGCTCGGATGTAAATCGCAAACCCGAACTTGGTCGGACAGTTAGAGTGCATCATATGCAATGGCATCTACAGAACTTAGTCACTTCAACCTCTCTTACTCTTCTCTTCACTCAGGTGGCAAACTCCGGCAGTTCAGTGACCTTCAACTGCTCAGTCGAAGGCGGCGACGCTAGAGTCAGATGGCTGCACGACGGGGTTCCAGTGGGAGGAGCGGAGAGGGTCCTGAGGATACATTCAGTACTGAGAATGCATAGAGGAATGTACCAGTGTTTTGCTGAAAGGGACCTGGATTCAGCTCAGGCTGCTGCCGAGTTGAGATTGGGAGGTGAGTTGCTCAAAATTTTTATGTTCATCGTAATCGTAATCGTAGCCCTCATCGTAATTTTAGGAGGAAATAAGGTTATCTAGCCTGTTAACAGCTAGACTGTATTTCGAAGTCGCTTTTTTCAGCAATAGAATGACGACTTTCATCATTATCGTCATCCTGTTGCTTTTTTATAATTAAGACGTCTTCTTAAAAGGTATTTATTGAAAGTAAAATTGAAAATCAAGATAGATTAGAAAAAATAAACATATTTATAACAATAAAAATAGAGTATAACTGCTGCTTTGATGGCCACTCATTTTACCAACTTAATTATTTTCTTCAAAAAATTACTATACCCTTAGTACCCTTTTGTGAGCTTTGTATTCAATATATTCTTCATCTTAGCGTATTCCCACCTAATTCTTAGCTGGCCGCGTCGGCGCCCAGGGTTCGATAAGAATTCAAAATAGAACCAAATTATTCAAACTCCGTCCATCTATAGGGCGACTGTATCTCGTGTACTGCAATTACAGCTTATAATAAACAAGTTTCCTTCAAAGATCTAGCAGTCGGATAGGTCTTTTGAACTTTTACCCTATCATTATTCTTTATTCAGCGTGTTTCCAAGAAGAAAAATTACAAGGAATAAAGGGCGCGGAGGCGACAGGAAGGCGACGTGACAAATGTGACCACCGCCCCTAAAATAGCTTCAAATGAACAGGCAAACACAACCTTACCTTTTTTTAAAATCGAGCCAAGTGTGAGTCATAATACTAAAGGAAAATGTTAATATTTTTATACCTGTCTACAGTCCTGTAAAACAGAATTTTATAATGCAATATTTTATAAAAAAATCTGAAGTCAAAAATGGATAAATTTTGACGATTATTAAGGTTAATTTTATTAAAATTATGCGATAAGTTTGTATTTTCTTACAAATTCCAGGAAAAGAATAAGTAGTCCATTTGAAGAGCGGTACCATACCAATGCTAGTAGACTTCGCCCCTTTTTATAGTTTTAAGAAAATTTGATGATTATTTTATCTTGTATCTAAATACTTTAAAACAAAACGAATCAACAGTGAAGCTAGAAATAGAAACGGTGATTGGTCGCGGTGTCAGAGAGTTGGTATATTTGTGCGAGTGAAACCCGTATAAATGAAAAGGCCAGAGTGGGAATGCTTCATTTGTGATGTGTAAGTCTACATCTGTATTTTTTTATTATTTGTGCTTGTGTCATCCATTTTTATAAATCCTCGTCACAACTTAGTATGCGATGCTCACTGTAGGTTTATAGATTTCGGGTCACGTTATCCTTTTCCAAAATAACGCTGTCGTCATAAAATACAAACCCACAAAGCGGGGCATGTTTTTTTAAAAACTATAAAAAAACTTTCTATTTCTAGTTTTGTTCTGTATGTTTTATGGGAAGAATGAGAATAAAAATAAATGTAATGAGCATTATTTGAGCAAGAAAAGATTTTTTGCGTGACAGTACGAAGCGAGGTAAAAACTAAGACGTTCTTTTTTCTTGGATTCAAATTTTAAGATGAATATAATGAAAAACTTCAGCGTAGTGCGAATTAAAACCACCCATGACGAGTTCCGTACCATTGGGCAAAAATTGCTATAAATCACATTTTTGTATAGGAAACTTAAAAAAATATTTTATTTTGTTTGCTAGAAACGCAACAGAAATACACTATAATTATATCTCGCCAATATCATAAAAGGCGATAGCTACACATCATCTTTAATGAGATTGGTGACTAATAGACTAATGAGTGAAATGCCAAACCCTAAAATAGTAACCAAGGTATTTTTAGTTCCCAGTTTCTTAGAAACAATACTTGTCGTAACTCCACTCCCACACAAACAAAAACTACTAAGATGCAAAACAGGCAATAGTCGTGTCCCTGTAATTGACCCCTCGGGAACCAAAGCCATCCTGAATTAATGAATCCGATGTATTTGCTTAGGATTTGATCGTGGTAATTGCATGGCCGGAATTGAAACCTCGGGAACGTGAGTAAATAACTGGAAAGAGAGAATAGGTTTCTTGGAAAACAATTCATTAATGGATTTGTTAAATGGAAAAAAAAGTACTTAGCATGATTCTAAATCAAGCCCTTTTTTTCTTAAATTCTGCATTCTAGAGCGTCCAAGACTATTCTAAGGACCATACCTTCGTAGGCGAATGATTGTTATCTGCTTTGTTATAAAGCCCTAAATACGGTCTTTAAGCGACACTGCAGAAATTCGCAACTGATACGAAATTGCCACAATTGTATGACTAATTGAATTGCCGCCCTTTAGTAGTCGATGTTGATAGAGATTAAAGAACTGCGGTGAAATTTACACAAGTAATAAGGCAAAGTCACGCTGGCTGGTGTCGCATAGGAAGCAAGAAAGAAAATGAAATCTATTTCTCTCGACGAGTCGGCCGATACTTAGTGCGCGTGTTGTCCTCGCTTGTGTTAATTTACCTGTGTAAGTTTTGTTGTACGTAGACTACGCTCTGTTTGGTTATCTACTCATGTGCTTTGGGCCCTTCACGAATTGTTATTGGGCTTTATCGACGTGACATCCCACCACTGGGCTTAAATATTTCCAAAGACAATCAAAAAGGGGTTTCCGCTCAGATGATCGGTAATAACTTTGTATCGTTTAATCTGTATTGTTTAATAAATGACTGAAGTAGAAAATTGTGTAAATTCTAAGTGTAGTAATTTTGGGGTGCATTGTGATTGAAATTGACCCTGTACACCATTGTGTCCTATTTATTAGGAAATGCTTATCTTTTCGGCCTCTGACATTGTACCTTTTATCGCCAACGCCGGGACTAAATAGTTGAGCAGTTTGGTTGAGCTATGGGGAACACTGGAGTGTCCCCACTGCACTATTCACAGTTGAGCAGTGGAGGAAAAGAGAACCTTCGGATCTGCAGGCAAACGTCGAACTAGAGTGAACTTTATTACTAATTGGTCTCGAAAAATCAGTATCCAGAATGCGGCCACTTAATAGGAAAGTGTGTGTAAAACAATGTGCAAAGACGCACACTAGCGTCGATTATGGTGTTGCCAGCTACTTGACTGATGCCCGACCAATGGGAAAATTATTAATTGCTGCGGTCTTGTTACGTATTATAAAAAGTAGCTCAGAAAAACCTTTAAAATGAAATTAAAATAAAACTGGCCAAGTGCGAGTCGGCTCGCATGTAGAGGGTTCTGTACTATTTCTTATTTTTCTCCATTTGGACCTCCTAAACAAATTTAAAATTATCTCATAGGTTTTCCTGTAATTTATGAATAGAAATTCTGGAATCGATAGTTTCGGATATAAGGTAGGGGAAATGGTTAGTTTTTGTCTACTTTATTTTAATTGCAAAATAACTTTATTATTACACAGTACAGTATGTTAAACGTTACTTTGTGTAACCCGGGCTTAAATACAGATAAATAAATAGACATACACATCCTATTAATATTAAAAACGCGAAAGTTTGTAAGTACGGATGGATGTTTGTTACTCTTTCACAACTAAACCGCTGAATTGATTTTCATGAAATTTGGTACGGATATAGTTCAAGACCCGGAGTCAAACATAGGCTACTTTTTGACGCAGGCGGAGCTGCGGTAAACATCTTGTGCATACGAGTAGATATCATGGCCTTTTTCCATACAGTAGTGTTGCCGGAAAATCGATTACACATCGAATAATAATCGATTCTTTGATAGTTGAAAATATAATCTAAGGTATCGATAGTGATCATATATCGATAGTATCGATATTGATACTATCGAGAATATATTTCTGTATGAGTTGAATGACGATGATTTGTGTTATGTCCGCTGTACATCCTGCCGCCGAGTTCCGGTATATCTGTATAGTATCGGTGCCTGAAATGCTTGGTATTGTTGTTAATCCATTAATCGATTATTTTTCATAAATTCTTAAAAATCAATACTACAGATTAGATTATATCGATACTACAGATACATAATCGATTATTGATATTGATATAAACTATTACCTATGTTGATTAAATCGATATAATTTATATCAACCCATTTCAATAATCGACTAATTGTTTGATATTGCAGTTAATAATCGATTAATTGTCAAAAATCGATTAAATTTATTATATCAATACTTTCGATATCCTAGATTATTTAAAAAAATAACCCAAATTATAAATCGATCGATAAATCGATTATCCGGCAACAATACCCTACGGGGTATCAACTACTTAAAGGCCATATTCAGAATGTTGGTGGGCGTAAAGTGGAAATGGAATCAAAATAGTGATAGGTTGCTAGTTGCATCGCCTACTGATCGGTATGGTTTTTCGATTTTCGCCCACTTCCTCGGCCGGCTTATATGGTCTGCGCGGAAAGACAAGCAGCTAGTACATTCCACGTATTTACTTTTCTCCCAGATCAGCATTAAAGAAATAAGATGTTAAAGACAAAGAAGTCAAAATTACAACATCCCTCTTTTGGGGTGTCGGGAGTTAAAAAACAAAATATCTAAATAATAAAAATCGAAACCTCGGGGAATTTGGGATTATTTAATACACGGCAACATTGAGCACCGAGCGGTACTTCGCGCCATATTTTAGGGTTATATTATTTTCGTGAGTAATTTATGTCCATATTTCGAAATTATACAATACTTATTGATGGTATGTAATACCAGTATCTTCCTTATTTATTTTAGTATTATTCTTACACAGTTTGACTACGCAAACTGCACATTTTGCGTCTACTTTTACATTAAATTTTATATTTATCTAGACATCCAACTCACTCATCGGTCGCGGCATGACTGACGCGAGTATGCCGCAACCATGCCGAATTCGGCATGGTTTTAGTTGCGAATTTTTGTAGTATACCGACGGTATCTAGTCGTAGCGCCGCGGAGACCAATTATTAATCTATGCTACGAGTATATAGCAGCTTTATTTATCTACTCATAAGTAACTTCAATTCTCCATAACTATATTGCTTGTAAACAATAATTATTTAAAAATGTAGATAGGTAGCCACTGTTTGTTTACGAAATTTGTATTTATAATGGTAAATGTCGAATCGCATATATACTTTTTAGTATTAGATTTTACGGCCACGGATACAAATCCTTTATAGCCCTTCTTAATTTTTATCTTCTTCAGTCCTACAATATGGTTTCGTCAAGTGCTAGTCAAGTCTAAAAGTCTAGTTGTTAGTCATGTCTAGTCAGAAGAATCAGGCTAAGTGAAGTGGTAGAAAAACTGCACTTACTAGGAGCTTTTGGCAACAAACATGAAAATCACATAAATCAAACACTGTGTCACTTCCCAACACTCACGCTTGTTACAGAACACTTTTCGAATAATAATCCATTATTATTATGCACAAACATATTTTGGAAAATAAAACACAGCGCCGATACTGCTCTTCACAGCTTCCCGCCAAAAGTCACGAATCATGTCATGTTTAGTTTTAGATGGAACATGGATGAAACTATTTTATTCTTTTTTATATTAATTTACGGCTCCTGATGCTTATGGATTAAGAAGTCATCATATGTGGCGTTTACGGGACGAAGGTATGTTTGGATGGGTAGAGGTGCCATGTTATTGGCCAGTTGAGCCTCTCGAGTTTTAACCTTTTTTTTTTTTTTTTTTTTTTTTTTTATTTCGCAGGGGAATGCGTTTACGCACAGAGTGTGGGACTAGTGGGGCCGGCTAGCGGCCCAGACTACCCACTAAACCCCTGCGGGTGCCGTCGGCCGCATTGCAGGGAGGCGCCTCGGATCTGACTAGTACAAGACGCCTCTGCGACTGGCCGGTTTCTCACCAGAAACCGGACTCACCACTCTCAGAGGCCCTCCGACACCTGGAGGACCTCTGCCACCGGGTGGGACTGCTCCAGTCCCACCGCTTATGGGGGCGCTTCCAGGCGCGCCAAGTAGCGCCTGCGACGCACCCCCCCTCTCCGCCGCCGGATCGGGTCCGCGAGAGGATCGTCCTCGCGGTCCCTTTCCTCGGCCTCCCTCTGCGACATGACGACCTCGCAGAAGGAGGCCATTGCATTCCAGGCGCTGTCGCTCTCGAGCATCGCGTTGGCGACACTCGGGAGCGACAGGTCCGTCCCGCCAAGCGCGGCGGCCAGGTCATGGCGCTGCCGGCTCCACCTCGGACACCGCTCAAGGACATGTTGAGCGGTGTCCTGAGCCTCGCCACAGTCGTGGCAGCGAGGCTGGGCCTCCCTCTGGGCCACGCGGTGCAGGTACTCACCGAAGCAACCGTGCCCGGTGAGCACCTGCGTCATGCGGAAGGCTTGTGCCGCCTCAACATCCACTTCTCCAGGACCTGACGCAGGGCCTCCACTGTTCGGACACCGAACGCTGCCTGCGCCAGATCCGCCTCCCACCTCCGCACGAGTTCCGCCGAGGGGCGCTCGCCGATTTCCCTCCGATTTGCCACAAAGTGGTAAACTTCGGCGAGCACCTCCGCCACCAATTCCCACGTCGGGTCGCCCGCGAGGGCCGTGGCCGCAGAGAAGGCCACTGTACGGTACCCCCGTATCACCCTCACCGCGATCACCTTCTGCGCCTGACGCAAGAGGCGTTTGTTCGTCGCGGTGAGGGCGTCCACCCAAATGGGGGCACCGTACATCGCCATGCTCCGGCAGACGCCAGAGTAGAGCCTCCTCACTGCTTCGCTCGGTCCACCCAGGTTGGGGAAGAGTCGGCCGAGCGAAGCAGCCGTCCTGATGATCTACGGCCCCAGCTCGCGAAAGTGGGGGCCGAAAGACCATCGTCCGTCGAGGATGAGGCCCAGATATTTCATCTGGGTGCTCACCCTCAACTCCACCTGACCCACCCGGAGGCGCGCTCCTGGGGGGGGTCCTCGCGTCCGGGCCCCGCGATAGAGGAGGACTTCGGTCTTGTCCAAACGGACCCGAAGCCCAAGCCTCTCTATGCGGTCGACCAATAGGGCAAGACCCATTTCGGCCGACCGCGCCGCCTCGCGGAAATTCGCACCCCGGGACGTGAAGAGAGTGTCATCCGCGTAGCAGATGACACCAGTCCCGGGGGGAAGCCGGCACCGCAGGACCCAGTCGTACGCGATGTCCCACAGTATAGGGCCGAGAATCGACCCCTGCGGGACACCGCATCCGACGCTGCGCCGAACCATCCGACCCCCCCTGTCCTCGAACAGGACGAAGCGCTCCTCTAGGTACGCCCCCAACAGCCTCCGCAGATACGGGGGCACTCCGAAATACTCGAGCGCCTCCCGTATTACACTGTGCGGGATGCTGTTGAAGGCGTTGGCGATGTCGAGCGACGTCGCCAGGGTCACCTTTCCATCCCGATCCGCCTCCTCCGTCACCGAACGTAGACGCCTGACGGCATCGACGGTGGACCTCTCGGCCCGGAACTCATACTGCGCGTCAGAGAGACGCGGTCCCGGGCCGTCCTCCACGTGCCGAACGAGGCGCGAAGCCACGACACTCTCCAGGGCCTTCGCAGCCTCGCTCAGCAGGACCAGAGGTCGCACCGCCGAAGCCGAGTCCAGGGGCCGGCTCCCCTTCGGAATAAGGCAGAGTCGGCCCTCCTTCCAGAGCTTTGGGAACCGCCCCTCCCGCAAACAGCGGTCGAGCAGCTCCCGAAACATCTCTCCGAGGTGCACGAGGATCAGCGCAAGCATCCTCCCGTGCACCCCGTCTGGACCCGGTGCCCTCTTCTTAGTCCGGAGGCGGTCTTGGACCACCTCCATTTCGACGTCGGTGATGGATGGCGGATCAGCCTCCGCTTCGTCAGGCGGCCGTCGGGCCATTCTTGGCGGAGAAAACCCCCGCGGATTGCCGGGGAATAGTTCCCCGACAATCTCCTCCAGCAGAGCCGGTTGGAGGGTCTCCGTCAATGGGGCCGCCTGTGGACGCAATTTGTCTCGCGCCCACTTGTACGGACGACCCCACGGGTCTCTTTCTATGCCCTCCACCAGCTCCTCGAAGGCTTCCTCCTTGGCCCGACTGATGGCCAGCTGTAGCTCCACACGTTTTTGGACATACACCGCATACAGCTGGTCATCCCTCTCCTCGTCACGGGGGTTGCGCCGTCGACTCCGGCCGTACGCTCTACGGGCCCCGTTGCAGGCGGCACGGAGAGCAGCAATCTCCGTCGACCACCAGTACACCGCCCGTCTAGGGGGGGGGGGGGGGGGGCGACTGACGCTAGGCATGGCCGCCCTGCACACTGCAGTGCAGGTGTCAGTGAAACGGCCAGCCGCTTCATCCACCCCCATTCCCACGAGAGACGGGAGGCTCCAGCGGCCAACGATAGCCGCCTCTTCCGCCAGCTCGAGGTCGAGCCGCGTGAGCGCCCAGCGCGGGAATCGACTGCGCACCCGCGACGACGATGCCGCCTGACTTCCGGGGGCGGCAGACACCTCGAACCGTATATACAGGTGGTCCGATAGTGTCTCCACCCCCTCTTCCACCCTCCAACCCGTCACGGTGCGCGCGGCGGCAAACGTCAAGTCCACCACCGATCCCCCCGTCCGCCGCACGCACGTTTGGGCTGTCCCCCTATTCAGAAGGGACAGCCCCGCGGCCAGCGCCCACTCTTTAAATTTTTGCCCCTTGGGCTCGGTGGCCGGGTTCCCCCACGCCGTGGATTTGGCGTTGAAGTCGCCGGCCACGAGGACCTTTAGGGGCGCTAGCCGCCTTACCTCCGGCCCCAGAGCGTCCAGAAACTGCTCTAGGGCCGGCAAATCCCGGTTCGGGGAGAAGTAAACGCCAATAATGGCGTACTCTCCCCGACCGCCACGACAAAACCATGCCCTCTCCTCCGGAGCGTGAGGGGAGAGGCAGCGCCAGACTTGGCCACGATGGCCACGGAGCCATCCAGATCCCCAGCCCAGTGGGGTAGGGAGGGAACCGCGTACGGCTCCGAGACCACCGCGACATCGATGTCCCACTGCGCCATGGATTGCAGGAGGAGATCCTGCGACCGGGCGCAGTGGTTGAGGTTGGCCTGGAGGAAGGGTTCCCCATCACTCCTCCATTTGGCCAGTTGGCGCCGCCTGTTGCGTGCCCTCTCGCGGAGGAGAGGACAGTCCTTTACCGCGGACCGACGGGGGGTTGCAGGACCTACCCCCCATCACATGGTCCGCCGGTTTTCCGGCGTCGCGGCACACAGCACAGCGGGGCGCCGCGGTGCAGGAAGCGGACAAATGTCCTGCCTCCCCGCACCTGTAGCAGAGCCGGCTGCGGTCGGTCTGCGATGGGCACAGCACCGCAGTGTGCCCCTTCCCCATGCACTTGTAGCAGTGCATGGGTCGCGCCGCCAAGTGCTGGAGCCGCACGGAGCCCCAACCAACGCTCAGGCTGCCCGCCTCGATCAGCTTCTTGGCTGTCGTGACCGGGCAGCGCATTAGGGCGGAGCGAGAGCCCCGCCAGTCTGGGCGGATTTCGCCCACCCAGACCTGGTCCTCCGTGCAGCCCCCAACCCTGGCGACTGCAGCTTTTACCCGCCGCGCTGTAGCCGCATCGTTCAGGCCCGTCACGCGGAAGTCTGCGGTTTTGACGGGCCTGGACACTTCCGCGACGCCGGACAGCGCCACCCTCAAGGCCGAAGAAAGGGCGTCAGCCTTGTCTGAACTGGAGGAGCCGGGAATTTCAATTAGCCTCGCTCCGGTCGCACTCGGGCGAATCCGGAGCGAGCCAATGCCCAGCTCCTCCAAGTTCACGTCCTGCTCGGCCTTTAGTAAGGCAGAGGCGTAAGAGGCCCCATTTTGCGCTGCCTCCGGCTGGAGCCCGGGACCTTTAGTTTCCTCGCCTTCGGTGGCGCCGTTTTCGGAGGCGCTTTACGCACGGTTGCGGGGGCCGCCGTGGGTCTCTCCTTGGGTGCCATGGTGGGTTTGGGCTGGGACTTTTTCCCCACACCCTTCCCCTTCCCTCGCACCTCCACCCAGGGGAGCTCCGGGGATGCCTCGGCCTCGGTTGAGGTCGACGGCCCGAAGGGCCCCCACTCCGCCGCCTTCTCAGCCGCCCCCTTGCGTCTCTGCTTCTTGGAGGCCGGGCGTGCTGGGGCCAGGACCTCCAAGTTCTCCACTGCCGCTGGCCGCGCAGGCTGCGGCTCCGGTCTAAGACCGGAGGCCTCCTCGATGGCCGACCTCGCGGACCTCGCCACCTCGGAGTTGTCGCCCGCCAGGGGTGGGCGGGTGACTCTGCGAGGTAGGCGAGACTCCATGTCAGCTAGGCGGACACCGATCATCCTCTCCATGGAACCCCCGGCGGAGCGCAGCGACCTCTGCCTTCATGTTGGCCACCTCTCTTTGGAGGCGACCATTGTCGGCTTTGAGGCGCCGAACCTCATCCGACTCGTTGCGCGCCACCAGGGTATCCACGATATCCCTGATATCCGAGGAGGCCCGCATGATTTTTGCACTATAGCCCCCTTTGAGGGCGGTGGTCTTCCACACGAGGCTGGTTATCAAACCAAGCCTCTCCACCGCGGTATCCATGAGCCCTTCGGCTCCCATGGAACCGAAGTCCCGCACCTCAATGGGGGCCGCCTCCATGCCCTCATCCCCACTCGGGGGTCCTGCCTTCCTGAAGGCCCGAGCCTCTAACGTGGCCGAGAAGGAGGCCTCAGCATCCTCCTCCTGGGTCCTCCGTGCCTCAGCCCGGGCCCTCGTGGCATTAGATGCCCCTCGAGCCTTCCCCTTCTTCGACACCGCCAGTTTTGGTCGCGGCGCACCGACCTCGGTGTCGGAGCCGCTCGCCACCTCTGAGTAGAGGCGTTTGGCACCGAGCACCGACTCCGGGAGCGAGGTGATGGAGCCTAGACTGCCCAGCAGGCTTCCCAGCCTTCGCTGGCCTACCGCCGAGACATCGGACAGCTCCTCCACCTCGGCCTCCCCCCGACTTCTCTCATGTTCGGATCTGGACCGATCCGAACCCTTTCCTCCCCCATCCGACTGTTTCCCCCCCTTTTTTTTCTTTCTCCCTTTTGGTTGGCCTTTTTTCGCAAAACGCCCGGAGGCGTCTCGCAGTGGCTGCGAATCGCTCATTTTAGCACTAGATGCTCCGGCTGCACAGAACCTATTAGCCGTCGGCCTGCCACTCCGTTACGGTGGACAGGACGCGACGTTACCAGGGGACGCGACGTGGACGCTAGTTCTGTGGGGTGTCCCCCTCTCGAGTTTTAACCTAATTTGGCAACGCTTAACCTTGGCATACAGGTTACGCTCACATGGCACTTCTGCCTTATCTTACCTTATATTTGTGTCCAAATTATGACCTGTGCGCGGGTTACCGTGTCGTCAACCGAGGTCCTAACGGAAGATCAGCGCTGTCAATTTCATAGGATGGCAATATGCTGATTTAGGACATTTTTTGGAAACATACATTCTTTTTCTTATGTTGTTTTCTTCTATGCTTCTTGTACGAGCTTACCTCGCACATTTCGCCGGCACGCGGCCGCATACATGCAGGTCGCGTGTCAGCTGTTTTTACTTTTCATTTTAAATCAATTATCAATACAATTTGAGATACTATCGAGCAGCCGTCGAGAAAGGACCCGTCACACCCAAGTATCAAGATGTGACATTTATTATGAGCAATAAACCAGTTTACAATGTGACGTTGTCTTGTATCTCCACACCATCATCAACTTGATCATCAGCATCACTTCATGTATGGTGTTATGGCTAACACCATGGCCTGCACCGTACATTTTGGTCCTTCGAGCCGGATGAGGGTGTCCATCTAGACGTGAATACTCCGCTTTCTTGATACGGCGAAGCTTTAATGATTGATGTGTTAATAATGTCGGTGTCCAGCTAGACGTGGTGACTCCGTCTCCTCGATACGGCGAAGCCACAATGATTGTTATGATGAGGGTGTCCAGCTAGACGTGAATACTCCGCTTTCTTGATACGGCGAAGCTTCAATGATTGCTTGATAATGTCTAGCTGAACTAGAAAACTCCACCTACTTGATACGGTGTAGCTTCATGTTTTCTTGATATAATGCCCGGCTGGACACGAAGACTTCACCACCTTGATTGTAGTGAAGCTCCATATTGCTTGATAGCATCCAGCTGGACACGAGACTTGACCGCCTTGATGCAGCAAAGCCTCAATGATTGAGATGATAATGAAATCTAGCTAGACGACGGAGACACTACTACTCTCTTGCTTGAGTGATGTTTCAATGACTCCTTGAAATCTTGCTGAGATGACTAGGTGGACTCCTGATGATATTCGATAATGCTGTTGAGCGGCTTTCCATATTTCCTGTTGACCGCTAATGTTATGTTCAGTGTGCTCGCACCCTTACGATATATGCGCCTTCTCAATTCGCTGGTGAGACCCGCTTGTGGGAGGCCAGTGAACCGATTCGCTATCGCAATAAAGGCAAGCACCCCATATCCGGCTCGAAGGACCAAAATGTACGATGCAGGCCATGGTGTTAGCCATAACACCATACATGAAGTGATGCTGATGATCAAGTTGATGATGGTGTGGAGATACAAGACAACGTCACATTGTAAACTGGTTTATTGCTCTTAATAAATGTCACATCTTGATACTTGGGTGTGACGGGTCCTTTCTCGACGGCTGCTCGATAGTATCTCAAATTGTATTGATAATTGATTTAAAATGAAAAGTAAAAACAGCTGACACGCGACCTGCATGTATGCGGCCGCGTGCCGGCGAAATGTGCGAGGTAAGCTCGTACAAGAAGCATAGAAGAAAACAACATAAGAAAAAGAATGTATGTTTCCAAAAAATGTCCTAAATCAGCATATTGCCATCCTATGAAATTGACAGCGCTGATCTTCCGTTAGGACCTCGGTTGACGACACGGTAACCCGCGCACAGGTCATAATTTGGACACAAATATAAGGTAAGATAAGGCAGAAGTGCCATGTGAGCGTAACCTGTATGCCAAGGTTAAGCGTTGCCAAATTAGGTTAAAACTCGAGAGGGGGACACCCCACAGAACTAGCGTCCACGTCGCGTCCCCTGGTAACGTCGCGTCCTGTCCACCGTAACGGAGTGGCAGGCCGACGGCTAATAGGTTCTGTGCAGCCGGAGCATCTAGTGCTAAAATGAGCGATTCGCAGCCACTGCGAGACGCCTCCGGGCGTTTTGCGAAAAAAGGCCAACCAAAAGGGAGAAAGAAAAAAAAGGGGGGGAAACAGTCGGATGGGGGAGGAAAGGGTTCGGATCGGTCCAGATCCGAACATGAGAGAAGTCGGGGGGAGGCCGAGGTGGAGGAGCTGTCCGATGTCTCGGCGGTAGGCCAGCGAAGGCTGGGAAGCCTGCTGGGCAGTCTAGGCTCCATCACCTCGCTCCCGGAGTCGGTGCTCGGTGCCAAACGCCTCTACTCAGAGGTGGCGAGCGGCTCCGACACCGAGGTCGGTGCGCCGCGACCAAAACTGGCGGTGTCGAAGAAGGGGAAGGCTCGAGGGGCATCTAATGCCACGAGGGCCCGGGCTGAGGCACGGAGGACCCAGGAGGAGGATGCTGAGGCCTCCTTCTCGGCCACGTTAGAGGCTCGGGCCTTCAGGAAGGCAGGACCCCCGAGTGGGGATGAGGGCATGGAGGCGGCCCCCATTGAGGTGCGGGACTTCGGTTCCATGGGAGCCGAAGGGCTCATGGATACCGCGGTGGAGAGGCTTGGTTTGATAACCAGCCTCGTGCGGAAGACCACCGCCCTCAAAGGGGGCTATAGTGCAAAAATCATGCGGGCCTCCTCGGATATCAGGGATATCGTGGATACCCTGGTGGCGCGCAACGAGTCGGATGAGGTTCGGCGCCTCAAAGCCGACAATGGTCGCCTCCAAAGAGAGGTGGCCAACATGAAGGCAGAGGTGGACTCCTGATGATATTCGATAATGCTGTTGAGCGGCTTTCCATATTTCCTGTTGACCGCTAATGTTATGTTCAGTGTGCTCGCACCCTTACGATATATGCGCCTTCTCAATTCGGAGGCCAGTGAACCGATTCGCTATCGCAATAAAGGCAAGCACCCCATATCCGGCTCGAAGGACCAAAATGTACGGTGCAGGCCATGGTGTTAGCCATAACACCATACATGAAGTGATGCTGATGATCAAGTTGATGATGGTGTGGAGATACAAGACAACGTCACATTGTAAACTGGTTTATTGCTCTTAATAAATGTCACATCTTGATACTTGGGTGTAACGGGTCCTTTCTCGACGGCTGCTCGATAGTATCTCAAATTGTATTGATAATTGATTTAAAATGAAAAGTAAAAACAGCTGACACGCGACCTGCATGTATGCGGCCGCGTGCCGGCGAAATGTGCGAGGTAAGCTCGTACACTTCTTGTTTCTTTTTATATATTTCTAAAATGAATTATTTTCTTTGTTTCTTTCTAGTAATTACTGTAGCTGACGTTGATCGATATGGGTTAGCCAAAGTGCACTAGCAAACGGGAAAGTGAAGCTTCCTTCACTGTATTGTTAATTTATGTCTTCAAACAACAGTCGCTTATAGTAGATTATGTAATATTCGGTTTCTGAGACCTACTAGCTTGTATACCTACGCTTCAAGGTGTAAACCTTACCATTAAAGGTATTCTTCTCCTTTTTCTCAAGTCGAAATGGCTATGATGTCTTATATAAGGCTAGACCAATACGTGACAACGCAGACCGCTCTGTCGTTGACCGCTTCAAGATCCTCAACCGTGCAGGAATCTGGAAAATTGGGACACTTCAGGAGAACTTCACTTCATTAAAGGTACTTCAAAAAGTAGCCTACTAGTACTATATTCATACTAAATTTCATTAAAATCCGTTCAGCGGTTTCGCCGTGAAAACGTAACAGACAGACAGACAGACTTTCGCATTTATAATATTAGTATGGAAGTATGGATTATTTAATTGATTCAGGCGTTACTTTGCTGAAGTTTAAGTTACACGCACTTACCAAATTATTTTGCGTGCTTCCGCCACCAGTTAGTTCATGCAAACTATTGCCGGCCGGCACCCACCCACTACTGTTAGTCCTAACATGCCCACCACCATTAGTTTGCACATTAAACACATGCAAATTAAAAGGTATAAGGGCAAATATATTAATGTTCTTCCAAATATATTTATCCTAGTTGCATCATCATCGTTTGCTTCAGAACCCATAGGATATCCAATATAATCACTGACTTAAAAATTTAGCAGTACTAGTTATATTACACATGTATCTAGGTTTTAATTCCATATCCTTTTTATCAGGTAAACTAGATTTTAATTCGGAATCAAACTTTATTTCATGGCAGCCGGGTGGGGTCAGCCGCTTAACGTATGAGAAGGCTTCCATCTTCTTCTTCCTCTTTAATAAAATATGCTATGCTCGAACCAAAATAGGTTCTTATGAGATTTCAACCCATGCCCATAGGCTTTCTAACAAATAACTGGGCCACAGAGGCTTTTGTGATGAAGATCAAACGCCTAAAAACATTACGAGAATCGCACAGACGCTGAGTAAATACGTTTTAGTTTTCATTATGTATGGCCAGTAATATCGCAGCTGGGATGCAAACGTTGGATTTAGCTGCAGCCAGGGCCGGACTGACATTTTAAGCCGGTTCTGAGTCCGCTCCGTGCATGCACAATGCGCGATAGCGTTAGTCTTTGTGTTCAAAGTGTAAATTTTGACATGAGCATTGTGATAATCTGAAGCCAAACTTACTAAAAAAAATCTTTGCGTAAGGTGTTTTTTTCAGTACAAGTGAATTAAGTGCAATTACTAGGTACACTAAGTAGTTGTAGATAGCACTTTTTATATGGCTTATTTCTTTCATGAACATTCATGTCTCCGGACTTCAATTACTTTTTCGGAATGCCCAAGAATTTAGACACGAGGTGGTTTTTATTTTGTACCAAAAACTTAGTAATATTTATAAAACTTCGCCATGAAATTGTTTATTAGACTTTGGAAATTTCATCAAAATTTAAATAGCAGCATGTGACACATCGGATTTTTAAATTAGAGTAGCTACACTAGAGTACATTGACGCGCTTTGAGAGCTGGAAAATAAACAAAGACTGAGCTTTTGATGAGGCTTAGCCGTACAGTAGCTACGTAACACACACAAACACAAACGTAATTGCTTTACCAGAAATGAAAATGAGCTTTCAAAATTCATAAAAAATATATATTTTACCCAATTTTAGAATTATTAAGACTCCCTGTACAGTGCATTATACTTTGTACATTTTGCTTGTGTCAGCATTTTACCTGCACCGAGGCGCAATCCATTTAGTACACAATTATAATACATCGAGTACGCTCATATTATATCATTTCAATATACCAGGCCACTCAGAAAGTTTTGCGAGCAAAAGTTTTTATTAAATTAAACTATTTTAATACGGTTTTATCGCGTTTATTACTTATTTATTCACACCTGACGTTTCAAACACTTTACAGCGTTCATGGTCGCAGGCAGACTAAGTTAACATTTGTCTTTGATGTCATAAGATTACAAACTACCGCCTAAAATTTTTATTGGGAACTATTCCGATTCACGCAGTATTGGCTCACAGTGTCTAAGGGTCTTGCAGTCTGCTTCCGAGTTTGCGATTTTATTAAGTTAATGACTGGGTCCCAAGCTGGCGGTACCTGCCATCCATCCTCTCTATTGAAATTAGGATGTTTTTTAATTTCAATAGCTTCACGTAACATCCTTGGAATGAATCTGTTTTCCTTTGCAAGGACTTGAGGATTATCAAAACGCATATAGTGGTTGGGTTTGTCTAGAGCATGTTTAAGGCACTGGCCAATTTTGAAAAATTTGGTTATTTAAAAGTAAAAATACCATTGTTCGAATTTCCCTCCACATTTTTTCGAAAGCCAAATCAAATAATCGTGTCTCATTTAAAAATGGATTTGCATCGAGAACATTTTCGTGCGATGATTTTCTACGATTTTAAATCTGGCCTACAACTTGATGATTCATTTGTTCGACTGTAAATGGCTTTTATGAATGAAGGACTTTCAAAAGCAACCATCTACCGCTGGCATAGCGAGTTCAATCGCGGTCGCCTTACTTTGGGGGATGAACGAAGGAGTTGTCGTCCTACGACGGCTGTCACGGAAGAAAGTGTTTGTTTGTAATATCTTTATTGTACAGAAAAAAACAAATAATTTACATACACAAGCATGGAAAAACAATAAGTACAAGTGTGCTGGCAGTAAAAAAAATTAAAACATGAAAACAGGCGAATTACATATGAAGAGTTTTAGCATACACTGCAGATTGGTTCGGGAAGCATTTACAAAATTCTACACGAGCACCTTCGCGTGAGGAGTGTTAGATTATTATACGGGAGACAAGTGAAACCACAGACAGCTAGTAGCACACTCACTAAGTCAATAGTGTTAACACATATATAACAATTCCCCCCTTTATTTCACAAAACATTAACCCAATGAGATAACTAGAAAATACAAATAATTTAAAGAGAAACTATTTGTAGGTACTGTGGCGACACCATCGCCCAGTAAATAACTACAACTCCTACGCAACAGATGGCGCTAAAGAGAAAAACAGAAATTCTCATACAAGAAGCCTAATTAGAATGGAGGACTGAAACGCGATATCAGAGTTTCTGAGAATTGGAGCATATATACAACCTCCGACAGAACACCGTCGGAGCCGCGGTTCCCCAGGCATAACACCTCGCCTGGCGGGAAGTAATTCCCTTTGCGGCGGTCGAGCATAATAACACCATCGCTCCCGCCGTGCTCCAAAGTGGTGACCCCGACGTGATTTGTAAGCAGCCTTCAGCCTTCTTCAACATCATTCTCCAACCTTTCATCACCTCTCAAGCCTCATCATCTGGTCAGCAGCAAGCAGTCTTACAACAAGCCAACTATAAGGGTATCTCCAGGTCCATCGCAGCCGACTCACTGAGCTTCCTGGTCCTGCAACTACCCTCACAACTCAAAGCACTTCAGCGACCGGCACATCTACCGCAGCCCACGTCTGGTACTCACGGCCGGCCACCGCACACCAGCGTGGCAGTTCTGCACAAGACATCCACCGGCGCCAACAAGTTAACATCGCTCAACTACAGTCTCGACTCACCGCAGACTACGAGCACGCAACGCAATCGCTCACGCCCGACTCACTGGGATTATCGAGCAGCAGCAGCAACTTCACTCCCGACTCACTGGGACGTCAAGCAACTTGGTACTTGCAAGTTACATCCGAAGCACAGACTGCACATGAAGACCATCATCAGACCTTCGGTCTTGGGAGGGAGTCCTGTGGCGACACCATCGCCCAGTAAATAACTACAACTCCTACGCAACAGATGGCGCTAAAGAGAAAAACAGAAATTCTCATACAAGAAGCCTAATTAGAATGGAGGACTGAAACGCGATATCAGAGTTTCTGAGAATTGGAGCATATATACAACCTCCGACAGAACACCGTCGGAGCCGCGGTTCCCCAGGCATAACACCTCGCCTGGCGGGAAGTAATTCCCTTTGCGGCGGTCGAACATAATAACACCATCGCTCCCGCCGTGCTCCAAAGGTACAATCTTTAAAAATACTGCTTATAATCCACTTTAGGAATATTCCTTAAAAGTCTTGTTGGACATCTTGATATGAGACCTGAAGGGTCTGCCTCTAGGTATATCTGTTGAGGTGGATGGTGGCCTGCCTGCCTCATCACTCTCCTCTCCCGCAGGAGGCTGTTCCTCAGGGATGTCAGCAGACTGGTCACCAGCACCAGGACACTCGAAATCGTAGTAATCGTACTATTGTTGAGGCTCTTGTGATTTTTGTGGAATATCGCTCTTATATAATATTATTTGATTTTTATGTCTTTTTATACAATTTAAAGAATACAAATCTTGAATGAGGTATAGCACTTTACCTACTACTACTAGCTACTACTACTAGCTGTCTGAGGTTTTTGCAGTTATAAATATGTCATCCAACAGACATAACACCCCGTCTAACTCGGATAGTAAAGTTCCCATTGCGCGCTGAAAAATAGACGGTGCGCTTGAAAGAACGAATACATGAGTCCGTGTATACATAAATAACCCTTTGTGAGTATTGATACAAGTTATTTGCTGAGAGTCTTCGGCGAGCAAAAATTGGTTAAAGGCCATAGACAAATCAATTTTTGAAAATTGTTGACCCCTGTGTAATTTTAAAAATAATTCATGGACGTTGGGTAAAGGGTACTGTTCCACAACTAATTGTTTGTTGATGGTTACAGAGTAATTAGCGCATAGCCTAACGGCCCCATTTCGGGTACAATCGGTGACGCATACGCGGAGTGCTGAACCGGTTTTAACACTCCCACTTTCTGTTATCGTTCTATTTCATTATCGACCTTATTACGTAACGCAAAGGCTATGGGGCGCGCTTTGCAAAATATTGGTTTCGAATTATCTTTTAATTTTAACTTTACCATATAATTTTTAAACGCGCCTAACTTTTCTGACAATACTTCAGAAAACGCAGACTGTAATTTTTCAAATATATTTTGGCTATTTCTCAGAAAATTAATAGGCGTTAATTTTAATTTAAATATCGATTAGAAGTCTCTGCCAAGAAGCGGTGGCCCGCCGTGACGTATAACGAATACATCAATATTGTGCGTCTGCTGTACGTAAGTTATGGGCAAGCGCAGAAACCCTATACATTTCATGATACTCGTATCTCCAGTATAACTGTGAAACTTTTAAATACTTTTTTAAATGTATACTCGGAGATAACGGATACAGCAGATCCACTGTCTATTTGAAATTGTAACTTTAGATCGTTTATTTTGTTTCTGTCATAGGTTCCCCCCTGGCTGAACAAATGTTAAATAGTGACTTACCGTCATCGTCGTCCTCGCTCACCTGCCCGAATAACACATAATTGATTTTGTTGCACATCCTACGCAGATGACCCACTGTGTTGCACTTCCGACATTTGTATTTCGCGAACCGACACTGAGAAGACTTATGATTAGCACGACCACACACGGCACAACTTTTACAATTTTTCTTCTGTGTATTGGAAGATCTAGCAATACTGTTCGATCCTTTAGTGATTTTCAACACTGAAACTTGTTCTGTGGAGGTAGCCGCAGCCTATGCGCGCGCGCAACGTATACTCTCGGCCAACTCCATTGGCGAACCAAGGTCAATGTTTCCAAGTCTCGTGCGAACAATTTTTCACGTTCTGGACCGGCTACCATCTCATCACGAACCGATCACGAAGTGCCTCCTCAACATTGCTAAAACCGCAATGTACCGTGAGGCCGCGTAGTCTGCCCGCCCATTGTGTATATGACGTCGCTGCGTAAAATTTGTGGCGCTCGCTAAATCCACATACCTTGGGGATGAAGTGGTCATCCAGTAAGGTTACTAGGTCTTCGTAGGGCACCTCTTGAACATCTTTGGGAAGCGCCAAGTTTGCTGCCAACTTGTAGGTACCATCGTTGAGTGCGCTGAGTAGTATGGCTCGCCTTCTTGTTCCCGTCGTATCATTTCGGTCGGTTATATTATTCGCAATAAACCACTGCGAAATGCGTCCTTTATATGTTTTCCACTCGTTCACATTGTGGTCAAACGTTGATAAAATTCCACAAAACGATTGGACCATTGTGGGTAGATCGGGTCGCCAATGTTAGATTATTATACGGTAGACAAGTGAAACCACAGACAGATAGTAGCACACTCACTAAGTCAAAAGTGTTAACACATATATAACAAGGAGGATAGTTTCGCGCTGGGTGCCGCACAACCTCACCAAAGCTCAGAAGCAGGCCCGTGTGGAGTGGTGCCGTAATATGATTCAAAAATTTGAAGCAGGCTCGTCTTGGCGCGTTTACGACATTGTGACAGGTGACAAATCCTGGATTTATCAAAACGATCCAGAAACAAAGCGTCAGTCGATAGTGTGGCTGTTTCTAAACGAACCAACGCCTACGAAAGTGAAGCGATCGAGAAGCGCAGGGAAAATTTCGCTCGCTAGTTTCTTCACTTTGACGAGGTATCTGGTTTCAATTCCATTACGAGACCAAAGCAGCATCAATACCGAATGGTATACCACAAAATAACCGAACACCGGGCTCCGCGGGAGACTACTTCACCATGACAACGCGCCCGCGCACTCAGCGCTCAAAACGAGGGACTTTCTAGACACTACATCGGTCAAAGTCTTGGGGCACCAATATACTGATCTGGCACCGTGTGACTTCTTTTTATTCCCTAAAATAGAAAACTAGCTGAAAGGGATACAGTTTTCATCGCCGGAAGACGCGCTAGCAGCGTTCGAGAAAGCCGTGGAAGAGATGTCTGCGGCGGACTGGAAATAATGTTTCGAAAATTGGTTCAGACGCATGAAACTTTGCATGGAGGCTGGTGGAATTCATCAAAATCCGTATAGTGGTTTGGTCGTGGAAGCGTAACAGACAGACAGACAGATAGAAACACAGACACCCAGACAGGCTTTCGCATTTATTGTATTAGTATGAAAGTATGAATTTAACTTTTGCCATTGATTTCTGATTTGAGTGACCCGGGTCTGTCCGTTGTTTAGTAGTGATCCATTCATCTTTTTTCTAGATCCATGTTAAAGTAAGCCCGCAGATAATTTGGACATTGTCATGAAATATTAAATTAAGTCTACGCAATTATACAATTAGTCGGTATCAGCGCGGATGGCGACTGATAATAAATTAGCGAAACGACGCGTCGTTTACATAAAGGGTTAACGTTGCGAGCGGGCAGTGCGCCAAATGAATGTGGTATAATTGACAAGCAGAAGCGGGTTAACAAAATATTGTTTAATGTTTTACTCTTCAAATATAGTAAGGTCATCTATGTTTGGTGTAAACAAATTATTATTTTTTGTTTCATTCAACTCTCATAAATTGTTTTGTCCTACTATTTTTTTATAAAAAATGAAACGTAATACTTATTCATTTGAAAAAAACGTTTTCATTGCTTTCGAATTTGCTAAACTCTGATGGATCAAATGATTTTCAACATTTTATAATTGTTTATTTGAGAGAGAAAGATAGAATGCTGAACAGACAAAATTCTGCTCCTTCATGAACTTAATACATTGTAAAAATTTGGCCAATGGTTTTAAATAATCCTGTATATAAATGACCACGAGGAGAGCATAATGAGCGCCAAGTTGAACCAACCAGATTGTCAGATAACCCGAAAATGATGCTTCCCATCCAACAGGTTCTATTTGAAATCATTAGGAGCAGCCCATGTCCAGCAGTGGACTGACTGCGGTTGATATGAGGATGATGATGATAGAGATGATGGGTCACGGCAGACGACCATACATCAAAATAGTTGACCCAAATTGGAAGCGTCTACCTATAGAAAATATCTTAAAATGAAAAGCGTCTATT
Source organism: Euzophera pinguis (assembly GCA_947363495.1). Taxonomy (NCBI): domain Eukaryota; kingdom Metazoa; phylum Arthropoda; class Insecta; order Lepidoptera; family Pyralidae; genus Euzophera; species Euzophera pinguis. The sequence continues at coordinate 19,655,240 of OX376155.1, read as the reverse complement.
CCTGAATAATTACAATAAAGAATTTTTGCCTAAACAAGCCAAGAAAAAAAGATATTTCTGTTAAACTTTTCGAGATTTTTGAGGTAAGAGCAAAGCTCAGACCAAATAATTCCTCATCGGAGCAAAGTGACCGGTATAAAACATTGTGACATTGATAAATGGCATACCGTATGGCAGTTCGCACACGACGCTATGCGATTCGTGAGACGCAAATGCGAAGGGACTGTGATGCAACTTGAGTCGCGTACGACGTATGACATGGTAGCGTCGTCGCACGAGTCGCATCGTCTTCGGACATAGCTGATTTTGTATGAAAGATACTCTCGTGCGACTGGTTGTATACGGGTAGTATACTCAAGGTTAATTGAAATAGCGCCTTGTGCGAACTGCCTTACAATATTCGTACCAATCTTTGTACTAACGGCAACCTTTGTACAATGGAGGAAATATCACCCGTGGTCACCGTAGTCACAAAAAATCCCTTTTTTGCTATTTTTTTCTAAAACTTTTATCAAAATAGTTTTTATTTGGTATAATTACAGAATATTATGTTAATACGATTTAACCATATAACATTTCTAGACGCTAATAATAATAAATAAATAAATTTATTTTCAGAAAAATTTCTATAGTGTGGGTTAGTAACAAAAACTTAAGGCTAGGGTTAGTAATATTTACTTTATATTTACCAGAGCAGGCCTTAAGCCAACATGTGTCTGGTTTCCAATGCCTTAAGATTGGGCAACAATAGCGACCTCCGATACCGGCCAGGAGGCTGTTGGGGCTGTCCCGGACCCGGCACCACATCGAAGCCACCCGCTTGCAAATAATAGTTTGGAAGCTATCTATTCGTGCCTCAGCAAACATTGTCGATGCGCTGCAGAATCAGGCAACCCCATCAGCATCCTGAACCCATTATTATATTGTACGCGCAGGGCTCCCAGTGGTCTCTGTGTGTACTCTACCCATAAACTGCAGGTATAAAAAGATTGGCAGTAAGATCTAAATAGCGTTTTTTTAACTTCGTGCTTTAGCTTCGTTTTTAACGTGCAAATCTACGTGCGAGCATATTAGCTCTCACAGCTAGAGCCCTGCGCTCCCTCTCTATGTCTGCTTCATCTTACGTTACTCTCTTTAGAGGTAAGCCGTAAACAGCGACAGGTGGAAAATCGTACAGCAGCACCATATCGTCGGCATAACTGATGTTATTATAAGGAATATTATCAATGGAGCAGCGGACACAGCTACTGCTGAGCTCCGCAATCAGACTGTTTATGTAAAGATTGAAGAGTGCGGGAGAAGACAGGTCACCCTGTCTTACACCGCACCCCAACCCATAGGCTTCCGAAAACACTCCAGCTCACCTTACCTGATTCTGTTGATTATCGTACCAATACTGAAACAGGGCTATTAAGTCTTTGCTGAAGTTTGTGTCGACAGCGAGTTTTCTCCCAAAGTACTTCATACCTAACCATATCAAAAGCACTGGATAAGTCTAGAAAACAACCTACGACCGGCGTCTTACGTGCACTATAGTAACGGACAGTATGCTTAAGACAAAGTATGGCGCTTTCCGTGGATAGCCCCGGTCTGAAACCAAATTGTGCATCACACAGGTGAAGCGTATCCTGTAACTTTCTCTCAAGCAGACCGTCCATCACCTTGGCTACAGTAGTGGCCAGTGATATAGGTCGATAGTTTTTCCCATCCGATGAGCCTCCAGTTTTATTTTTTAGTATTGGCACGACGATTGTTTTCATAAAATCAGCCGGCGGGTATGAGTGCCCTACACAAAAAGTAAACAGCATGGCGAGGACACGCAGTAGGTGAAAGCCCGCATATTGCAGGTGTTCGATACTAATACCGTCATAGCCTCGAGATTTACCCCGTGTTATGTTTTTTATTACGTCTTTTACCTGTTTAGCCGTAAAGCACGTAGTTTCATCTCCGTCCCGGATACCAGCATCGAACCTCTGCGACTGCGTCGAATGGTGCGAAATAACCTTAAAGTTATCTTTAAACATATTAGAAACCCACCCCGCGTCACTCTCACCGTCCACATTCTCAGGGGCGCTCGGCCTTGTATTCAGTTTGTTTATCGCTTTCCAAAATTTTGAAAATTCTTTGGACTTATGGCTTGTAGCCAAAATCTCCATTTTGATGTTTTGCTCATTGTCTTGACACCATTTTAATTTAGATTTAAAATCTTTTCTATATTTTTTAACATATTTTCATAATAAATTCCGTTTTTAGGTTTTCCATGCATGACCCATAACTGAAATCAAAGCCGAGCATCCCTGTGAAGTGGTTTTACATATTTATTCCACCCAATAACATATTTTTTATTTCTTATTTTCTTCTTCTCGTATGTTGCTATTGCTGCCCTTCTCAAGGCGCCTATTATAATATTATACATTTTATCAATGACCGATTTATGCTCTGGAATAGAACAGCAGTGGTTGGCACAAGACTTAAACTCCTTATAATCAATATATTTTAGTTTTTCACAACAAAGCTTAGAATATTTATCTATTTGACTAGGCTGTCTTTCACTCCACACAACTTCATTAGTCTTAAAAGAAAACTCCGATATTTTTAAATTTAAATTTGGTCAAATATTTTTTTGCCGTGATTATTTCATTTTTAAGCTTTTTACTTACACCAATCATCAAGAAATATCGCGGTATATGTCCAGTTTCATTTCCAGTCGAATAACCTGCGCATTTTACCCAAACGCTACCTTTCCTTATTTGGACCACAATGGCATTATGTTAGACTTTATTATTTAATATAAATAAATTTAAGGATGGAATTTTTACAACGTTATGAAATTTAAAGATATAAATATATCAATTACGAAAATTGTGTGATCCAAACCTTGTATTTCTTTTTGATTCAACAATTTTGAATTCAAAAGTTAGACTAGCCGAACGTTGATGTCTATTGGTTCAAAAAACTAATTCTCTTATGCCGTCATTTAGGGAATCAAAATATATTAGTGACATATTTCTTATTTTGTCAATTGAGCGATAAATCATAAAGATATAACGCATCAAAGTTTAGGAGTGGGGGCTCGTGACGTCACATATTGCGAAAAAGTGTAGCACACTGTGACGTCACACGGAACTTTAACGCGCCATATCAATACGTCTCCAATATATTCTGATTATCTAACTGACGGACTAATTATATTTTTTTAGGAAACCAGCCTATTAAAACTATTCTATGTAAAGAGGATTTTAAACGTAAACGTTAATCTGTAGGATATATATAAAAATCGCTATCAGCGCGGATGGCGACTGATAATAAATTAGCGAAACGACGCGTCGTTTACATAAAGGGATAATGTTGCGAGCGGGCAGTGCGCCAAATGAATGTGGTATAATTGACAAGCAGAAGCGGGTTAACAAAATAAATCTAAATATGTGATAACAGGCTGAAGAAACAAAATGTATCCATAACAGCAACGCAAATATGGTTTCCGCGTAGGGGAAGGGTTATTGGAAATGAAGTAGTTCAGCTTTTTTAATTAGAGAGTTCGATAGCCGAGTGCACGCGCACTCGGATGAATACGCACCCATAGCAACAGCGCGTGTCAAGCGAAGACCAGGCGCGACCAGTATTGAAAGGCTCCATTTAGTGGCTTTTTCTATCTCGAGCTTTTTCGTACTTCTGAAGGCACCGTTCAGCCGTTGGTCCCAGTTGTTATCGATATGTAGATGGTAGATGTTAGGCTGTGCCAGATGCTTTTAGGCAGCCTGAAAAAATCTGACAGTGTTGACCACTAACAGGCCTCGGGATGTGGACCTGTTGGTCTGGTTTCCCTGTAAAAAGCTCCATCGTATAAACCACTGTCGTCAAATCTAGGACAATGACTTACGCAACTAGAAAACACGCTTAAAGGAAGATGAATAACGCTTACTTTCAAATAATCCATTAATCTCCTTTCCGTCTATCGAAATTTTAAAGTATCAATTCAATTCGTTTATTATCTCCATAGTATTACAATCGGTCTTATAATTTATATACAGAACATCATGGACCCTGGCAGGGCACCACAATTTTACGATCTTATGAACTCAATGTTACTTTAAAATTACTAAGAGCATGCAAAAAATTTAGTCATCATCATCATCATTTCAGCCGCAGTCAGTCCACTGCTGGACATAGGCCTCTCCCAATGATTTCCAAAATGATCGGTTGGCAGCAGTCTGCATCCAGCGTTTGCCTGTGACATTTTTCAGGTCATCTGACCATCTGGTCGGTGGATGAAAAAATTTAGTGTACCACAGGAATTATTATTAGAGCATGCATGTCACTAAAATTGATCAGGAAATTATAAATGTCAATATTTAAATCATCGATTACAATTAATGTCGGTATTTAATTTATCATTTTTACATTTTGAATTCTCAAAAGTATAGGCACACTGGCTAATAGGCTCAAAACACAAATAAATAATAATGTCACACAAATCTTACATTGTACAATCTATAAAATAAATTAAATGTCAAAAGTTAATTTTAACTACTCAGTTTCCTCAAACAATTCTTCTAGGTTATAATAACATTTGTTAAGCAGATATTACTTTAATTTATTTACAAAAAACTTGTATTATTCTTCTGACTTTATCTCAACATGTATTTTATTGTAAATTTTATAGACTGGCAAATGGGCTGGAACCATAGAGTTGAAGCCTACTATTCGGAAGTGCAAAATGTCCCATAAAGCATGTTTCGTGTGATATGCTTGTTTTCTTCAATTGCTGTCTTGTAATGAAAAGGTTTTGGGTATTTCTTGCGAATTTACAAAGTTCTAGTATGTAGTATGTATGAAATGAGCTCGGCAGCTTTCGGTATGATCCCTTGCATTCACTAAAATACGTATGCACCTTTTTTGCAGTATAAATAATTGTATAATATTTTTTTGTGTGTTCTTTGTATAATAATTTTATTTTACTTCGTTGTGTTTCTGATAACTTAACCGAAAACGAAAAAAAAAATCTGAAATGTTTCAATAAGAGGACGATTTTACCATTAAGTCTAGATTACTAGACTAGACTTCAGCGTTTAGAAATAAACATCTTATCTAACAGTTTCCATAACAAATGTTCTACTATACATCGCGTGTCAACGCTGCTCGCGGATGTCCCGCTGATTGGATTTTGTTGTGACGTGTCTGATTCATCACGCTGGCCGCTTATGACGTCATCAGTCACTGTGTCACGTGCCATGACAGTTATGTATCGTGCACTTTATTGGGCAGCTATTTCAGCCTGTTTTTCCTACTAAGTTGTAGTTATTTTCTTCCCTTGTCTTGTAAGTTTTTATTTTCCGATTTTATAACAACTTCATTTGTGACCAGTTAACGAAGTCAATCTGAAAATAGTGTGACCATTTGTACAAAAAAAAAATTAAAAAATCTAACGCGAAACGCGATCTGACCGAAATTGAGTAAGAACCGAATGATCCAAATGATACACTCGTAATCCAGGCTAATCATATAATCATAGTATAATATAGATTCGAGATACGCTTCAGTGTATCTCTTTGAAGAAACGACTCACTGAGTCGACTCAGTAAAGAGTCACTCATCAATACATGAGTATATTACCTTTTATTACCCTAGTTGCCCTAACAGATTTGGTAAAAAATGGAGCATTGGTCTATTAATAAAAACATCGATTGCCAGTGTATCATGCTGATTCGCACTGACATTTTTCCTTTCAGACACAGCACCAGAGCTGCACTACACGTTCATAGAACAGGCTCTGCACCCAGGGCCTTCGTTGGCTCTACACTGCGCTGCCTCCGGCTCCCCGTCTCCAAGGTTCACGTGGCTGCTGGACGGACAGCCTGTTGAAGAACATAACACACCACAAAGGTATAAAAATGAACAGCCTCTGTATCCAGGACCGGTGTTGGCTCTCCACTACGCTGCATCCGGCTCCCCGTCTCCGAGGTTCACGTGGCTGCTGGACGGACAGCCTGTTGAGGAACATAACACACCACAAAGGTATATAAATGAACAGCCTCTGTATCCAGGACCGGTGTTGGCTCTCCACTACGCTGCATCCGGCTCCCCGTCTCCGAGGTTCACGTGGCTGCTGGACAGACAGCCTGTTGAGGAACATAACACACCACAATGGTAAACAATTAAAACATATGGTAAAATTAAACCATTTTAATACGGTTTTTACCTTATTTTTTTATCGTTTACTTATTTATTTACACCTAACATTTCAAACACTTAATATACATACTTACTAAATACGATACAAAGTAAGTCTTGGCCACCGATAATAAGGATCTTCACTCAGATCTGCGCCATATCCTGCCAGTCGTCGGCATGCAGTCATCGGAGATCCCTCCGCATGCCTTCTCTTTGGCCCTCCCATATAGGTACGCTCTCTTCAAGTGCCCACCGACCCCGGGTCGAACGCCTTAAGCACTGGACCACGGAGGCAGATGATTCTGTACTTCGGAAGGCACGTAAAGCCGTTGGTCCCGGTTGCCATTTGATAGTCGTTAAAGGAACCACGTCAGGCCGAGAGGCGATTCCGAAAAACTCTGACAACAGGGTGTACATGGTTGATAGATAATGTAACCTACACGAAATGATGATGATTCAAGTGCTCAAGCCAGCGCGGCAAGATCTACAACATAGGTTAATAAAGAAAATACAATTTGTGTGAATTGCCTCTGTGTTGTCTTAACTAGATTAGTGTTATTATGTCAGTAATAAACATGTTATTATTATTTTCAGAACAATATCCCAATTCATGAACTCAGCGGGGGACGTAGTCAGCTACCTGAACATCACATCAGTGCGACCGGAAGATGGCGCTCGCTACACGTGTCGCGCGCACAACTCAAGAGGCGCAGCTGAACATTCCACCAGGCTTAACGTGTATGGTGTGTGTTCTTCCATTTCATACATACTGAATGATAGACGCAATGTCCTAACCAAAAATACCTAAACAAAAAAAGTATGCATGCCAGAGGAATCGAACCCTCGACCTCTGGGTCTGCAGACTAAAACTTAAATCACTGAATAGCAGAGGCTTCTCTTCATTAATTTACGCTAGTTCCTTCTTATCCACACACACATATTCCACATTTCAATTGTATGTTTAGCTTACGCTTAATAGTGCGTTTTAATCATGGTCCTATATTTGGTGATATGCCGTCTTACTACAAAAAAGTTGACAACTGTTCAAGATGTGTTTAAAAAAACCCATTAAACAACGTTTGACTTTCGACTAAAGTTAAACACAAACCCATGTCTTCTACCTAAACTACTTAAAGCCATTTTTAAGCTTTGTTAAACAATAGTCTAAGAGTACTTTAGGTTTTAGTTAAACGTAATATTACGATATAATTTTTTTTAAACACAATGTCTAACATATATCTAACTTTTTGTAGCTAGACGGAAGTATGTTTTATTCCGTGTACTCGCTTAGGTTTTATTTGTTTAATATTAGGAAAACCAACAGCTTATATCTTTAAGAAGAATCTTAGAAGCCAATTATAGGTCTTCACAAATAGAACTAGAATAGTCCAACTAAAGAACCAAACATAGTATACACACACATATTAATACATATAATTAGATCAAAGAAATAGGATATAGAACTATTCATCTAAAGCGCGCGACAGAAATATAAAATAGTACTCGTACGTTAGTATGGAAAAAAACAGAAAACGCTACCCGCTAATAAAGGGTTATTCTGAAATTCATGTCAAAAATAAAAATACTTACAAGGCACGAACTTGCATTGTACCAGTATTATATATTGTAAGTTATTTCGGAAGAGCTTTCAGTTAAGTTATGGCACAATCTACATGTTATTATGGAAATGCGACAACTTACGTAACATGATGCAATTTGCTACTCTTAACTCGGTTAAATGTTGATCTCACTGTTCAGTTTAAGTCAATTTACGAAACTGACATTCTTTATTATAATATATTGCTTTACACGAAGCCGGCGAAAAAAGAAAAAGGGATAAATGATCTAAAATTCTGTATTATTATGTCTAGTAATAAATATGTCATATTCAACTACCAAGGGTTGTGTAATACTTTTATCGACAAAATACCCACGAGTTAAATTAATAATTGTTTTAAATTAGGTACATTGGATTTGCTCATATTCACTCCAAGTATAACTCGGTTAATGTGTAATGTAGATTGAATTGTTTTAATTTTCTTTGCGTACTTAATAAGGTTGATTGTGTGGCCATATTATTATTTAACACCAGACTGTACCACTTTCATTGCAAATAAACTAATTTCTTTCTTTATTTCTTTCGGAACCAGAGTCTACAGTGCAAGAAAAAACATTGACTGATTGAAGAAGCCGGCGTTCTTGTCGATTGAAAATGACTAATAACTGCATTCATTGGAGCAATTACAATAAGCGTTTTGTAAGAAAGTATTTGTAAGGCTACACGGGGCGGAAGGCAGACGTGCAATTGCTCCATGACTGCATTACATAGAATTTACCCAAAACATGCCTACATTCCAATTCTATATGTACCAAGAGATAACCCATTGTTTTCATCATAACAGAGCACAGAATGGAGTCTTCTTTTTCTCTATTTTAAGATCTTTCTTGGTTGTATTCCGAGCTTGTTGCTTCTGAATGCACCCTCTCCTTTTACTTCTTCACTTCGTCAGGTCCATGGCATTCGACTGAGAGTCTATTCACAACATATAATGAAGTTCTGTACAAAATAAACATCGTCTTACTTAAAGTATTCTTTTCTGCGTACTTCTAGGACCGCCGTCGATCCGCAACATCGGCCCCGTGCGCGTGGTGGCCGGCGTCAACACCACCGTCTACTGTCCCTACTCCGGATTTCCAATCAGGTTGATGGAGGTGCATTTGCTTAGTAAATTATAAGTTTCATTTCTGTTCCGTTTTTAGATACTACCTAGTATTTAAGGTAACTGGATACTGATAAATTTTTTCCATTGTAATTAGAAAAATAAAATGAGAAAAGATAAGCTTCTTATACTGGATTGATGAGGTGAAGAAGGATCTACGCATGCTGTTCACCGATAAATGGCAGATGGTGGCGTAGGATAGTTATCTATACATACATATAAATAAAATTGGAGTGTCTGTTTGTAATATTGAAATAACCGTTTTTTACTACATGCATATGAATATATATACGGTATATGCACCAAAATAACATTTCTTTCAATTTTTGTCTGTTTGTCTGTCTGTTTGTTCCGGCTAATCTCTGAAATGGCTGGACCGATTTTGACACGACTTTTATTGGCAGGTAGCTGATGTAATAAGGAGTAGTTTAGGCTACGTTTATTTTAGAAACATTCTTTTATTTTAGAAAAATAAAGTAATCTTGCAATGTCCAAGTACATTCCAGTAAAAAAATTCTTTCGCCATTGGAAAGCTACATTCACCCTGAGTTACATAGGCTATATACCGCAGGTGGAGCTAAGGGAAACAGCTAGTATTAAATATTCAGACTCACTTTGGGGCATTACGCTACGTTATCCTAGATTAGATTTAACTGGGAAAGTCTGTCTGATTCGGCTTTGAAAATCATACTACGACCAAATATCAGACCTCTTGAAGAAGGAAGTTTTATCGTATCTAATATCGGTGAGCGTGAATGACAAAAATAGGGAAGCGAGGAAGATCTATGAAGAATGACAATTGTTACAAAAGTAGTAGTTACAAAATCTATTCTGTGCATCTACTACTGCGGAACACATATACGAAGGTGCATGTTTAACACAAAACAAAAAAAGTTAACGCCTAAACCGAGGTGAAAATAGTGTGCATTGTACCTTCACAAACACTATTTTCCATCAAGTACTAATCAACCTTCCTACCTTCCAGTGAGATAAGATGGCAGCGCGGCGGGTTAGACCTCGCTTCCACTGGAGGACGAGCACTGTCCGGCGCGAGCGGCGAGCTGCTGCTGTGGCCGGCGGAACCAGCCGACGCGGGGGTGTACTCCTGCAGAGTCACGGCACCGTCGGGGCAGTATGCGCAGAAGGATGTCCAGATATTTGTAAGAAGTGAGTTTCATGTCATTATGAGGATATGCCTTTGTCAACCTGGACCCCTTCCCTTTATCTTTCTTTCGTTGATGTTTCTCATGAGGTCTTTTTTTGACCGACAAGAGTCCAACTTATAAATTTATGATGATGAAGAAGGCTATCGAAATCTTAGTTAATGAAAATAGAATTATTATTCCCGAAATTGCCTATATGTAAATAAACTACTTAGTAGTTGTTTGATTTTAGTGCTACAAGAATAAGTCAATATAACATGTGCACAATACCTTTACACCGTTAGGAAAGTAGACTATGAGCTTCGAAGTAACCAGCTGAGGATGCAACCGAAAACCGCAAGTGTGGAAGAAGTCTATTAGCCAGCGCATACTCCCCTGTTTAGGTGGCTTGTTTCTGGACTAAATTAATATAATTCCATCGACAAGCAAAAAAGAAAGAAAAAGCTACTACTCTCCCCATTACCAATATTTTGCATACACAATGGTGCGGTAAAGCACATTTTTATTGTTGTTCCTTTCAGATCCACCCAGAATAGCTGGCTTCAATTTTCCAACAGACCTAGTTGAAGGCAGTTCTATACAAGTACTTTGTGGCATCACTTCAGGCGACAAACCTGTTTACTTTTCCTGGTTAAAAGATGGTCAACACATCCCATCGACTTTACAGGTATGACGACTATGGTCAAAATAAATTTAATATTGTTGAAGAGACAACGCAATAGTTTCTTGAAATTGTTTATTATTCTGTCAAATTGCAGGTTCAAGAGAAGTCCCTGGATGAGTTCAGCTTTTTAATATTCTCTCATGTGACGTCAAAACACAGTGGAGAGTATACTTGTGTTGCGAGCAATTCTGCTGCCGAAGTCAACCACACGGCAAGATTAGCTGTCAAAGGTACGTACTCTGGATTGTTGGGAGTTGATAGGAAAAGCCTTGGTGCATTGTTTTCTTGACTTTGAACACTTTACACATGCAATCTTCATTAGACGAAGTATGACGTTCCCCTGTCGAAAGGGATTGCTAAATTTAGTGCTTTATTATGAAAGGCAAGCTGGTGAACTTTTGCACATCAGTGCATACACAGCTAAAAAATGTTCCTATTTCGATTTAACATTTTGGAATTTTTGTGTTACTAGTTCAAAGTAGTTTACTTTCTATCCTCATTCACGCATCCTTTTTTCAGTCGCACCGTCATGGGTGTATGAACCAAAGGACGTGTCAGCGTTATCGGGAACTCAAATCGTGGTCCATTGTGCCACTAAGGGCTATCCCGAGCCTAGGATAACTTGGCTTAAAGGACATGGTAAGAATTCTTAATCAAAATATAAAGTTATGCAGGCTAAACATGCACGTGTATAAAATAAATGTAAACACCAATAATTTGATCAATCTGTCTCAACAAATATTTCAGGTTTTTCAACAAATTATGATAAAAAAAGATATAAAAATATCATAGAAAACTTATGGAGATTACAACAGTTTAACTAATTTGGTCACGAAGAGCATCTTCTTCGTGACCAAATTAGCGATATTCATGACAATACCTCCAACACACAACACACAAATACCGCTCGACACAAAAATTACTCATGTTCACGATTTGAATTTCCAATGTTCACTTTCAGGCACAGGAGTCAGCGACTTCAGACCCGTATCTCACCTGGACCTCCAGTTCTCAGTTCTTGGCAATGGGTCCCTTAGCATCGCTCCAGCATCACATCATCACGAAGGACAATACATGTGCAGAGCAGAGAACGGAATCGGTCGAGGGTTGTCGAAGATTATCAGCGTTTCAGTCAATGGTGAGATATGACCACTTTTCTCTGTGCGCTGTTAAAATATAACTCTTTCTTGGTATATTCTCAATCTTGCCTTTTACATATGGATTTGTTTTTTAACTGAGCGTAAGCGAGGTCTCCATTTCGAGACTGGCCAATTTAGCTTTAGTACGAAAAAAATTATGCATACATTTTTCCGATTTATTTAAGAATTTTTTAAAGATCCTTATGAAACTTGACACGTATGATCCTTGATTTATTAAAATTTCATATTCGGAAATAGTTCGCAAAGTCTTCTTTTAACAGAACTACTAGTTTATTATTATTTTGCTCTTTTTGACATCCGGATTCTACTTGTACATTGTAGTTTACCGTGTTTTCAGAACCAGCACACTTTGAGTTTTCATCTCGCAACATGACAGTCAAACGGACTGCGGCAGCGTCACTGATGTGCGACGCACGAGGCGACCCGCCCATACAGTTGCAGTGGACTCATAATATGCAGCTGGTTGACTTATCTACGTACAGGTGAATACAATATATCAATTCTTTTATGGTTCTTTAAAATCTTTGTTAGGGGATAGGTTTTATGCTATTGAAACCAAAAAACAAAAAAAACGTTCAAGGACGTAGGTATGCTGTTGAAGATGTAACTAAAGAACAAGTTCGGATGAGGGTAATGGGTTGGTGAAAATCATCCATGCAAAAGATGGAAATAATAATGAAATGAATTCGTTTATTTTCAATATAGGATATAAATATCACATAATGACGTCAATTTACAATTAAGTTTACCAACACTTCCAAAGCGCAAGTGGAGAAGAAGCGGCACCACAAACTCCACTGCAGAATTTTCTTCAAAACGTCATTTTACAAATAAGAAAATTGCTTACGAACTTATAGGAGTAAACGTGAATTGATAGATCTAAAGAACTTTTGGTTTCTGCCAAAAGTCTGTCAGTAGAATGTGCAGAACTAATAAATAAAAATCCGCGATAAAAACACAGATCATTATCATGATATAATGATTTTTGTTTATATGATATTTCCAGGGTCTCAGTGAAAGAACAACGCTCAGAGAGTGGCATGAGCTCCCAGCTCAATATAGCCCACGCTGAGAGACGGGATTCGGGAGTGTATCGGTGTCGCGCGGAAAACTCATATGGGAGAGATGAATTGCTGATATACCTCGCTGTGCAAGGTACTTGTAACTTTTACTTATCTATAATTATAAGTATAGAGATATCAAGTATTAGATTAAGTAATTTCTATTGGTCTATATCTCTAACAATGTTGACCACAAACACACTTCATACGAAAGAAGATGTGGTTGAAAATTGTACACATTCTTCGTAATATATATTTTCTTGGAACATTTGAAGCTTCAAGGTTAAACCATCTATCTTCCTTCTTATGGAGTTCGTTTGTAGTCATCATTGTAACATGTTTTTTTCTTAAGTCATAACTCGATTTAGTCTTACTGCGGGTTACCTATGTTAAACAAGAATAGGTTATGTACGAATTTTAAAACACCAAAAATGTTTCGTAATTTTTTTAATTTTTTTACATCTATAATTTCATTTGACCGAAAATTAAATTGCCATATTGTTGAAATTCCGATTTTTGTTTATTATTTTTTTTAAAGTTATTATAGTTAATCCGCAGATACTATTGCTATGTATATATTTTATTTAACAAAATAAATATTACCATAATAATAATTAATTAAAATCATAATGTTCAAATCCATAATATTTCTATATACAACTCTGTGTAAAAAGTATCGGGAATATGTCAATAAAAAGACCTGCGTAAAAGAGGTCGTTCTAATTTTTTTACTGCATGTTGGTAGCACTGTACTGATTTAGCGCGCAAAATTTGAGCGGGATCTGTCATTTATTTTGTTTTAAACTACACTTTTTGTTGGTCATAGTTTTGAGTTCTCGGCGATTTTTACAATGGAAAATATTGTTGAACAAAGAGTGTGCCTTAAATTTTGTGTTTCGAATGATATTTCATGTGGTGAATCACTAAAAATGTTGCGAAATACCTACGGCGAATCGTGTATATCGAAAACAAGGGCTTATGAATGGTATAAGGCTTTTAAAGAAGGCCGAGAAGTAGTAGTAGACTTGCCTCGTTCTGGTAGACCTTCAACCGCTACGACCAAAGAAAACATCGACAGAATCAAGAAGCTAGTGCTCGAAAATCGACGTATGAGTCTGAGAGAGTTGGCTAGTGAGGTAAACATATCTTTTAAGTCCGTCCACAACATTCTCATTGACATTTTAGGCATGAAACGCGTCGCCGCTCGACTAGTTCCGAAAGAGCTCAATTTCGTTCAAAAAGCGCAGCGAAAGCATGACGCTGAAGACATGGTTTCCCGAGCTTCTACGGATCCGACCTTTATAAAACGTATAATAGCTGGCGACGAGACATGGGTTTATGAGTACGACATGCAAACAAGCCAACAGTCTTCAGAATGGCGTCTCGAAAACGAGCCGAAACCCAAAAAACCGCGGCAAAGTCGCTCCAAAATCAAGGTGATGCTGACAGTTTTTTTTGACTACCGTGGTGTGGTTCACTCCGAATTCCTTCCTGAGGGAGAAACAGTGAATAAAGAATATTATTTAGGCGTCATGAAGCGTTTGCGTGAGAGTATCCGCCGAAAACGTCCAGATTTGTGGCAACACAACTCATGGATTCTGCACCATGATAATGCACCATCACACACAGCCATTATAGTGAAAGAGTTTTTAGCAAAAAATTCAACAAAAGTTCTCGACCAAGCACCGTATTCTCCTGATATGGCTCCGTCTGACTTTTTTTTATTTCCCAAGTTAAAATTACCACTTCGAGGAAAACGTTTTGAGTCGATAGAAGCCATAAAAGAAAATTCGCTGAATGAGCTAAAGGCCATACCGCAAATAGCCTATGAAAAATGTATGGAAGACTGGGTGAAGCGTTGGAGATGTTGTATTGCAAGCGATGGGGCCTACTTTGAAGGCGATAAAATAAATTTAGATGAATAATTTGTATTTTTTGTTTTATTGACAAATTCCCGATACTTAGTACACAGAATGTATAGAGTTAGTACTATAAAAGCAGTCGTTTAGCCTGGTAAAATATATGAAGCAATGACACTTTATTTCAACTTTTTTTTTTTTATACAACTAAGTTGCGACCCTGCAAACTAATTTTAATATTGTTATATATTAATATTCAAATTCATTATTAATTACATTAAATGTTGTTTATATTTCAATCATTAGATTATAAAGGTAGCTGTTTTATTTTTAAAAAGAATCCTAACAAACTTAATCTATTTTTCACGAGAAAGTTGTTTTTGGGTCTTTATTATTTTTGCCCTAAGCTTAACCGATGTTTTGGTCACAAGATAACCTAACCAATCTAACCTACCCATCGTGGAGAAGTTGTTTTGTTGTGGCGGGGGCTTCGCCCCCCTTGCCCTCTTTTACTTTTTTTATTTTTATTGGTACCAACCAATCCTTATATATATTTTCTTCTAAACTTTTTCGATTTGTCGACTGTAAGTAGTTATTAAAAATCTGTGTAAATAATAATATGGAAAAAGTTGGAAAAAGTTTTCTATGATTAATACTTCAAGAAAATGAAATTATTCTTACCAAAACATATAAAATTACATGTTTTGATTTTTGGTTGACAGTTGTTCTAGAAGACGAAAAATATGTTCATTAAGTTTATAGAAGCAGAAAATACGGTAAAGAAGCAATTTGGTACTTAAAACTTCGACGTGCCGTTTTTGAACAACTGAAACTCTAAGAGAAAAAATTCGTGTGTATGCTATGGCTATTTTTCCAGAGTTTCCCGAATCTCCTCGCGGTCTCCACGTCTCCCGTCACGAAGCTCGCGGCGCCACCGTCTGCTGGCAGCGCGGCTACGACGGCAATGCTCGAGTGAGACTCTACCGGCTGCAGTACAGGGTGGTTGGAGACAGAGACAGGCACAGAAAGGGAGATGACTGGAATGACGCGCCTGTTAGGGATGTGCCTGCTGATAGAGTTATTGAAAGGTGGGGCGGGAAGTGAAGTAATCACATTGTTTCTTATTATCCTCCAACCCTCCAAGTTTCTAGCTCAGTAGCTAAGTTAGTCTCGGTCTGAAAATATGCGAGCATATTTTCATGATCAAGTAAATAGCAGAAGGGCATAGGCCATAATATGGAATATTATAGTACCTATCTATACTAATATTATAAAGCTGAAGAGTTTGTTTATTTGAACGCGCTAATCTCAGAAACTACTGGTCCGATTGGATAAATTCTTTCAGTGTTGGGTATTATTAGTATTAGTATTATCGAGGAAGGCTATATGCTAAGGCTAAGGTTTGTATAAAATACAACTTATTTTTTTGTGAAAAAGTCTAAACTCACTCCATATTTTAATAAATGGAACATTCATTTCTCAATACCAGGCATGGCTCTGATATCAGAAGTCTTAAGTACAACCTGTCAGCCTATAACGTGGAATCTTTAAAAACCACACGTTGCAGCAAATACCAGCAGTACAAATGTACAAAACTATCAGTTTTTCCCCACTGCTCAACTGTGAATTATATTTTCTATTATCTAATCAGGTCAATCGTAGAGCAATAATGACAATATCCTTAATATAAGATACTAGCTATTTTTCGCAGCTCCACCTGCATCAAAAAGTAGCCAATGTTTGACCCCCGGGTCTTCAACTATATTCATACCAAATTTCATCAAAATCCGATCAGCGGTTTGGCCGTGAAAGCGTAACAAACGGACAGACGGACAGACAGACAGACAGACTTTCGCATTTATAATATTAGTATGGATTTCAGATGCAAACAATCGGGTTTGTTGTAGAGCGCCAACGGATATTATCCTAAGTCTTTATTCTAGATACGAGTCAACAGAACCAGGAGCGGACGTTCTTCTGGAGTACACCGTGGAAGGGCTCCGACCAGCCACCGCTTACGCGCTGCGATTGGCGGCCGTGAACGCTATCGGGGATAGCGAGTATTCAGACTCCATTATTGTGCAGACTTTGGAGGAAGGTACGTTGTATGCAGTACTTTGTGCAAGTTTTTCTGGAACCGTGGCAGGGCTCAGACTTGCCATCGCGCAAGCGCAAGGGTACTGACTTCATCATTGTGCAGAATTCAGAAGAAAGTACATGCATAACCCTGCAGAAGTTCTTTCCTAGAAAACTGATCTTCGTGAAAGTCAAGATATAGATCTCTTTATCTCTAATTTTGTTATATTAATAAAACTCCATAGATCTTATGCTTTGTGCTTTGCAATTAGCACTCTGCAGTTCTATTATTGAGTAAGCTAATGAAGCGGGAGCGAATATCCATTCCGAGACTGGCCAATTTTGCTTTTGTAGAGACTTAGGTCACTATTCTTTACGAATTCTTACGAAACTTGGCAAATGTTTTTTTTTTTATGTTTTTGTCAAATCAAATTATTTATTTGCATTAAATGTAGGTATTAAATATCATGTATTGTTGTCGAGAGATTTCTTTTGGATTTGAGTATGAAAATCTATGCAAGACTATTAAAAAAGCCGGGTCGTGACTCGCAAAGTTGATACAATATGGCACTGTAAATGCAATTTCGACTTTATTTATATTTGACCCATAATGACATAAAAACAATTCATATTTAGAACATAAAATGGCAGGATTTATGCTCGTAAAATATCTTCATACTTTCGACGTTTCAACCGTGTTACAACGGCCGTGGTGACGGAATGACTGTAAGTGTGTTTTGTGACGGTACTTGGAGAAATCAAAATTTGCCGGTGGAAGACGATTCTGCTGGAAGTATGGAGCTGAAGAAATTCTAAGCCAGTCGATCCGTGACCACGACTGACGTTCTAACACGGTTGAAACGTCGGAAGTATTTTACGCGCTTAATCCTATTCTATTCTTTATGCACCCTATCCGTCTCTCCTATCTTTTATATTTCAAACTACCCTAAGGTTGCCTGGAAGAGATTGCTTGAGCGATAAGGCTGCCTTTTCTATACATACTGTGTTTACATTTTATGTAACATACTTAATTTTTATTTTACTGTGTGCACAAAAGTGTTAAATAAATAAATAATTTTATGCTCTTAAAATCAATTTGTTGCAGCTCCATCCGAGCCTCCGCATAATGTACAAATTCAAGCAACGGCTCCTGGGGAGTTGTTGGTCAAATGGCAGGTGAGTTAAAAAAAAATTGAGTTTTGAATCTGAATTAAGATATTTGATAAATCCTTTCGTAGACACTGATTTCATTGCAAAGCAGGCTGTATTTCCTCAGCAAGAGCAGCTTTACCAGTTACTAAATTATTTTTCGCGAATAAGAATAGTAGGTCTCTCATCTGCACTCCACATCAGGTGGGATCGTGGTCAATCGCTGGATATTTCAACATAAAAAAAAGGTGGACGCTGGTCAGTAGTAGTTTGTTTTGACCTTTATGTAACTGGCGGTGAAAGCATGAGCAAAATAATTTAGATTTCCGCAAAGGACCATGTTATCATCATTTCAGCTGTAGTCTGTCCACTGCTGATCATATAGGCCACGGAGAAATAACAAAGAGGCGATGGCATATGGAGAACTTCCGTACAAAAATTGTGTGAGGCTATGCAGGGCGGAAGGCAGACGTGCGGGGAGCTGGGTTTGGTCGTGGCTCCGCCCCTATTGACGATCCACTCTACCAATAGATGTCGCTAGCAAATCGAAGATGTCAACATAAAAAATAAATTTGTATTTCTTTATACTACAGATATTTTGAACATTAAAAATTATATATTTTTTGTAACACTAAATCAATAAAATAAATTTCAAAATATTTTATTTACTTACGTTTATTGTGATCCCATTACAGTACAGCATTGAAACACCTAAAACTAAATGGTTTATAATATTTTACAAAATATTCTAAGCTGAAACGAAACGTATATATGAAAAACATAAGAGCTCGCTCCACGTCACACATCGTTCACAGTTGAACAAAAAATTACGTAAGCTCCGCCCACTTTCGACGTCAATGCGCCAATGACAGGAACGGTTGACCAATCGATACGCCATCTCCTCTTTGTATTTGCTCCATGATATTGGCTTCTCCTAATGATTTCCAAAGTAACAGATTGAAAGCGGACTGCATCCAGCGTTTTCCTGCGACATTTTTCATGTGACCGTCTGTCCGGTGAATGTCCAATACTACGATTGCTGGTTCATGGTCGCCACTCAATAATCTTTCTGCTGCATCGGTCATTGGTTATCCGTATTACGTGCTCTGCCCACTGCTCCTTCAAAGAACTAATCCGTTGGGTTTTCCGGTGACTTTTGTCCTCCTAAAGATTTCCTCAATCTGATTCGATTTCCTAGGGAAACACCGAGCATCGACCTCTCCATTGCTCTTTGGGCGGCCTGGAGCTTTCTTATAAAGTATCACATGAACCAAATAAATTTATGTAAAATCAAAACGCCCCGTAGTTTATGTTTTGATATGTATTAAAATTTAATTTCTTACATGTCATCTACCGCGCACAATCTTTATTATCGTTATTAAATTTTTCGAAAGGTTGCCTGGAAGAAATTGCCATTGCGATAGGGCTTGTAGGTATTTGATAATGTAGGATATTATCAAATACCTACAAGCCTTATCGCAATGGCAATTTCTTCCTATGCAGTAAAGAGTTTTGTATTGTATGCTATTGTTTTTTTTTTCTTAAAGTGCAATAAAGTTTAAATAAAACAAATCTTCATCCAATTTTGTTTCCAGCCCCCACCGCAAGAAACATGGAACGGCGAGCTCCTCGGCTACGCTGTGACATGGCGCGAGGCCGGCGCCGCCGACAACGACACGCGCGCGCTCACCGCGCACGGCTGGGGAGCCGCGCAGGCGCAGCTGGCGGGCTTGAGGGCGCACGCGCATTACGAAGTGCGGGTGAGGGCGTTCAACGCTGTCGGCGCGGGACCACCTTGCAATCCTTTGACTGCTACTACGCTTGAGAATGGTAAATATTTTATATTATTTACAGTTTATGACGAGATAAAAGTAGACCAAGGAAAGATAGCGCGACGATTTTGACAGTTTTCAGCCGGTTTGGAAGCACAAAAGTCAAAAAAAGAGACGAATGTAAGACTAAAGGGGGAGGTCTTTGCCTAGCAGTAGGATATGGCATCTTTAGACTAGGAAAAAAAAAAACAACTTGACAACTACTACTTTTTGACAACTACTGGCTACTAATCCAGGATTATGTCATGGTTCCATTGCCAAGATAAACCTAAAGGACCTCTAGGATTTTTACCCCTGACCTAGGTGAAAATCCTCCTTGTTTTAAGAAATGTTTTAAATAGTATACATAGGTTTGGATAGTTTCATTACAATTGTTGTGATGTTTAGTTCCACCCGTCAATCATAGATGGCGCTGTGTAAAATTATTACGCGGTATGATTTGATGTTATTAAGTAACCATACTAGATGGTTTTTATGTCCTTTTTACCCAACAACTACCACTACCAATAAACAAGTGAACACTGCTTTCTTGGTATCATTACCTAAGGGTGTCTCGCTAGAACCTCCCCCATATTTGTACCCTGGTTGTACAAATTTTTGGTTCTTCGGCCGGATGCATATGCATGCAACCGGAGGTCGCACAAAAGTGGATGTGCATTTTTGGACATAACTTTGCTGGACAAGTGGGTCACTTGTCGCAACCAGCTAAGTAGCAGCTGCGTGTGCCGCCAACAGAGGGCGGACTTGCAGCAGACGGTGACGTCAGGATTCCAGAGGTGAAGAGGTGCCAGTGACGTAACAACAGTGACGTCAACAGCGAGTAAGGTGACATCATAAAACTGTAAGTGACTGATTTCTATACAAGCCAAGCAGTTAAAGTGCTAGTGAAATTTGAACCTTATTGCCTATAGTGAAATATCTTAGAAGAAATTAACTTGAGCGATTCTTTATGGGACTTAGAATATTTTAGTGATATTATTGTACTAACATTTAACTTGTAAAATTTTACTAACTTAGAATAATTAGTTATAAGGAAAAGTGGTTGAGACGGGGAATCCATGCCCGATTTTGCCCAGATTTATAAGTTTAAAACACTTGTAAAATTTTCGTCGTTTTATTTGGACTTAGAAATATTTTCATACTAACTTGTCTATAATTAAGAACTTGTAAAATTTTGTACGACTTTATTGGACTTAGAAAATTTTTTGCGTTGATAATTTGTTTTGTTCACTTAAATTCTAAGGTAAAAAAAAAAAAAACTATTTGATTCACATAAAATATATTAATTTAAGTTAGAAATAATTGTTAATTTATAAAAATGGAGACTGTTGGCGCGCTTGTATACTCTGTGTGTGTTTAGCTTAGGGCTGCCTGGCGCGATAGATGTCGCTGCCGTCCACAGCGAGTCTTGAGTGCAATCGACTTATCGAACCCCCCGCGCGAGCGCTACGCCGATCTCGGCGCTGGCGTCTTCAGTCGCAAATTCGCTCTTGACGTGACTCCACGCTTCATTACTCAACCGCCGCCGCTCGCCAAACCGCGCTTAGAACTTACGCGAATGTGAATTGTGTTTGTGTGCTTCCTTATAACTGTTTCCACCTAACACCGCACTTCTGCATGCACGCACGCTATCCCATGCATCAAACATACTGCCTCGCTTGGTGGATTGTAAGGTAAGGCCCTTTTTGCTTCACACATTGAGTTCGCGTGCCAGCCGCCACCATCTTTTTTTTCCGCTTCGCACCACCATAATATTTGTGGTCACTTCGACCCGGATTGAACCCCCTTCCCGCATCTTTTCATATTATTTCACCGCGTTATAGTTTATATTCCCGCAATATATATATATAATTACCCCGCATTTATAATACTTAGGTGTTTTATTCCCATAAGAACATTATCTGGTTGCAATGGCGGACGCTAAATTGAAACTAGTCATTGCGAAAAAGCAAGCTATATTTGCACGTATGAACACGCTTTATAATTCTGCCAAAAAGGTTACACCAGATATTTCAACTCGCAGTAAAACTGATTTTTTTGCAAATTCATCCAACATAGAGAAATTGTATGACGATTTCAATATGTTGTGTGACCAACATCACATTTTGCAATTAGAATTGAAACCGGACGCCATTTTAAGTATGGATGACTGGACTTCCTTTGAGGAAATTTACACTTATGTAAAACATATTCAGTCAACATTTACTACTTCGCTTAATACTACTACCGCTTCTCAAAAACATTCTAGTAATGATAACCTTAATATAAAATGTAAACTGCCTCCCATTGAATTAAGATCGTTTGACGGAAATCCAAATAATTGGCCATTGTTTTACGAATCCTTTGAAACAAATATTCATTCTAATACTAGTCTAACAGACGCTCAGCGTATACAATATTTAGTCGGCAAATTAAGTGGCCGCGCTTTAGATATATTCGCAGGTATTGTACCTGACGAGTCTAACTATCAAATTGTTTGGAATTCACTCATAGACAAATATCAGGACATACGTCTTCTAGGTACATTATACTTAAATAATATTCTTGAATTAAAGCCCTCAAACAATTCCGCTGTACAATTAACCAATTTCATAGAAAAGGTTAATTCGTCTTTTTCCGCTTTAAAACAACTTCAAATTTCTGACTTGACAGATTTCATTGTAACCCATATTGCGTTGAAAAAACTTGATGTTCAATTACTTCAACGATTCGAATCACAAGTGCGTGACAAAAATATACCTACATGTACAGACTTGATCGAGTTTGTTCGACATCATATAAAGGTACTTGAACGCTCATCGGTATCTGTCTCTGTCAAAACACCGAATATGTCAATGACACAAAATAATTCCCAGTCAGTTTCACGCGTGTCAAAGCAAAAAGTAACTCACTCCTTTGCCATTATTGAAAATAATAAAAGCGAATTTAACGCTTGCTTCTGTTGTAAGGATCCGAATCACTTGCATTTATATCAATGTTCAGTATTTAAAAATTATCCTGTAAAGGAAAGATTTAACTATGTCAAACAAAATAACCTTTGTGTCAACTGTTTTAGTTCAAAACATAACACGTTAAAGTGTAACTCGCGTAACTCTTGTAAACATTGTAGT
Source organism: Euzophera pinguis (assembly GCA_947363495.1). Classification (NCBI taxonomy): domain Eukaryota; kingdom Metazoa; phylum Arthropoda; class Insecta; order Lepidoptera; family Pyralidae; genus Euzophera; species Euzophera pinguis. Next base: position 19,632,275 of record OX376155.1, on the reverse strand, counting down.
AGTAGGCACCATAGCTTACTGCACTTTGACAACGCTGGCTCTCATAGTCAAAGTTTGACATCATCTCAAGTTAAGAATAATAATAACGATTTGGATACTCAATGCACTGTGTCAAGGAAGGCAAATTATATGCCACCTTCAAAGGATAATTCTACTAGTGAGACGTCTGTCACCCACACTTTTGGTCCGACTGTACCGTCTTTAACTAATCAAACAATAATAATTTTACCTACTGTTAAGGTGCATGTTCCCTATAAAAATAATTATTTAACTATCAGATGTCTAGTAGACTCTGCCTCACAAAACAATATTGTGACTCTCGCTTGTTGTAAACAATTAAATTTAAATATTCAACCGCTGGTTAATTCTGCTATAAAAACAGTAGGGTTAGTCTCAACACCTATCTTAGGTTTTGTAACACTTAAAATAAAATCACGTTTCTCTAATATTCAGTATGACATAAAATGTCTTGTGGTCAATCAAATTACTGATCAATTACCCACTCAGTCAGTAACCTCGGACTTAATAAATAATTTCAATCACCTTTCTTTAGCCGATGACACCTGGAACTTGCCCGGTGAAATTCATGTCATACTTGGAGCACAACTATTTCCGCATTTAATATTGGGTGATAAATTTACACCTGTTCGCTCTAACGCTTCACAATCGTCATCTAAATACTCGGTTACAGCCCACACACTGCCTTATGCCCTCGAGACAACGCTTGGCTATATCATAGTTGGAGAGGCCTGCAATGCTAATCCTGATGTGGTAGCCTGGTCCTTCGGTCCTTTAATTAATAACTCTTTAGATAATATTTTAACAAAATTTTGGCAAATCGAGGGCGTACCTACTTCTACTGTTATGAGTCCGGACGATAATGATTGTGAAACTTTATATAAGTCTACGGTCTCTCGTACCTCTTCTGGACGTTTTGTGGTTTCATTGCCGTTTAAGGAGGATCCTAAAATGTTAGGTGACTCATACGCTTGTGCTCAACGTCGGTTAGTGTCACTTGAGCGCAAATTTGATTCATTGCCTGCTCTGCGTCAGGCTTATAATGAAGTGATAACAGAGTATATGCAGAAAGGTTATTTATCCGAGTTACCTTCTACTCCTGACACTTTGTCAGAAGGTTACTTCATACCGCATCATGCTGTTGTGCGGCCTGACAAGATCACAACAAAAGTACGCATAGTTTTAGACGCAAGTGCAAAAACTACTACAGGCACCTCGCTCAATGACCTTCTTCATGTGGGTCCCAACCTGCAGGCCGACTTATTTACCTTATTATTGGGGTTTCGTTACTTCAAGGTGGCACTTACAGCTGATATTCAGAAGATGTATCTTCAGATAGTAGTGTCTGAAAATGATCGCAAGTACCAGAAAATACTATACCGCTTTAATAAAAATGAACCTTTACGTGTTTTTCAATTCAATTCAGTCGCTTTTGGGCTGCGCTCTAGTCCTTTCCTAGCCATGCGCACTGTTCGTCAGCTAGCTCAGGACGAGCATGAACGTTTTCCGCGCGCTTGTGAAGTAGCCACAAGTGAAATATTTATGGACGATTTAAGTACCTCAGTTTCTACTGAGGCTGAAGCAGCTCAGCTGGCACATGATTTAATAGCATTATTCAGGTCTGGTGGATTTAATCTTGTAAAATGGGCGAGTAACTCTTCTCAACTTCTTGAACAGCTGCCAGATTCACACCGCGCATCAATTGAGTTCAATAATAATAATGATTCTCTTAAAATATTAGGGTTAAAATGGTTACCAGTTTCTGATACTTTCACATTTACAATTAATAATTCTTCTACGGGAAATACCAAGCGTGCCATTTTATCTACTATCGCTCGCCTCTTTGATGTGCTGGGACTCGTAGCTCCTGTTATACTTTACGCTAAACTTTTATTGCAGGAGTTATGGCTCTCAAGGGTGGACTGGGATGAAGAGCCCCCCCAAAACGTAGTTGGCCGCTTTATTCATTTTAAAACAGAATTAAATCTTTTATCGAACTTGCAGATACCGCGGCATTTAGGTATAACAGTGGACTGTGCTGTGCGTTTATTAGGGTTCGGTGACGCTAGCATTAAGGCTTACGGTTGCGTTTTGTATTTACATATTACCCATCCTAATGGCAATGTCACTACGCAGTTAGTATGTTCCAAGTCCAAGGTATCTCCGCTCAAAACTGTAACGCTCGCTCGACTTGAATTATGTGCTGCGCTTTTACTTTCTGAACTTATGAAACAAGTTAATTCTACGCTTAATAATCGTTATCCTATTAAGGAAATTTTCGCGTTCTCTGATTCTACGATCGCATTATCTTGGATTCACTCATCGCCGCACCGTTGGCAGGTATTTGTCGCCAATCGGGTTAGTAAAATACAGGAAAATATTCCTTCTGATCGCTTCTTTCATATAAATGGAACTGATAATCCGAGTGATTGCGTCTCGCGAGGCCTTATGCCTTCTCAAATTTTGGATCACCCTCTGTGGTGGCATGGTCCTGATTGGACTCGCTTGCCTGTCTCCGAGTGGCCGGTTGTGCCTTTTGAGTCATCTCTCCGCAACTTACCAGAAATGAAGTCATCCGCTACCTTTGCTGTTGTGTCTTCTATAGACAATAACCCGCACCCGTTTTTTGGTACTCGCTTCGCGCCTTTCCTCATGGAAAAAATTACTCCGTGTTTTATGTTACGTTTTACGCTTTATTAAAAAATTACCTCGCGAAACTTTTATTCAGGCTTCCGATCTAGAAGTCGTTGAAGTGGCTTTGCTTAAGGCTTTACAACATCAATATTTTTGTGATGAAATAAAAAATATTTCCAGGGGTAATCTACCTTCGCCTTCCCTTCGTAAGCTTGATCCTTTCATAGACAACAATTCTTTACTTCGCGTAGGAGGTCGACTTACGAACGCTAATATTCCCTTCGAGAATAGACACCCCGTTGTGCTGCCTCGTCGTCATCATATCGTTGACCTAATTATTGATGACTGTCATCAATCCAACTGTCATACTGGCTCTCATCTCCTTATGTCATTATTGCGCCAACGCTTTTGGATAATTTCTGCGCGCAATATAATTCGTCAACGCATCCGTGGGTGCAATATATGCTTTAAAAACGCGCCTTCTCATCCTTCACCTATGATGGCCAGTCTCCCAGCTGCGCGTGTTCAAGAAGAAATTAAGGCCTTCACGCACACTGGTGTAGACTATGCTGGGCCTATCAGCATAACACTTACTCGCAAACGAGGCGTTAAAAGCCAAAAAGCATATATTTGTCTCTTCGTCTGCTTGACAACTAAGGCGATTCATATAGAGATTGCCTCGGATCTTAGCACTGAAACGTTTCTTAACGCCTTCAAGCGCTTTCTTTCAAGGCGTGGTCCTGTATCTTCTATGTATTCCGATAATGGAACTAATTTCATTGGTGCAAAGCGACATTTGGATGAGCTCTATACTTTCTTAGCTAGTCAAGAGACGTCTAATGCATTTCAAAACGAATTTAACAATAACAGAATTACCTGGCGCACTATTCCCCCTCGCGCAGCGCATTGGGGAGGTCTATGGGAGTCCAATATTAAATGTATAAAAACGCACTTGTATCGCACGATAGGTCGACAGTTGTTAACGTTCGAGGAACTTTTGACGGTTTTAACTCAAATTGAATGTTTATTAAATTCTCGTCCTTTATGTTTACTGTCGGATCAACCGCACTCAATTTTAACTCCTGCTCATTTTCTAATGACTACTCCGTTAAAATCGCTTCCTGCGCACGAAATAACTTCGCAGAGTCTTTCCAATAGGAAAGCTCTTTTAGATAGTCTGGTGCAAGGTTATTGGCAGAATTGGCGTTTAGATTATTTACACACGCTGCAGCAGCGTCAAAAATGGAACACACCTAGTGTCCCTGTAACTCCGGGAACACTTGTTCTTATCCATCAGGATGGAACTCCCCCGCTTAACTGGCCTACTGGTATTATTGAAAAGGTGTTTCCTGGAAAAGATGGTATAGTTCGCGTCGCTTTAGTTAAAACTGCAACTGGGACCTACAAGCGACCAGTTGTCAAGTTATGTCCGCTTCCAACCCAATAAGACTTAACCTTAACTATTCCATTCTTTATTTATATTATCCCTAGTTTTATATTTATATATTCATTTTTTACTGTATAAGCCCCGCAATTCATATATCTTACTTGCTAATCTTTGCAAACTCATTTTTTGTTGATATTCCTGCGGAATATCAAGGGGGGGAGGATGTTGGCGCGCTTGTATACTCTGTGTGTGTTTAGCTTAGGGCTGCCTGGCGCGATAGATGTCGCTGCCGTCCACAGCGAGTCTTGAGTGCAATCGACTTATCGAACCCCCCGCGCGAGCGCTACGCCGATCTCGGCGCTGGCGTCTTCAGTCGCAAATTCGCTCTTGACGTGACTCCACGCTTCATTACTCAACCGCCGCCGCTCGCCAAACCGCGCTTAGAACTTACGCGAATGTGAATTGTGTTTGTGTGCTTCCTTATAACTGTTTCCACCTAACACCGCACTTCTGCATGCACGCACGCTATCCCATGCATCAAACATACTGCCTCGCTTGGTGGATTGTAAGGTAAGGCCCTTTTTGCTTCACACATTGAGTTCGCGTGCCAGCCGCCACCATCTTTTTTTTCCGCTTCGCACCACCAGAGACTTTAATTACTTTGCAATATGATAATCATAACCGCATTGCCAAGGCATATAGGAATTTTAAAAAGTCTCCAAAAGAGAGAATATCTGAGGCGTATTTAGAAACTAGGATGGAAACACTTGCTCAACTGTGGTCGAATTGTATAGATACTCACCATCAAATTGTTATGTTGTCTGCGAAAGAAGGCAAAAAGGATAAATACTTTGAGGAAGAAACATTTGATATAATTGAGGAAATACATTCACAGTACAAAACAGAGATAAAGTTTTTATTATCTACATTTAAAGAAAAAGCTACTTCAAACGTATCTAACTCAAGCAACAAATGCAACATAAAATTACCAAAAATTATCATACCAACATTCTCGGGTCTTTACTCGGAATGGACAACATTCAAAGATCTTTTTGTATCTTTGGTACACACTAACTCGGAATTGGATAATGTTCAAAAGTTACATTATTTAAAAGGTTATCTGACGGGCGAAGCAGAGCAGCTCGTCAGACAAATACCTATAACAGAATCCAATTACGGGAGGTGTTGGGATTTATTAAACCAAAGATACAACAATAAAAAGTTTTTGTGTAGTACTATTTTGAAAAAACTAATAAGTCAAAAGAATATTACAACCGAGTCACCCACGTTATTAAAAAACTTAGTTGATAATACCTCGGATTGCTTGAGTGCATTAACTAACATAGGGGTAGATGTTACCTCTTGGGATGTACTTATTATTCATTTGTTGTGTTTAAAACTTGATTCCGATTCTAGGAAAGAGTGGGAAATTCACATCAATAACGTGAACACTATTGATGAGTTGCCTAAATTCTCACAATTTAAAGATTTTTTGACGAAACGGTATCGAGCATTCGAATTTTTGGAGCCAAAGTCTATTGCACATAAACCATCGAATATACAGTTTTCTAATGCAAATTTAAATAAATCTGAAGTTTTTCACGCCGCACAGACACAATGTCCATTTTGTAACGAAGATCATAAATTGAATATTTGTAAGAATTTCTGTAAGGAAGATGTTGATGTAAGGAGGAAATTTGTAGAACAAAGCGGGTTATGCTTCAACTGTTTTGGTCATCACTCTGCCAAGTTTTGCCAAAGTAACGGCACTTGTCGTATTTGTAAGCGCAAACACCATTCACTGTTGCACCCCAAAACTTCTAATGCTAATGTAGGAGGTTCAGGTGGAGTTGGTAGTTCATCTAATATAAAATCGGATAAGTTAAATAAAATTTTTAAGTCATCAATTGGAGAGGGTTCTAAGGGTACGCCTACTGAAAATTTAGCTTCATCTACTTCAAAAGTGAATACTCCAGTTGTGACATGTTATTCATCGGGACAAACGCCTATTCAAAACCAAGTGCTGTTAGCTACGGCTTTGGTATCTGCCGAATCATCTATTGGGGAATGCTATACTCTCAGGGCGCTGTTAGACCAAGGTTCTCAGGCATCCTTCGTCACAGAAGCAGTTGCTCAGTATTTGGGTATCAAGAAAATACCAGTACAGGGGCATTTCACAGGTTTAGAGGGTAGTAGAAATGTATCGGTTAAGTACATGGTCCAATTAACTATTCACCCGAGATTTGACTCAAACACAAAAATTACAGTTCAAGCTTATGTACTTAGTTCAATCACTTCATTCCTGCCGAGTAGGAATGTTGTTGCATTGGACTGGGTAGATCTTAATGAAATCTGTTTGGCTGACCCTCAGTATAACACTCCTAACAAAATTGATATTTTGTTAGGTGCTGAAATTTATGGTCAGGTCATAAGAGAGGGTATTAAAAGAGGACCCATAGGTTCGCCTATTGCCCAAAACACATCTTTGGGATGGATTCTATCGGGTATAGTATCACATAAACCTGATAAGAATATAGTATCTCTTCATAGTTGTGTAGAGGACAATGATTTTTTAAAGAAATTTTGGGAAATAGAAGCCGATCCTATGTATCAAACTAATATTTTGTCACCCGAAGAACAGCGTTGCGAACAATTCTTTGCTGCAACTACAAAAAGAGATTCGGAAGGTCGTTATATTGTTAGATTGCCATTTAAAAGTGAGGATAATCCTGAATTTGTATCAAAGGATATTGCTACTAAAAGATTGAGATCTTTGTATTCGAAATTTGGAAGAAATGAAGCTGTAAAACAAGAATATGCTAATGTAATACAGGAGTATCATACTTTGGGTCATATGGAAGTCGTACCTAACTCTGATAGAGAAAAGAAAGGAGCATTTCATCTTCCACATCACGCTGTTATACGGGAAGATAAGGATACTACTAAAATGCGAGTTGTTTTTGATGCATCGTGTAAGGATCAAAAGGGGAGATCTTTAAATGATACGCTTATGGTGGGTCCCAAATTACAACCTGAACTAAGACACCTAATCATGCGATGGCGTACTCATCCTATCTGTTTGGTCGCAGATATAGTGAAGATGTATCGCCAGGTAAAGGTAGCACCAGAAGATGCAGATTTTCAAAGGTTTCTTTGGGATGAAAGATGGTATAAATCTAGTATAGAAAATGAATATAATAATCAGGAAAAGTTAAAATCAAAAACAGAAATTCAAGAATATCGTTTATTGCGCGTAACATTTGGAACTGCATCTGCTCCATACCTGGCAGTGAAGGCTCTTCAACAGCTGTCATTCGATGAAGGCGCGTTGTATCCGGAAACATCTGAAAAAATAGGAAGAGATTTTTATATGGATGATTTGTTAACAGGATGTCAGACGTTAGAAGATGGAGAAAAAATCTATAAAGAAATGAATACTTTACTGAATAAAGGGGGATTTCAACTTCAAAAGTGGAGAACTAATAATGAGAATTTACTGAAAAACCTGAAAAAGGAAGAAGAAGGAAAGGAAATAGGGGAAGGAATAACATTAAAAACGGATGAAATGGTGAAAATATTAGGACTTACCTGGAACAGGCAAACTGATAACTTTCAGTACACGGTGACTCTCCCTCCGCAAACAGCTCCTGTAACAAAAAGAAAGGTTTTATCCGATATTTCGAAGCTTTACGATCCTTTAGGGTGGCTAGCGCCAAGCGTGATAACAGCAAAAATCTTCATTCAAAAATTATGGCTAGCAGGAATCAGCTGGGATGAAGAGCTTCCAAGCAATTTACTAAACGAATGGATCACTTACCGTGAGGATTTAACCAATCTTACAAAATTGATACTTCCTCGTTGGGTCAATACTCAAAATGATGATAAGCTACTAGAGCTTCATGAGTTTGCTGATGCATCTAATGCTGCATATAGTGCGGTAGTATATTTGCGTGTTATTGATTCCAGTGGAGATGTGCACGTTAGACTTGTCACCTGCAAAACAAGAGTGGCTCCCATTAAACAACTGTCAATTCCTAGATTGGAATTATGTGGAGCTACACTACTGAGTAAACTTTTAAAGGAGGTATCTGAAGTTTTACAAATCGACAAATCTCGTATCCATGCTTGGTCTGATTCGGAGGTTGTGTTGGCCTGGTTAAGTGATCACCCCAGTAAATGGCAAACATTTGTCGGAAATCGTGTTTCTGAAATTTTAAATGTATTGGATGGTGATCAGTGGTCGCATGTTCCATCAACACAGAATCCTGCAGACTGTGCTTCGAGAGGTTTGAATCCTACAAATTTAATGAAGTACCCTATGTGGATTCACGGTCCTGCTATGCTTCATGAGAAGGTTATTAAGTATAGTAAGCCAAAAAATAGAGAGACAAAGTTGGAAACTCGAAAAGTAATACATTTTACTGAGATTGAAAATACTTTGTTTATCAAATACTCTTCATTTACAAGACTAATAAGGATAGTTTCATACTGTAGGCGTTTTCTTAAATTTAAGGACCCAACTTCTTCTAAAAGCCTTACTAAATATTTATCATCACAGGAACTTCTTGAGGCTACAGATACTTGCATAAGACAATGCCAGCGGGAATATTTCGAGAAGGAACTGAGCATTTTGGTCAAAGGGGAACCTAACAAAATTAGAGGACCCTTAAAACCTTTAAATCCATTTCTGGACGAAAAGGGAATAATGAGAGTTGGAGGTCGCTTGGAAAATTCAAAATTGAATGAGAGTCAAAAGCATCCAATAATTTTGCCGAAGAAAGCTCACTTTACCAATTTAGTTATATCTGATGCTCATTTAAAAACTCTTCATGGAGGACCCCAGCTTATGCTGTTTTACTTGCAAGCGAAGTATTGGATTTTAGGTGCTAAATTGTTAATCAAGTCATATGTAAGGAAATGTGTAACGTGTTTCAAGGATAGGGCTTCAACCAATACTCCATTGATGGGACAATTACCGGCTGCTAGAGTTACGCCTTCAAAACCTTTTACATGTAGCGGAGTAGATTACGCTGGTCCAATTAGTGTCCGCACTACAAAAGGGAGGGGTTATAAGGCGTACAAAGGCTATATTTGTCTATTTATTTGCATGGCAACCCGTGCTATACATATAGAAGTCGTCAGCGATTTGACAACTCAAGGTTTTTTGGCAGCATTTAAGAGATTCGTTAGCCGCAGAGGGATTTGTACTGATATCTGGAGCGATAATGGGACAAATTTCGTTGGAGCCTCTCGTGAGTTGTCAAATCTATTTTCGTCAGAGAAGTCAGGCATGCAGAAGGAGATTACCGAATCGTTAGCTACTAACGGGACGTCGTGGCATTTCAATCCGCCCCATTCACCGAATTTTGGAGGATTATGGGAGGCCGGCGTTAAATCTGTCAAGGGTCACTTAAGGAAGGTGATTGGTGACCTAACCTTGACATACGAAGATCTCTCTACAGTCCTAGCTCAGATCGAAGCTTGTTTGAATTTAAGGCCTTTGTCACGTATGGATTCAGACACTGAGAATATCGAAGTTCTAACGCCGGGTCATTTCTTGGTGGGCGGTCCCTTGGTTGCTCCTCCTGATCATAATTTTGAGTTTTCTATTATCACCAATCTTCGTAGATGGCAACTTACGCAAAAAATTACTCAACATTTCTGGCGTCGTTGGTCACAAGATTACTTAACTAAATATTTGTATAGGTACAGGTGGTCTTACCAGACACCTGAACCTCAAATAGGAGATATTATATTAGTAAAAGAAAATAACTTACCTCCGTGTAAATGGCTCCTTGGCCGAGTGGTGGTCAAACATCCTGGTTTAGATGGAATCACAAGAGTTGTCAGTTTAAAAACTGGGAATTCGATAATTAAGCGGCCCGTATCAAAATTATGTGTACTCCCAATAGCTGAATAACTTTATTTTGTCATTTAGATTTATAAGCTTTGCTTTGTTTCTTGTTTGAATAGTCAACTCCCCCACCATGTCTTTTCATAGATTGTACAAATGTTTCGTCACAAAAGTAAGAACAATAAATATTGTCCTTGGTGGGCGGAATGTTAAGAAATGTTTTAAATAGTATACATAGGTTTGGATAGTTTCATTACAATTGTTGTGATGTTTAGTTCCACCCGTCAATCATAGATGGCGCTGTGTAAAATTATTACGCGGTATGATTTGATGTTATTAAGTAACCATACTAGATGGTTTTTATGTCCTTTTTACCCAACAACTACCACTACCAATAAACAAGTGAACACTGCTTTCTTGGTATCATTACCTAAGGGTGTCTCGCTAGAACCTCCCCCATATTTGTACCCTGGTTGTACAGTTAGATTAAGGTGAAAGAAGTTGAACTCTATAATCTTACCATCATAGTAATTTGGTGATGGCAGAGGAATGCTTAACAGACACCCCGTTCTTCGCAGAGAAGATGTTCGGTATTTAGACCAATGACACATGAATTATTATTTCAATCATCATTCAGTTTTCACTGGCAAATAATAATTTTAATTTAAACGTATCGTTTTCTGTTTCAGTACCTGAAGCGCCTCCAGAGCGCGTACGATGCGAACCAATATCATCACAATCGTTACGAGTTTGGTGGGAGCCTCCGCCGCCAGCCACCAGGGGTGGAGTCCTATTGGGATACGAATTATTGTATGAGGTTGGTTAAACAAAGAATATTTATACTGTTTCATTTTTTATTATCAACGTTTCTGATCTATTCTTTACTAAGGTACCTTGCGAGAAAAAATCATTAATATCCGGTCTATAAAATCAGAGAGACTTTGACTTATGATCCTGTTTCCCCTATCTGTGGCAGAGGGTATCCACAGTGACTCTCCATGTCGACCTGTCTTGAAATCAGAGTAACTACCATCAATTACTGAAAAACACACTTGGACGAAGAAGATTAACTTCGGCTAACATATCTACTTGAGAATCCCGGACGACCTTAATGCCAGACTTGCCTTCTTATTATTTTTGCTGCGTCTTCTTACTAACATCTTCTCCATACAATTGTAGGTGGTAGACGAGCTAGAAGGTCAAGCAGAAACGCGTCGCGCGGGCGGCACGGAGTCGGTGCTGGCCGCGCTGCGTCGCGCCGCCAACTACTCGGTGGCGGTGCGCGCGCGCACGGCCGCCGGCCCGGGGCCCGCCTCGCAGCCGGTCTATTGCGCTACCAATGAAGATAGTATGTATCGACATTCGGGAGTGGACCGGTATAGCAAGTGCTGTCTGTAACGTAGAACTAAAACCAAACAAGATAACGATAATTAAAAAAACTAAAACACTCGACTGCTTGTAATTTGAAAACGAAAAACCCAAAAAATCCGATATATTTTAAAAAATCCGATATATTTTTTATGTACCAAGTGTCACTCTCACAGTAAATGCGAATCTAACTACACCTCTCAAGCTAAAATCCATCGAGTTGTTCAGGCTGCAGGGCGTGCGAAACAATTATACATACATACAAACATACATACATACAAATATACCTACATACAAACATACATTCATACAAATATACCTACATACAAACATACCTACATACACACTCTCGAAAAACATAACCCTTCTCCTGGCGCAGTCGGGTAAAAAAGGTTGTAAGATAGAACAAGTTTTTAGATCTAATGAACGCGTTAATAATTACGGTGTACCTCACGGCAGTGTTTTGGGGCCTTTACTATTTATCATTTATATAAATGATCTACCATGGATCACGGATGAACCAATGTCATTATTTGCGGATGATAGTGCAATTACAATAGAAAGTAAAGATCAGGACATTGGAAATTATGTTAATAATATTAATAATAATTTATCGAAAATTATAGAATGGCTTAATAATAATTATTTGAAAATAAATAAAAAAAAAACATTAATTATGCACTTTAATCAAAGAATTGACAACAAACCGGATGCTGACATTCACTATCAAAATAATATTTGTAGTAAATAAGACGAAATTCCTAGGCATCATAATTGACAAAAGTCTTAATTGGAAAGCACACACGGAAGAATTGTTTAAAAGACTAAACAAATCATCGTTTGCTCTTTACAAAATCTCCTCGGTACTTAATGAGACAGCAATACTGACAGCGTACTGTGGGCTGGTATCCTCAGTACTGAGATATGGGATTATATTTTGGGGCAACTTAACTAATATAAAAAAACACTTTGCCGAACTGGAACACATAATTTTAAATTCTAATCATACTATTCATTTTATTGTACTAACGGAGGTTAACATAAATGATGACCAAGTTCATATGTTTAACCTTCCTAGCTATACATTATTTTCAGACGTAAGAGTAGCTCGTAAGGGTGGTGGGTTGTTGTTGTATGTACACAATGGTATTACATTTAATAGACACAATATACCCAGTCCATCGGAGTTTGAATGCATAGCCGGTGAGATTTGTATTAATAAATACAATCTTAAAATATGTGCTGTTTACCGGCCTCCAAAAACTTCGAAACATAGATTCACAACGGAACTATGTACACTGTTAAATAATTACTCACAAAAAGAAAATATTCTCATAATAGGCGACATGAATATTAATATAAAGAAAAGTAGCACTGATAGCAATCGTTATTTAAACTTACTATGCACTTTAGGTTTTAACAGCGGGGTAAACTCGTATACACGTATAGAAACATTGAAATTAAAGAACCGAAATATAATAACAAAATCGTGCATAGATCATGTGTTTATGAGGAACACGGACTCGCGTGATGTGTACACTACGGTTGTAAACACACCGCTGGCCGACCACCTCATAACCGGTTGTGCCATCTCGGGCGTTATCAGTTCGGATGAGTCACCTAGCAACAAGCAAGTTTCTTATAAAATAGATAATAACAAGTTGCATCAGGAATTGAGGAACGTGGATTGGAATTTGCCCTTGCAATTTAACAACCCGAACGATATTGTAAACTATATTTATAATAATTTTCATGACGCCTATAATAAATGTAAATATACTGTTAAAAATGATGGGAATAGTAAACGAAAGGAGTGTACATGGGCTAATAACAAGTTTAAAAAAATGTGTGAAAAGCGTGATAAATTATACTCAATTTGGCTAAAAGATAAAAATAATCTAAAAAATAGACTTATTTACAATATATACAGAAATAAAACCAACAAATACGCAAATTACTTAAAAAACAAAGAAATTCATTCCAATATAAGTAAAAATTTTAAAAATAGTAAAAAAGTATGGGAAATTGTAAATAATCTCACAGGTAAAATATTAAACCGTATCGACGATATATTAGTTAAAAGGTTTAAATTAAATCCGCTAACAATAGCCAACAATTTTGCCTTGGAGTTTGAAAACAGTACAAAAAATATTTGCAACTTCTGTGATCAACCACTATTAGATAAAAAATCCTATGAGATAACACCTGACAGGACCCTCAAACTACAGCGCGCGCGCGAGGATACTGTTGCATTTATCATCAAACAACTGAATGACAACAAGAGCCCCGGCTACGACGGTATTAGAGCCAAAGACATTAAGATTCTATCCGATCATTTAATTCCAGTGATAACTCACCTTATCAATTGTTGTCTTGACTCATCAACCTACCCAGAACTCCTTAAAATAGGAGTTATTAGACCTATATATAAAAAAGTAAAACATGATGAATATAATAATTATCGGCCAATCACAATATTGTCCAGCTTGGATAAAATAATTGAACGTTTCTTGGGTGATCAAATAAATAACTTTATACAATTAAATAACATAATTAGCAAAAATCAATACGGATTTCAAAAACATAAAGGCACTTCTCAACTCCTAAGTAAGTTTTCAGATGAAGTAAACGAACACCTAAATAAAAAATGCATGTACTTGCTCTTTTCATTGACTTCAGCAAAGCATTCGATATGCTCAATTACGACACGCTTTATGACAAGCTTTCTCAAATTGGAATACAGGGTCCACTTCTAAACTTAATAAAGAACTATCACAGCAATAGATACACGACCGTAAAAGTCCAAGATCAACTGAGTGCGATGACCTTGACCTACAAAGGCACGGCACAAGGTTCCATAGTCGGGCCGACTGAGTACCTCATGTATGTAAATGATATGTGTAATGTCATAGGGTCGGGATCGGTGTACCAGTTCGCTGATGACACGTGTCTCCTGGTAGCCAGTAGGAACTCAACCCAAGCCGAATATATTTTGCAACAAAACTTTAACAGCATGTGTAAATGGGCACATGATCACGGCCTTGTGATAAACGCTCAGAAAACTAAAATAGTTCATATACGCTCATCACATAATAAAACAAAAACCGCACCAGCTGTTAAGGCCCATGAACACGCCTGCTTACATTCGAATAACTTATCTGATTGTCAATGTCCCATACTAGAAATAGTAGATAAACATAAATACGTTGGTGTCTGGATTGATAGCCGTTTTTGCTGGGGACCACATAAAGATCATGTTTGCAACAAGCTGAGGTCAGTAATTAGCAAGCTTTACATACTCAAATATAAATTACCTTTTAAGATCTTGAGATTATTATATTTTGCCTTGGCGGACTCTGTTGTCAATTATGGCCTAAGTAGTTATGGAAGAACGTATTCGACATACATTGAATCTATTTATAAATTACAACTAAAAATGTTAAAAATAATTGTTCCAAATAAAATCTTAAAAAAGCTAGCTAAGGATGATGCGGAGTTATTTAAATATTGCAATATAATGAGTGTTTATGATAAAATTCAATATCTTATTTTAACTGAATCATGTCAAAAAAATTGTTTAATGGAAAAAATGCGACCTAGCTACCTAAGAACACTTTGTTATTTAAATAAATATAGTCTTCCAAAATTTAATAATCTGTATGGGACAAGAATTCCTAATTATATGATACCAAACTATCTAAATAAGCTTCCCTCAGAACTTCAGGAGTTGTATAATAATAACTTTAAAAAAATTAAATTGAGTTTGAAAAATACTTGAGTACTTTCTGAATGTAATAGCGACTCACCGAACACAGATAAACCCATCGAGGTTTCCGCGGTTCGGTAGCTGTTTTGTGTGTACATTTGATATTTACTGAATAAATGATTTAAAAAAAAAAAAAAAAAAAGCCAAATTTTTAAACCCCAGAAGCGATGCATTAGAGCAATGTTTGGACTAAAACCTTCAGATAGCTGCCAATCATATTTCCGTAAATTTAAATTATTGACTGTGCATTCGCTCTATATCTTTGAGGTTAGTGTATTTCTAAAATCTAATCCTCGTCTATTTACAAGACTAGCTGATGCCAATAATAGAAATAGAAGAGATCCTACTACATTGCTATTGCCAAAGTGCAAAACGAGGCTCGTGAGTAATAGTATCTATAGCATGGCACCAAAAGTGTATAATAAACTGCCTTGGAATTTGAAGGAATTACCCCTAAATAAATTTAAAGCTCATCTGAAAGAGTTATTGGTAACCTAATGTTATTATCACTTGCATGAATTCTTTTCTGACAAAATGTTGATTGTGACTTTAAAGGACAGCTGATCTAATTTTTGTAAGATTAACTCGCATTTATTTTCTGGTTTTATATTGTTTTGCATGATCTTGTTTGGATGATGTGTGACACCACTGACTTCACTTTTGTATGCCTGGTAGGCTAAACATGTATGTGCTTAATATTTTCAATGTACCATCTTGAATTCAACATGTTTACAAAAGAATTAATGATTATGATTATTATTATTATGCATCAAACTAATCGCTAACCTTCTGGTTGCTGTCTGGTTCTGGAGGCTAGTTCAAACGGTTTCAGTGCTGGCACAATCTAGTAGCGTTTGTGGACACGAAAATGTTTGTGTATATGCCTGCCACACACACAAGCGCGTCTACATAGACAAATACACTATTGGACTGCGAGCGCTGGATCTGTGTAATGTAGTCTATCTCTGGCTATTTAAATGCACAATCTTCAAGTCAAAGAGTGTTTCCTTTTAGCACTATCAGATCTTTAGTGCCTGCTTATGTACCTTCTAAATCCCGGAGAATCTCATGATAAAAAATTTAATATTTGGAAATCCAGGGCTTAATTATAAGAAACATGTTAAGGCTAATAATGAGATACAAAAAAGTCACTTGTATAGGTTTTAACAAATAATGCACAACGCTAGACAGTCACTTGACACTAGCAATCTCATGCCGCAAAAATCCTTATTAACCATCACAACGTTGTTTTAGTACCGGGAGCTCCGGCAGACATAAAAGTCTTGGCTAACTCAGAAGACTCTGTGATAGTGAGCTGGCTGAGTCCAGTTCAGAA
Organism: Euzophera pinguis; assembly: GCA_947363495.1. Taxonomy (NCBI): domain Eukaryota; kingdom Metazoa; phylum Arthropoda; class Insecta; order Lepidoptera; family Pyralidae; genus Euzophera; species Euzophera pinguis. Next base: position 19,615,912 of record OX376155.1, on the reverse strand, counting down.
AAATGGGAAGATCAAGCACTACACTGTTTATAACAGACCTCAAAGGTATGTAAATATTTTAAAATTACGTGTTTTTTTTAAATTTTCAAATTAGTTACTAATAAATTGAAATACTGATAATAAACTTTCTTCTGTACTTCAATGATTCAGCATCTTCATCTAGCTGATTGTATGATAATAAAGATGATTCCGTGCTTCGGAAGGCACATTTAGCAGATGGTCCTAGCTGCCATTTGGTAGTCTTTAAAAGAACCACGTCAGAGGCCAGAGGCGATTCCGAATAACTCTGACACCAGTGTGTATATGGTCGAAAGACAATGTAACCTACACGAAATGATGATGATCTAGCTAATAAATGAAAAACTAAATTTTAAATGAAATAATATCCTGATGCTTTTTCCTATTGTATAGAAATTTATATGAATTTGTATTCCCAAAGAAAGCTCTTTAGGTGCAAACTACACTGAAAGGAACAAAAGATTTGTGGTTAAGTGATGACACAAAATCAATTTTATTAAACACTAAAAATGTTGAAATATTTGCACATTCCGTAAAAGGTCAATGAAAAAAACTACCAATTCGACAGGACAGGACAGCACTCTCAGCAAATAGTGCAGCACAAAGACGACGAGGACGAATACCAGATCGAAGTCCGAGCGCTGCAGGAGCACCAAGTGTACGAGTTCTGGGTAACGGCGGCCACTGCCTCCGGGGAAGGGGAAATGAGTGCAATTGTCGCTAGGAAGCCAACTGCCAGAGGTAAGATATCATGAAGGGAGAGGACGATTACTTGATCGAGGTGAATACGGATCCCATGCTGCCAATCCTGTAGCTAATTAGTGTTTGTAGCCGCGCTCATGGAAACCAAATTGTTTATGTGAATAAATTTCGTGTCGAAGAAAGCTACTGGTTGGCCAGCATTGGATCATTGTAAATGAACAATAGAGATCAATTAGTAAAGGCCTTAGATACCTTAATTGTTCTTTGGTCAACAAGGTAAAGAAGTGATCACGAAAGGAAAAATATGTTTCTGCACCCGTGTAAATCTTCATTAAAACTGAAGGGAATCCCAGGAAAATAAGAATATGTAGAAGTGTCCTAAGCGGCCAGTTAACTTTAGAACACTCTGTGGCCGGCTCCCATGCTCGGCTGTCCCTGCATGAAACTAATATGGGAGAAGACTTCACAGAACTATATTTATTTTATTACAGAATTTCACACATTAATCAAATTGAAATGAAGTTAGTAATTAGAACAAAAATACAGAAAATAGAAGCTTTTGCTCTTACGATATGAACATGGAAAGAGACGAGATGACGTGAAAACAATTTGGATAAAAAAAGATGATTCGAAAATTTAAATGATTTTAAAATGAAAATGTGGTGAAGGATAGCTATGAAATGAAAAGTATGGAGAAATAAGAAATGGTGCAAGCGCATTGTTACAATTCTATGGAACTTTTATCTAATCCCGCGCGACTTGCGGAACGACTACAGAAAATGAGATTTGGTAGAAGTACCGTAGTGTGTGCAAAAGTTAACTGGCCTGCTTATAGCACTTATACGTATTCTTATTTCGATTCGCGTCAGTGTGAATAGAGCTTAAAGGAGCGACTTCTTTTAGCCCCAGCAACACTAGCATCGTTCGGTCGCCGCGTGCAGGCGGCGGCGGGCGCGCGCGTGCGGCTGCCGTGCGCGGCGGCCGGCTCGCCGGTCCCGCTCCGCGCGTGGACCAGACGCCGTCCGGCACCGCCCTTACACGCTGATAATAGATTCCTTGTGGATGCGCATTATCTGGTTATACTTAGTGAGTATTTTGTATTTACTATATTTTTCTTCGTTTTAGCACGTCCCGGTTGCTTCAAAGTCCATTGTTCGCTTTCCTACTTGTATGTTTCCACTTCGTCATGTTAAATCTTAACATAGATACATTATAACAATAAACAGCACTTCATAGCAAAAAAATACATTTTGAAAAACGGAGATATATAAATATATTGATGTGCATGTGCAAAGCCGGCCTTATCGCAAAAGCTATCTCTTACCGGCATCCCTATCATGCCGGTGAAATGCAGTAATCATAACAGTTCTTCTTTAGCACCTATTATTGAAAATAGAGGTACCTTTTTTCATGTATGCGAAGGATACTAGAAGATTTTTTTGATGTGGTCTAGCTTGCACTCTAATTTCTATTTTGCATGTTTATAAGCAATTGCTGTAATGGAATTTTTGGCGCTGCACTTGCGCTTTAGTAGTGATAAACTTAATTTATGTAAATTGATGTCATTACATGATATTTACATCTTTAATTGAACTAATTTCTGAAACTTTCGCTCACTTCTTGATCATATCAAACATTTTCAGGCCTAGACCGCAGTCTATCCGACAACTACACGTGCACCGTCCGCAACCCGTACGGCTCGGAGCGCGGCACGTGGGAGGTGGTCGCGCTGTCGGCGCCGGCGCGTCCGCGACTGCGGCTAGCCGCCGCCGCTCCCTCGAGGCTGCATCTCTCGTGGGACGCTGTCGCTGGACCTGTTCATAGTACGTGATTAAATGTTGATAGTTGTAAATTCTTTTAAAGTTGAATAGAATAGAATGACCAAAAGTGGAACAGAGTGGATAAGTGTGGACCAGAATGAAACAGAATAGTTTTGGTGCTTAGATTAATAATTGGTCTCGCGCGCTCGACTAGATACCATCGGCATACTAGAAAAATTCGCAACTAAAACCATGCCGAATTCGGCATACTTGCGGCATACCCGCGTCAATCATGCCGCGACCGATGAGTGGGTTGGATGTCTAAATTTAAAATTTAATGTAAAAGCAGACGCCAAATGTGCAGTTTGCATAGTCAAACTGTAAGAATATGACTAAAAGAAATAAGAAAGATACTGGCATTACATACCATCAATACTAAGTATCGTATAATTTCAAAATATGGACAGTAATTACTCACGAAAATAATATAACCCTAAATATGGCGCGAAGTACCGCTCGGTGCTCAATGTTGCCGTGTATTAAAAAATCCCAAATTCCCCGAGGTTTCGATTTTAATTATTTAGATATTTTGTTTTTTAACTCCCGACCCCAAAAGAGGGATGTTGTAATTTTGACTGGTGTTTTTTCTGACAATTTCGTCTGTCTTTAACATCTTATTTCTTTAATGCTGGTCTGGGAGAAAAATAAATACGTGGAATGTACTTGCTGCTTCTCTTCCCGCGCAGACCATACAAGCCGGCCGAGGGAGTGGGCGAAAATCGAAGAACCATACCTATCAGTAGGCGATGCGACTAGCAACCTATCACTATTTTCATTCCATTTCCACTTTACGCCCACCAACATTCTAAATATGGCCTTTGGGTAGTTGGTACCCACCCCGTAGGGTATTGTTGCCGGATAATCAATTAATCGAATTTAGTTTTTTTTCAATAATCTAGGATGTCGAAAGTATTGATATAATAAATTTAATCGATTTTTGACAATTAATCGAAAATAATCGATTATTAACTGCAATATCAAACAATTAGACGATTATTGAAATGGGTCGATATAAATTAAATCGATTTAATCAACATAGGTAATCGTTTATATCAATGGTTATTAATCGATTATGTATCTATAGTATCGATATAATCTAATCTGTAGTATTATTGATTTTTGAGAATTTATGAAAAATAATCGATTAATGGATTAACAATAATACCAAGCATTTCAGGCACCGGTACTATACAGATATACCGGAACTCGGCATAACACAAATCATCGTCATTCAACTCATACAGAAATAAATATTGTACTTACAGAAATATATAATCGATAGTATCAATAAAATGGATACTATCGATATATGATCACTATCGATACCTTAGATTATATTTTCATCTATCAAAGAATCGATTATAATTCGATGTGTAATCGATTTTCCGGCAACACTACTGTATGGAAAAAGGCCATGATAATATGTATGTATTATGCTATTTCCCGCAGCTCCGCCTGCGTCAAAAGGTAGCCTATGTTTGACTCCGGGTCTTGAACTATATCCGTACCAAATTTCATGAAAATCAATTCAGCGGTTTAGTTGTGAAAAAGTTACATCCATACTTACAAACTTTCGCGTTTATAATATTAGTAGGATGTGTATATTTATTTATTTATCTGTATTTAAACCCGGGTTACAACTAAAAAGAGGTCGGTAATCAATTAGCTCCAAGCTAAATAGAAAGTTAAAGTAACGTTTAACATACTGTACTGTGTAATAATAAATCAAATGAAAGTTTATTTGCAATTTTAGGATTCTATATTAGAATTATAAAATAAAGTAGACAAAAATTAACCATTTCCACTACCTTATCTCCAAAACTATCGAATCCAGAATTTCGATGCATAAATTACAGGAAAACCTATGAGATAATTTTAAATTTGTTTAGGAGGTCCAAATGGAGAAAAATAAAAAATAGTACAGAACCCTCTCCACGCGAGCCGACTCACACTTGGCCAGTTTTATTTTAATTTCATTTTAAAGGATTTTCTGAGCTACTTTTTATAGTACGTAACAAGGCCACAGCAATTAATAATTTTCCCATTGGTCGGGCACCAGTCAAGTAGGTGGCAACACCATAATCGACGCTAGTGTGCGTTTTTGCACATTATTTTACACACACTTTCCTATTAAGTAAGTGGCCGCATTCTGGAAACGGATTTTTCTTCACAGCGCGGTATCTAGTCGTAGCGCCGCTGAGACCAATTATTAATCTATGAGTTTTGTGAATACTCTTTGGATGTTATGAATAAAAGTTAAAAGCGTAATGTAAACATTACAATTACTATAAATTTCAATTAGTTAGGGTTATGTTTTTACAGAATTCGGCAAAAAAATTTGTAAGTTAGCCCCACCACTTTGTGTTCTAGTAAGGAAACGTTGGGATGATGACAAGTGTTAATGAGTTGGTCGGTTTTTTGTTATTTATTAAAGTTTGATCACCCTCTTTTGATGTTTTTTTTCTCTTATCAGGTTACACAGTAGAGCACAGTCGAGCTGAAGCCAACCTTTGGGTTTCCACGCGACTGCCCAGTGAATCACGCTCGCACGTACTGGAGCGACTGTCGTGTGGAACAGCATACCGAGTGCGGCTCATCGCTAACAATGCTGTTGGTGCTTCGCCTCCTAGCGACGAGCTGTTGGTCTCTACTAAAGGGGGACGTAAGTTTTTTTTTTTTTACTATTGATTACTATGACTGTCGGGTTAAGAATATTTTATGTACCTAATTTTTTTCTGACACACAGGTGGACTTGAAAAATTTAATATTAATTTTAAAAACTTGCTGTATATTTAATAATTATGCTGTCCTACTAAATAACGTCATGTAACGAATTGATCAAAATAGTAATTTAATATCCCATCCATCGAAGGGTCTAAATCTGCTTATCAATCAATGGATCATGCTCGAACAAAAAGTGAAAATTTATAGACTTGTTGCATGAGTTATAGTGAAACAGAGCTCCTACACAGCTTGATATTTGGATATCTCTTCCCTCTAGAAAATAAGAAATTATTTCCTTGTATCCATTACATGAAACTTTACAATTAGAAACTATTATCCACCAACTATTCTTACAGCATCAAGAGCAGCCTCCGAGAAAGACCTGATATCCACCAACAGTACCTGCGTGAAAATGAACCTCTTGACCTGGGACAGCAATGGTTGCCCTCTCAGCCTGTTCACTATTTCTATCAGAGCGTTTGAGGACAGTACTTGGAGGTTACAGACAGTACCGGCAGCCACCCAACCTGTTGCTATATGTGAATTGAATTCTGCAACTTGGTATCATTTAAAAGTGATAGCGACGAGCGCTGCTGGTACTACAACTGGGAAATACTACTTTGCTACGCTCAATGAGGATGGAGGTAACAGAATTCATAAGTATTACCTATGCAAATTGAGTAATTAGGTTGGATTGATAGACATATTAGTATGTTATCGAGTTCAATAACTGAAATATGACTTAATAGTTTTATAGCTAGCTACCTCTTACCCTCTATTTACGATATATTATAACCTCTTTGCTAATACTTATTGTCGAAAGTCCAAAGTCCATTGAAGTTACAGCAAAATACATAAAATGTAATGTAGAGTTTTCTAGTCCAAAATTTAAAAGAGCCGACATGGTATAATTTAAAAAGGGTTTTACACATTTCTCCGTAATCAGCAGTGGGCTGTATATCTGTGTACCGAATGAAACAATAAAGAGCAAATCATTTTGTCTACAGAACGGATACCGGCACCAGCTCAGTTTCCGCCAGGTGGTGAAAGTGACGAGGTGGTGGCGCCCAATACTGCTGTGCTGGCCGCATCAGGGTGTGCCCTGTTTGCTGCTTTGTTACTGCTGGCTGCTCTGGCATATAGGAAGAGGTAGATTTGCCATATAATGCTTCATAAAATCCTTATCCGAATTGATTTCCTGATATTATCAGATAATCTGTAGGAGATAGAAGACAATCTTTAAGTGCATGTGAATTATAATTTTGTCCAAGCTTCAAAACTTAATGAAAATTAAAAAGTTGGTAATTTTGAGAAAGTGATACAATATTTTTGCAGTTTCATAAATGATACAATACAAAATTACTATACCCAATCACAGAAACTATTGCCGAAAGTAAAACCTTAAATAACCTGATAATGACATGGACATTTAATTATTTTCCTATTTTAACAGTCCATCTACATCGTGCTTCAGGAAAGGATACGAGCAAGGAGATGTGTCCGAAGAAGAAGAAAAATCAGTAGAGAAGCGAGACAACCGGAGAAACTGCCAACAAGTATATACATCTTCGCCAATCAAACACCCGCTCAGCAAAAAGGAACAGCAAGGTATGTTACCTACTTTTCTCATTGAGTTGTTCTTCTTCGTCCATGTCTTCCAGTTGTGTCCTTCGATTATAGTTAAGGACACAACTGGATACGCTATGGTCATGGGTCCTTGATTTGGCGGCACTGATTATTTCAATGAAGAAACAAGACCAACAAGAACATGACCGACTTGAGGTGTGTTAGTGGCCAACACTGACATATTTGTTAGGGTTTCTATATTGTTCGGGTAAACCAGAAAAATCTGATAGTGTTGGTACGGAGGAGACGGAGAAGCTCGAGATAGCTTATTTTGAAATCATTAGCCGTATTTTTACAACATTATAAGTTTATGACACTAGAATACTTTCAATTAAAAAAAATAAGTGAAAATCTAGAAAAGATGTTCGAGCACCTACCTATCTTATAAGATCATCATCCACATCTTCTTTCAAGATTGGTGCTGGAACATTTTTTCTTGATTGACTATCAAATACATAATTGTAAAAGCATCCTTTTATTAGTATTTTTAAAAGCCGATTTTGTATAGGAAGACAGAAACTTATAAACGGTTTTCGTTTTTTTTTTATATCTTACTTATTAATTAACAAAACAAACAATTAACGTGTTTATTTCCTACGTATACGTAGTACTAAATAAATTTACAGATACCAAATTGTTGATACAACAGGCTGTGTATATTGTTACCATAGAAATGTACGAGATCAGTCCGTACGCGACATTCAGCATGGCGGGCGGGGCGACGGGCCCGGCCGAGCCGCTGCTGTCAGCGGGTGTCGGGTCGGGGGGCGGGGCGGTGTCGGGCGCGTGCGGCGGCGGCACGCTGCGCACGTTCGGCCGCGCCGAGCCCGCGCCGCTGGCCGCCGCGCCTCCCCCGCACTCGCACAAACACAGATCACCTGTCAACTCTGGTATGCCTTCAATTTCATCGGATGGCAATATGCTAAGTTAGGACCTCTTTTGGGAACAATACATCCTTTTTTTCTAATGCTTTTTTCTTTTTGTATGTTTCTAAAATAAATTATATTCTTTCTTTCTTTCCTTTGAAAAATTATGTAGCAAGTTCCTAGGTATGTGTTGGCGCCTTGGTCTCCGACGCGCCTTACCGTGAGATGTGGCGCGCGCGTCTTCCGCTGAAACGGACTCGCCCTGGAGTCTGTAATGGTGCGGAATACTTTATCGGGGGCATTGCCTGCTGTGCACAATGTTTTGTAATTGTTGATTATAAAACACATAGATTATGTAATAAAACCAGACTAGACAGACTTAGTTACGAGTATTATTCGGCCGCGCCGACCCCTAGACGCTGGCCGCCGCGCACTCGCACAAGCACAACTCAGTCTGTCAGCGCAGTACTACCTAGTGATGAGCCGTTCTTGGTAATTTAAGTAACTTTAGAATGTTGTCGGAAATATTCCCGGAAAATTGCCGACATTTTCTAAATGTTTCCGGTAACTTTGGACAACATTGAAAATTGCCAACAATATTGGAAATGTTATTTTTATTAATGTTGGAAAGACTTTTACTTCTATTTTTTGTCGAAATCTCTTTTATTTAGGTATTATTAGGTACGGCAAAGCAGTGGATCCCCTCTAGCCTATAGCCCACCTATATTTCTGGAAAATAGAAACTTATTGTTTTCAATGTTAAAATGGTAGACTATTACTGAGCTTGCACGAATAAAGAAGAAGTAATCGAAAAATACAGAGGTTTGCCTATCTCTTCCTGTTGACATAGTTAATTTATGTGTAAGAAGGAAGATAAAGTCGACAAATAAATCTATAGTATCTGGAAGATTTATAAACTTTCTAATTCTACACTAATCTACACTTTTACGATTTGTATGTATCAAAATAATTCAATAAGTACTGGACCGTTTTCAAAAATTCTTTCACCACCAGAAAGCTATGTTATTGCAAATTAATATAGGTGCAGGCGGAGCTGCGGAAAACGTCTAGTAGACGAATATTGACAGTCCAAAAGCCGAATATATCTACAAATATTTCTCTCCACATGTACAAATATTATAGTAACAATTTACGGGTTCCAGAGATGAAAGTCAATAACTCCTCACATTACAGACGAATACACACTGTCTCGAGCGATGACGCTAATGGTGCGCCGTTCGGAGTCAGACTCCGACTCGAGCGGCTCGCCGTGCGCCGAGTGCACCAGCGTGTCTTACAGGATGCCCATTGCGCCTTCTAAAGGTATACAAATATGAAAGTAAAACTTGAATGATATTCGGAACAGTTTCCAAGAAAATTATAGCCGCATAGATTAATAATTGGTCTCCGCGGCGCTACGACTAGATACCGCGCTGTGAAGAAAAATCCGTTTTCAGAATGCGGCCACTTACTTAATAGGAAAGTGTGTGTAAAATAATGTGCAAAAACGCACACTAGCGTCGATTATGGTGTTGCTATCTACTTGACTAGTGCCCGACCAATGGGAATATTATAAATTGCTGTGGCCTTGTTAAGTACTATAAAAAGGAGCTTAGAAAATCCTTTAAAATGAAATTAAAATAAAACTGGTCAAGTGTGAGTCGGCTCGCGTGGAGAGGGTTCTGTACTATTTTTTATTTTTCTCCATTTGGACCTCCTAAACAAATTTAAAATTATCTCATAGGTTTTCCTGTAATTTATATAAATTCTGGATTCGATAGTTTTGGAGATAAGGTAGGGGACATGGTTAATTTTTGTCTACTTTATTTTATAATTCTAATATAGAATCCTAAAATTGCAAATAAACTTTCATTTGATTTTTTATTACACAGTACAGTATGTTAAACGTTACTTTAACTTTCTATTTAGCTTGGAGCTAATTGATTACCGACCTCTTTTTAGTTGTAACCCGGGTTTAAATACAGATAAATAAATAAATAAATATACACATCCTACTAATATTATAAACGAGAAAGTTTGTAAGTATGGATGTTACTTTTTCACACCTAAACCGCTGAATTGATTTTCATGAAATTTGGTACGGATATAGTTCAAGACCCGGAGTCAAACATAGGCTACCTTTTGACGCAGGCGGAGCTGCGGGAAATAGCATAATACATACATATTATCATGGCCTTTTTTCATACAGTAGTGTTGCCGGAAAATCGATTACACATCGAATAATAATCTATTCTTTGATAGATGAAAATATAACCTAAGGTATCGATAGTGATCATATATCGATAGTATTCATTTTATTGATACTATCGATAATATATTTCTGTAAGTACAATATTTATTTCTGTATGAGTTGAATGACGATGATTTGTGTTATGCCGAGTTCCGGTATATCTGTATAGTACCGGTGCCTGAAATGCTTGGTATTATTGTTAATTCATTAATCGATTATTTTTCATAAATTCTCAAAAATCAATAATACTACAGATTAGATTATATCGATACTATAGATACATAATCGATTAATAACCATTGATATAAACGATTACCTATGTTGATTAAATCGATTTAATTTATATCGACCCATTTCAATAATCGTCTAATTGTTTGATATTGCAGTTAATAATCGATTATTTTCGATTAATTGTCAAAAATCGATTAAATTTATTATATCAATACTTTCGATATCCTAGATTATTGAAAAAAAAACTAAATTCGATTAATTGATTATCCGGCAACAATACCCTACGGGGTGGGTACCAACTACCCAAAGGCCATATTTAGAATGTTGGTGGGCGTAAAGTGGAAATGGAATGAAAATAGTGATAGGTTGCTAGTCGCATCGCCTACTGATAGGTATAGTTCTTCGATTTTCGCCCACTCCCTCGGCCGGCTTGTATGGTCTGCGCGGGAAGAGATGTAGCTAGTACATTCCACGTATTTATTTTTCTCCCAGACCAGCATTAAAGAAATAAGATGTTAAAGACAAACGAAATTGTCAGAAAAAACACCAGTCAAAATTACAACATCCCTCTTTTGGGGTCGGGAGTTAAAAAACAAAATATCTAAATAATTAAAATCGAAACCTCGGGGAATTTGGATTTTTTAATACACGGCAACATTGAGCACCGAGCGGTACTTCGCGCCATATTTAGGGTTATATTATTTTCGTGAGTAATTACTGTCCATATTTTGAAATTATACGATACTTAGTATTGATGGTATGTAATGCCAGTATCTTTCTTATTTCTTTTAGTAATATTCTTACAGTTCGACTATGCAAACTGCACATTTTGCGTCTGCTTTTACATTAAATTTTAAATTTAGACATCCAACTCACTCATCGGTCGCGGCATGATTGACGCGGGTATGCCGCAAGTATGCCGAATTCGGCATGGTTTTAGTTGCGAATTTTTCTAGTATGCCGATGGTATCTAGTCGAGCGCGCGAGACCAATTATTAATCTAAGTATAGCCGGTTATTCTTAAGACTTCACAGACAAATGTTAACTTAGTCTACCTGCATCCATTAATGATGCAAAGTGCTTGAAACGTTAGATGTAAATAAATAAATATTAAACGCGATACAAACCGTTGAATTTAATTTAATTTGTAACAATTGCGAAAACATAAGAAAAACCTTTCTTTAAAAAAAAAACGAAAAGAAAAGCACCACTCTTTTCTTCCTAATCAAAAAGATCTTCCGCATCTATGTCCTCCGCTGTGACGAAAAGCTTGTTATATTTTCCCGTTTCCTCGACTGCCAATATTATTTAATTGTATCGCGCTCTACAGAAACATAATTATATTATGTATTAAAATAGTTTATTTTAATGCGTAAGAATTGCTAAAACATAAGAAATCATTAAAATTATGTGGTCACAATCCTCAGCACTGAGGGGTTCGTCTTCAAAATCTCTTCATTCGTTTCGTATATGGCCTTCGCAAATACGACCACGTTTCCCAATTTCGCGCTGATCTCAAGTGGCTCCCTATTCGTCGTCGTCGAGATTTATATATTCTGTCTTTACTCTTCACAATCCTTTTTAACCCTTCCTCGCCCAGCTATCTAAGAAGCCTATTTCAATTTCGTGGTGATGTTGAGGATCGCTCACTGCGCAGTGCTGAGAGACTTCGCTTATTAATTCCAACTCATTCTACTCAGTTCTACTCTGGTTCCTTCGCTGTACAAGCCGCTCGTCTATGGAACTCACTGCCATTCACCGTTCAGTGCGCCAAAACGTTAGCAAGCTTCAAATCACAAGTCATGTCGCACTTTTTACGTGATACTACTACTTAATACTATCCTTACTTATCATGGCTATGGTATTCTACCTTGTTTGTAGTAATGGTGTGTGTATGTGTAGTGAATATGTTGTTATATTGTATGTATATATATAGTTGTATATAAGTAAGTGTGTATACATACATAAGTGTGTATATATACATTATATGTGTAAGTTTATGTTTTGATATTTATAAAATTATTATGTTTCTTCTTATTCTTGTTGACACCTACCGCGCACAATCTTTAATATTTTTACTAAATTTTCCGTAAGGTTGCCTGGAAGAAATTGCTATTGCGATAAGGCCGCATTTGCGCAAGGTTATTTTTCTTGTAATTACTTGTATTTAACAATGTATCCTTGTTGTGCAATAAAGAGTTTTTGTATTGTATTGTATTGGTTCGTGAAGACGAATGGCGTAAGCGACATTTTTTTTATACAATAAAATAGGCAAACAGTTACCGTAGCCTATGAACCCCTGCAACACCGGAGATGTCACGAACGCGTTGCCGACCCTAAAATAAATTTGTTCACTCCCTTTTTGAAGGCTACCTACCTATATCATGATACGATTTATTTAATCTTACTAGTTCTCAGAGTAAGTTGTCAGAATATGCAATGTTCGTATACACATGTACGATTATAAAACATTGTACCCAGCAGGCAACGTCCCAGACGAAGTGTTCCGCACCGTCACAGACTCGAGCGCGGAGTCCGCCTCGGCGGGAGACGCGCGCGCCGCCAGACCGCACGACAAGGCGCGGCGGAGGCCGAGGCGACATCACACACCTACTAACTCTAGGTACCACATAATTTACAAAAAGCATTAGTGTACGGTCTTACTGTACATAATTTAATTTTGCTTACGCGGCGATCGCCACGGCTCGCGCGTAATACTTGGATTTCACAATATTTATAATTAGAGTGCATTCAAACCTACGGCGAGTAACACAGAAAGGAATAGCCAACGTCAAATTGTAACTTTACCTAAACAATATACTTTAACTAACTGTGACTGTTTGGTTATCTTTCTCTCCTGCACTCCACAACTACTAGCTCAACTATTAACGTACTGATTAACTATTACTCCAGCACATTGTACAATTAGTAACAGAATAAAATTTGAACTATCAGGTTGCCTATTGGCCAATACTGTTGAGGCCGTGAAAGTGGTAGAACACTTTATGAATATTTATCGTCGACACGCTTAGAAGAAGAAAAAGGTAGGTTATATGTGACTACAAAACCGGTACTACATAGTTTTTTCAAAGAGCATTATGTCACAGAATAAAATTTGACAGATTCCTTTTAGGTTGGCTATCTGTGGCTTCAAAAGTACTCATTTCTCATTTCATTTTTGCTTTGTACTCATTTCTCTTAATGTTAATTGGTTTCTTTGCTGTATATTTTCTTACTAGCTGTGCCCGCGACTTCGTCCGCGTGGAATAGTTATTTTGGGAATCATATTTATTTTTTGTTTACAAACCTACCTCCTCAGCTTATTAAAAGTGGGCATAAAGTTTCCCTCGCGAATTTCTTTGGCACCAAATGAAGTCACTGACAAATAATTTGTAATAATTCATTAATTTCGACCAAATTTGATTTTCATAAAAACGGTTATTGTGAGTTAATCTTAAAAGATAGACATATACTGACGCGGACATTTTTTAGATAATTTGAAGAGAAATAATTCTTTCATACATATTTTTTGGGTATCTCTAACGGTTTTCGCAGCGCACGCAACGGAAGCCCTCAAAGATGAATAATTTTTCCCGTTTTTTCCACATTTTCGACTGTTTCTTCGCTTCTATTAGTCGCAACGTGATGTTATATAGCCTAAAGCCTTCCTCGATAAATGATCTATCAAACACAAAAATAATTTTTCAATTCGAACCAGTAGTTCCTGAGATTAGCGCGTTCAAACAAACAAACAAACTCTTCAGCTTTATAATATTAGTATAGATATGTATGTAAATGGTACAATAAAGTGTTCATTTATTTATTCAAAAGAAGACGTCTCACTAAACTTGTTGAAAGTTAACCTTTGGATAACTGCCTCCGAGCTCCAGTGTTCCGGAGGGTGTGGATTCGATTCCCGCCGGAAGCATACTCGTACATTGTTTAGTTGTTTCCAGTTTGGTAAGAACATTGCAGGCTTGAATCACCAGTAGTAATGATGATCCCATGCTTCAGAAGGCACGTCAAACCGTTGGTCGGGACCGACTGTTGAGATGAGGTGATTGTTTTATGAACTACGTCAGAGTCCGAAAGGCGGTTCCGTAAAATTCTGACACCTGTCGGACCTGACGGATTGATAGATTATGTAACTCACACGTAAATGACATAGTTTTTAAGAAGCACTTTAACATTTGACCTTGCTCTTTGCTTTTGACCGATTCCCGTCAGCAGGATTTTTTGTAGATTTTTCATTTGCTGACTGGTTAAATGTTCACTGTATTTTAAAATAGCCATCTAGAATGCCAATATAGAACTACTACGTACAGCAATGTATTTTGTACTGTCTATCGCACCCCATTCTACCCTGGCATATAGTTAGTTCGACCAGGTTTTACAAGATGGCGTTACGAAAAATACAGCTTGCCTTACTGACTACAGAAGATAGGAGTGAAATCTAATATTTTTTGAACACCTTTGTGTGTTTACAATTAGCTATATATTATATAAATTTTAAAGAGAGGACAAAATAAATTATATTCGTTTAAATATGTACCACAGTATGTTTAGACAAATCCAGTTGTAGTGAAAGCAATGAAAGAAATTTGCTTACTCTCAGAAGTTACAGTATCAGATATATTTTTTTTAATTTTAAAAAATAATTATATATTTCAGGTATCAGCAACGACAAGAGCAAGAGAGGAGAGATTTTACAATTCACGTTTAAGGACAAGACAATAAAAGACTGCTATAAGCAAGCGAAATTTTATAATGTTATCTAGATAACTTTAGAAATATTAAGATTGTATATAGTTAATTATTTCTATCTGTTTTTGTACATTGGGACGAGTCGCGGCCTAGGAACTGTAAAATTCAAAATCAAATTTATAACCGGAAGATATTTGTAGAAGTTATGTTTTTCCAAGTTAAACGAAATAAAAATTAAAATAGTAAGTTATTTTTCCTCCGATTTTTCAGACCACTTCTAAATTTGGTTGGTTTCTTTTGTTTGTATAATTAAGATGCCAAGAAGTGTATATTTTTGTTTGAATTTTAAGAACTGCAAAAAATTCACTTGTAATTTATTATTGAATATTCTTTTATCTTTAAGTAGGACTTATCATTATTGTAAATGTCTGTGCCAAAATCTGTTGTTTTGACCTAAACTTATAATGAGTTTTTAGACCATAGCAAGTTGGTTTCAAAAACAAATTCCATTTTACTGATGTTATCCAAAATATTTTTATCCTCATGTTACGATAACAATACCTTACATAATTTAAGGAAATTTTGAAAATAGTATACCCACCTAATAAATGTTCAAATTACCGAATCATATCCGAGAATGTATAAAATTTTAGAACCCTTGTTTATAAATAAGGAATAAGTACAACTGATTTTAATATGTTTAAGTGGGCAGAGCCGACATTATTAAGTTTGAAAATGAAAATTAATACTAGTATTGAATAAAACGAATGAAATGGTAAGTAGGTATACTGGGATAAATACTGTGCCGATCAGACAAAATAGTGGGATTAAAATGAAAACTGTAAGATATGTTTCATTTCGATAAATGTGTGTCAAGGTCCAGTGGTCAAAGCATTCGCCCTAGACGTCGCGTCGTGGGTTTGATTCCCACGTACTTTGTTTGATTGTTTCCAGTTTGGTTAGGACATTGCAGGTTTGAATTGTCTGATTGTCTGATAATAATAATGATTTTGTTCTTCGGAAAGCGTATTATTCTGGCTGTAATCTGGTAGTCGTTAAAGGAACAACGTAAATTAAGGTTCCGAACAACTCTGACCCCAGGGCGTCAATTTTCTTATTTTACATAGTGCACAATTGAAACGTAATTGGATCACAATGACAACTTTTAACGTTTCTGGTATACTGTTACTAATTTTAAGACCAATCGTATTCCATTGGCATGCGATTGAAATGCAACTGAAAAATTTTGCTAATCAAAAAATCATCAAAATCAACAATTTTTAAATAATCAGTACTCTGTTAATTATTATATTAATTTTTTTTTCTACTATTACCATTGAATTACTTTTTAGTTGCAATTAAATTGAGATTCAGAATTGTGTTAGCAGAATACCAATATTGAGCATATGAAAAATGCATCGTAATTGAATATCAGTTGCATGGTCTTTTAAAGTTTATTAGCGGAATTGACCCCCTGGCTTACAAGGTCGATTGACCATTAGATATTAATGAATGACATATTATTGTAAAACATTTTTTTTTTAATTTGTAATGAAACGTTTATGACATTTTAATTTTATTAGTAGGTATACATATAGATAGAGGCTACCGATTTATTAATTGAAGAGTTTTAATAAAGAAAACTGTTGTTAAGTTCCAACTATCACTGCCTACTTTTTGATGTAATTGTAAATATTAAAACAGTTTATTGTTTACAAAATCTTTTTTTTTTTAAACTACCCAAGTTAGAGGATGAAAATAAAAGAAAAATCTTGAAATGCCGTCTGATCTCCATAACAGTTTTAACAAAGCCAGACCAGGGGTCATCAGTCTGGAGCGTTACTATTAGCAATTCTGAAGCTTTCTTTTACCTCCTAGCAGGGTAGAAACGAGCAAGCGAGATATTGCCTACTTACTCCCTTCTCTTCTGCTATTAAAAGTCCAACGCAACGCCCCTGATGTAAAGAACTTCTTTGAGAAGATGAAAATTTCAAAAATGCTAAATATTTTTCTGGTGGAAGGAATAACGTTCCTTATTATCGGGAAAAAAGTGTCGAACCTTTAGAATCAGCAAATTAAAAAAAAAAAACACACATTTAATTCCCCTGATAAAATGATTTAGTCTGCCAAATCCACAGACATAAAAATTGACAACTACTATATAACCGTTTTGATAGTTTGACTTGAATTACATTTGTTCGTGCCGCTATGGCATTTTTTTTAATAGCTTTTGCTTTCGTATTTAGCCAGTAACAATTAAAAATTATACAATAATAGTCAAATAAGGTCAAGTCAGTAGTTAGGTCAAGTTAAATCGAGTCGGAAGTTTTATGCTAAATAAAGCGGTAGAAAAACTGCAAGCTTTTGGCAACAAGCAAGAAAATCACATAAATCGAACACTATATCACTTTCCAACACTTACGCTTATTTTCAAACACTGCGAATAATAATCCACCATTATTAAGCACAAACACTCAAAAAACACCAATTTTGGAAAATAAATCGTCTTTGATATTTGTTTCTCTTCTTTTTATCAAAATTCAGTATGCATTTCGCCGCGATACGCATCTCAAGTTTATCCCAATTAGCACCTCTCTTGCTTATTTCGCGAACCTCACCGTGTGTAGGAAGTCAGAATAGTCTGAATAGTCTGAATATATCATTTTGAAGGAGATTCTGGCCCAGAAGAAGTCCAGTGAAGAATCTTCCGAGGTTAGTGAACCAGTCCAATTTTCCGCATGAAGACCATTAACGCGCCCACAGCATTATTAACCGTTGTAATTTTCACTCTATCCAATATCAAATTGGCAGTAGGTATTGTTTTACTAGTTCGATTAACATTAATATAATACAACAAAGTTCGGCAAGTAACCCTTTATGAGATCTCGGAAGTAGAAAAAGGATCGATACATACGCCAGTTGGCCTATTCCCTTCGGCCTCTTATATTAAAAGAAAACTACTCTTTCACATAAATAAGTAGTTTCTAGATTAAGTCCTCTGCTTATTGAACATATTCTAGAAAATACTTTTTGATAGAATCGGCTACTATTATTTTAATACCGAACGGCCATATATCAAAAAGTATATTGTTTTCCTTGGCATAGGAAACGGATATCTCAAGAAAGATGGCGTTTGCCGAAGTCAGTTCCAAATCCTTTCAATAGATCCTGGCTGCTTTCCAGAGAGCGGCAATTAATATTGACTATCTTATATGAAATCAGACTTTTGCTGAAAATGCAGATATTCTGATATAATGTAATTTATGACATTGGGTAAGATATTAGTTCAACTTTTGTATGAATCAATTATATTTATATTTTTGAGGAAAATTAAGAGAAAAATAACAATAATTAATAATATCGGGTTGACTGAAAGAGCTCCTTATCAGGAATAATTCCGCGTCTTGTTGTGTACTATTTTGTCGTAACAATGTTATTTCTGTACAATAAAGTTTTTAGATATATACATAACTATTTTCACCATACCCACATCATTACTTCGGATAATATGGTGTTTTGTAAGTTTAATTAACTTTTATCTATTTTGTGGTATATCTACAGATTAGCCCCAACAAAATCTGCCCCAGGATAACTTCGCCTCTTTCCCTTAGGCAGAGACTAGGGATTTCCACACGCCACAATCTATGATCCTTACAGACGCTTCTCCACGTTCAGGGCTTTTTCCCCAAAAATTCACTTAAATCATCAATTCTACTGCAGTAGACCCCAAATCCCACATATATCGGTTGCCCAAACTTGAATTCAAGTAAGTCTTTTTTTCCATTTTATGTTTTTTACACTTTTTGATTTTGTATGAAAATCCGCACAAATCTGCATTTAAAAAATATTGATTTTCCTTATACTTTTTGAATTAATTAAGAAATAAAAATTCAAGCCACTGTTTTTTCATAAACAACCCACACTGAATCCAAGTATCTGGACAATAAAAACTTGAAAACAAGCAAGTGAAAACATGGTTTCTTATTTTGACTTACTAGTTTTCACATAGAAATATGTTGAATTTTTGTCTCACATTTAATAACTAACTAAAATCGACTACAACAATTAAAATCATACGGATAATCGCTTCATTTCAATCCCCATAATGATATCTATCTTACGGAAAGTAGCAGTACTACATTATTTACAAATTATCAAGTAATTCAGACACTCGACACTAGATGTCACTACTGTTCACGACCCAGTCAATGTCATCCACGTAGCAACCACAACAGGGTTGTCAATAATTTATAGTCGACATTATTCATATATTTTTTTTTATTTCAAAAAAATAAATGTAAAATCGATATATTTCCATAGGTATACAGGATGATTGAAACAAATGGTCAAATGTTTACAGTGAGTTATGAAAGATTACATGGAACCACAAAGCCAATGATCGGTTGATAGGTTTCTTTCAATTTTGAATAGTTTGAATCTCACTAACATATAAATATATCAAGAAATATTTAATACAATATAAAACTATTTATTGCACGACAGGGCTACATTGTCAAAAACAAGCAATTACAAGAAAAAAACCTTGCGCAAAAGAAACATACATTAATGTTGAAAACATAACCCTTTCTTTTTGGACAGTCATGTAAAAATGAAATCGATGTGATTTTAACCGTACATGTGAATAATTGTTTTAATGTTCCTTAACTTTTACCAACCCTGGCCTGGCCATTATTGACAAAGATCAGCTATTGTCAATAGATGTCACTAGTACGTCGAAGTTTCAATCTTAAAAACATTGCATCGTGATGAACCTACGAGCTTACGATCTTTTTCTCGGTACACTATTGAACGAGAAATTACAAGCTTCGCCCACTTTTGTGACACTTGTCTGCGCCAATGATCGCATCACTGCGCCATTTGAAACACAGATTGCGTTTCATCTTTGTAATAGCTCCGTGACTAACTCAATATATTGACATTGTCTATTTCAACTAAATATAACCCATATTATGGACCAGAACCCTGTACTCTAGGCTTCGAAGCGTAAACTAAGGATGCAACTAGCAAAGCACGCTTGAACGAAGATTTCATATATTATATATACATTTATTAACTTAAACCATTTAAACATAATAAAAAACAATATATGAGTAAAAGAAAATCTAACACTCAACATCGAATCTGAGTTATACACAATAACTTACGTAATTCAATATATGTTCATTTGTTTTTATCTGCAAGTACCCTTTACAACACTAACCAAGCATTCGTCAACATTAAAATTGCACGTAAAACGAAATATTATTTAACGTAACACAGTCAATATGATTCTCATAAACAGGTATTAAAAATAAAGTCCGAATAGGTTCGCCTGGACAGTAAAATTTTACGGGCCACCTCGCACACGGAAGGTGGCAATGCTTTTCTGAATTCGCAGCCTTTTATGCACATCCTTTGGTGTTGGTAAAGTAATTACAATTTTGCTTTTGTTACTAAATACGGAGAAGTATGCAATGAAACAGAAACAAGTTTCTGAGCAGTTTTGATTAAACTTACCATCGAGAAAATTTTATCTTTCAGCTACTTGAGAATCTTTGAGGTCGTGTCGTAACAAAAACTAAAGGATATAGAATAATGTTTGACAGGAATGTAAGGAAATAAATAATGATGATATACTTAAGGCAACAACAGAGTAAAAATAACGTTACGTGGCAACCGACTGTCGGTTTGGTTGTGATGGATTCATACGAAATGCTTTTATATTTTTTTCTAGTGCATCCTAAGCTTGTGCTACGTCTAAGATACAAATCAAGAATGATTAGAAATGCGAGCACTGGTCACTACAATAGTGCGGCTGCCGTTTGACCTTCGTAATCCTTCCTCTAGGGTCAGTGTGTCTGTATTTGTTAGTATGGCCAATTTATGGCCACACAGAAAAGTGTGGATGTATGTAGCATCTTTATTGTTCAGAACATAAAATTAAAATGCAATAAGTATAATATAATAATAACCATTTGGCCTAATACTTTATTACACTTTAGTTAGTATACTTTTCTATGTTTAACCTAACGCTGACATATTTCTAAGTAAGCCTATCGTCTAAGATGCATGACCGCTACCAATTATTTCAACCCACAGTCTTTGAGCTCTGGATTTTATTTTTGCATGATATAATAAGGTGAAATCAAAACCAATTTACTTCATTTTCGAAAAGTTTCATTCATAGTTTACTGTCAAAACTAACAAATTATATTCTAAATCCCGTCTGCGTGAGTCAACTTTGTATCAAAGCGAATGCCTACAAAGTCCTTATTTTTCATTCCCCTTTCACAAGTGTCCTTTACCTTCCCCAAGTCCAAAACTTCAAAATCCCGCCATCATACTATACAACATACATACCATCGCAAAAATAACGGAACATCCTATTACAAAAGTATAAAGCTTATTTTCCAAAACCAATTTCCTAAACAACTGAAACAAAGTGATATCTAAGTACGCATGCGCGGAACGGCGGCCATTTTCAGGGATGCACACAAATAAAACGTTTGCGTATGAAGTCGGCACGCCACACATATATGCAAAGTGTATCAAATTGTTCTGATTACTTAAGTGTGCGAGCGTATGTGTGTAGGGGTGGGATGCTGAGTAAAGCCTTCTTCATATTGAAGGTTTTATCGAGTTTTCTTTGAGCTATCTTGAAGGTGAAGGTTACAATTTTATAGGATCTGTTGGAGATTGGTTTTTCAGTAAAATTCTATCCACTTATGTTACTTTAACCGTATCTTTATTTTAAAAGAGAATTTATCAAAATATGGACTTGGTTGGGTTGGATGTGTGAGATTGCTTAGCAATAAGTTCGTTTAATAACCATTTTATTGTTAAAAATATTGTTTTGTAAGATGGGCAGTACAAATAATAATATTTTATTGACAATAGATTGAAATTATGGGTAAACCTTCCACAATAGTACTGGTTTTTTTTGTTTATTAACAATGCTATTTCATCCAGCGGATTCGATATGAATCAGGCATGTTATATTATAATCTGATGCCAGAATTTTCTCTTATCATGCAAATTTAAAGAGCTTCATAATATTAACCCATTAACTCTAATTGTGTTGGTTTGTGCAGCATTAATGAATAAAAACATCAAAAAGGACGTTCCGAAATTAAATTGCCAACAGGATTCCATTGTGACGCGCAACGTCCCAGTAAATTGCTGAAACAAGGACACAAAATGTTAAAACATTTACTCGGTCGTCCTGGACGCAGGTTTATGTCTGACCTGACCTGGCTTGAGAGAAGCACGGATTTAGTCAGTTTCAAACCACCGCCGTCGGTGGACGTCCGCGCGCGTTTCAACCTATCGCCATCCCGTTCCGGCTGACTGAAAATAGGGATAGTGCGAAAGAGATTCCGAAAAACACGTTGGAAACTTGGTATTAATTAAAAGTGTCGTAGGGAGCAGGGTCAAAGTATTTTGCAGTGGTTGCCAATTGAAGTTTTGCGGATGCTGTGCTGGATGGTACGTTATTTGATATTGCGGGTATGTCAGCTGATGTGGCCGTCACTGTTATTGAATAAAAGCTTCGGCGTATTGTATTTTCGTTTATATATGTATTTTTTGTGTTTCTGTGCATTGAATTTTAGTACACATAATATGATTTCGCATTTCATTGTTTAATTGATTCAGATGACACGTGGGTTCTACCTTTTAAAATTTATAACTGAAAAAGTAAACGATATTTATGTGATGATCTTGTCATCAAGCTTACTTAAAAATAAAATAAATTACTATTTATGGAAATATTAACTTAAATGTAAAATTGCTTAAAACGTGCTTCAGAAGTCACGTTAAGACGTTGGTCCCGGTTGTTATTGATAGATGGTAGTTGTAAGGCTGTTACAGATGCTTTTATGCAGTCTGAAAAGATGTCTTACAGTGTTGGCCACTCGGGTTATGTTCCTGTTAGTGTGGTTTCCCTCTAAAAAAGGTTACGGAGGTCAGACGACAGTCGCTCTAATGTAATATATCTGGTTATAATTAAATAACAAGTGCCACCAAGTCTAGGAATGGCTTGCAGCGTACCCTTGGCTCCAAACAGTAAGCTGAGGGCGCAACAAGGAAAATCTCGCTTAGACGAAGAAAATTGCTTCAAACGCCCATCTAGTAAGGTTAGCATGATCTCTTAATTCCATCCAACTGAGAGTGAATAAGAGAGATATAGCGCGGAGAACTGATGGGGCAGTATTCTCGTATGGTTACCACGCACCAGTAAGCGTTGCTTTAGACATCCACCGTCAATATGGTTAGACGACATGAAGTAGGACGCAGGCAAACTCTGGATGTACGTCAGTTTCAAACCGGTCCTTTAGGAAATTGTTGGCAAAACTATGTGACAATTATTTAACAGAAATCTTTGTATGAGGCTCATATCCAGCAGTGGATTTCCTACTGCTGAAATGATGATGAAGCGAGAGCCTTTACATCATCACAATGATTCCATGCTTCGGAAGGCACGTAAAATCGCTGGTTTCGGCTTCAATTTGGTGGTCGTCAGAGGCCTAAATGTGGTTCCGTAAAACTGACACCTGGGTGTTCATGGTCAGTTGACCATGTAAATCTCTTGATATGAATAAATTTATCCCGTAATGCGCCCATCAGTGCATGTTGAATATTTTTCGTTCCAAATGTTCAAATGTCACCGGGATTGCTATTTTTGAAAAGTGTGACTCAAGCAAAGTCGAATAATTTTTGTTCGATATCGAACGACATATGTCATACTATCAAAATAGGGCACCAGGCTTGTTTCCAAATATTTAGCAGAAGGCACCGTTGGTACGTTCGGATTCTGATTCGAATTCGGATTGATATTGCTAAGACCAAACAGCATGAGATTAATACTCCCTCTTAACCCGGGACTTAATTTTCTTCTTCATCGATCCCTAACTGCTGAGGATAGTGACCGCATGTGTATTTCCAGAATGAGCGATCAACAGAACTATAAACAGCCAGTCCGCATTTTACATTATTAATATCAGTGCTTTGCTCGCTTTGTTTGTGAGTAAAGATCTTCGTTGAGCTGTGACCTTTTAAGTCTTTCTGTCTGTTACGCTTTTACGGCCAAACCGCTAAACAGATTTGAATGAAATTTGGAATGAATGTAGTTGAAGACCCGGGGTCAAACATGGCTACTTTCTAACGCAGGCGGAGCTGCGGGAAACAGCTAGTAAATAATAATTTTAGTTTTAATTTTATAATATGTAGATATTGTGTTAGCTAAACACACACGTGTTTTAGTATCGCCAAATAAATAATTCACTTATTCATTCCTAAACTGTATTATATAAGCTACCTCCAGTTGCTCTCTTCACACTTTTCACCAATTTAGCTGGAATTTTTTTTCGGGTTCGTTTTCCTTACATTTTGCCTAGAGTTACGAGTTTTCCAGCCAATGTCTAGGTGATCGCTTGATGTGACCGAAAAAACTGAGGGATGACGTAATAGACCCTTGTTAAACACTCTGAGCTTATGTTTGCTAAGGTCTAAAACTTCTGAGATTAGGAAGTTTCCAGAAAATCGATTAATGTCGAATGGGTACATAATGCGTGTGCAAGTGGGACCGCGGGGGATTACCAACTTAAGATGCCAAAGTCCCAACTTAGATGTAATCTACGCAAAATAACAACTTTGTCGAAATAAGTGATTACGCGTCTTGATTGGATTTTGTTATCATTGGTTTATGTTTGGTGATCTCGATAAAATTATAGGCAACAAGCTTTTTCCCGCAGCTCCTCCTTCGTAAAAAAAGTAGCCTATGTTTGACCCCGGGTCTTCAACTATATTCATACAAAATTTCATCAAAATCCGTCCAGCGGTTTGGCCGTGAAAGCGTAACAGACAGACAGGCAGACAGAAAGTCGGACAGACAGACTTTCGCATTTATAATATT
Organism: Euzophera pinguis; assembly: GCA_947363495.1. Lineage (NCBI taxonomy): Eukaryota > Metazoa > Arthropoda > Insecta > Lepidoptera > Pyralidae > Euzophera > Euzophera pinguis. Next base: position 19,591,057 of record OX376155.1, on the reverse strand, counting down.
AGTATGGATTTAACAACTATGGTACAAAGGCGGGCCTATTTATAGGCAATCTCTACTTTTTTATTAACTCGCGTAAATGGGGTCTTTCTTGGTTGTCCTAGCAGAACATGGTTAACATATTTCAATTATTCCACAAATATTAAAAAAAAAAATACTTGTATCTGTCTGTTAGCTCTTCGCATTTAAACCTCTGAACCGATTTTAATGAAATTATTCAGGAAGTTAATATATAATGTAAGTGTCACGCAAGTTAAACTATGGGCAACTAGCTTCACTCAACAAACAACAATTTAATTATTTACAAATTCATCATAGAAAAATGCGTAAACAAAGTATAATATTGTGTAACAATAAACAATAATATTTTTCCTGATAACGTGTCCTTGTCTGTCCTCATTATCGGTAATTGCCTTCGAAACGCTCAAATAATTTCCCATCTGTTTTGGTTCTCATCATTTATAGTACACTGGGCGACATAGAAGATAAACAACTCTACCCTTAAATTTATACCTTACTTAGTACACTTTTTGATGTGTTCCACGGTACTTTACCTACCTGCCAGTGGAGTTAAGGCTTGGTTTGGGATCATCCATCAAGTTTCATTATCAAAATATTCCATTTGCATAAAACGCTTATGTACGAGCAAATTTTACATATACGTACATACGTACGTAAGGGCGTGGAAAAATTCCTTTAGGGTCGGCAACGCGCTCGTGACATCTCCGGTGTTGCAGGCGTTCCCAGGCTACGGTAACCACTTACCATCAGGTGGGCCGTACGCCTGTTTGCCTACTTAGTTGGATAAAAAAATAACAAAAGTTTTTTTTTACATGTTTCTGTTTTACAATAAGTAAAGTATTGTTACGAAATCAAAAATAAATAAAAATAAAAAGCGGTCCGCGGAAGTTTGAGTAGCGCTGTCCGCGGAAAATTCTCGTACAATCGTCGCGTGTTTCCATACGGGAATAATATCGCGAACGATCTAGTACATCGATTATCTCGCTCTGACATATTGCTTTGTCTCGCTCTCGCACTTCTAGTATGTACTAAGGGAACGAGACAGAGAGTATCCCTCTCTCTCTATTCCGGAGTAGTTGTAATCTTTCTAGAAACTTATGGAGCGGGTTTCCCGGGCCATATAAATATCGGAAGGTGCCTCAGGAGGGCAGTTCTAATTTAACTGAGCTACAAGTACGATCAAGAAGCGATATCCGGAGCGAATAACAAGTGATACAAGCGACCTCGGCAAGTTATAGTGATTGTGATTAGCAAGTGTTTTGGACATTGTTAGTGATAAGTGAAGTGAAGTGACGTCGGCGACCATCCTTGTGGGAATAAACGTTTTTAAGAGTCATCAGGTGTTTTTCTCCAAATTGCGAACCCCGAGCTCGTAACAATTGGTGTCATAAGTGGATTTGGAGATGCCATTGACTCCGAGAGAAGACGTCACCAGTGAGGATGTGAAGACGAGGGCGAAGCGTGCTGCGGAAGCCAGTTCTACTGGATCTGCTGACCAGGCCGCTCCCACCGCGGCCACCGGCCACCAGGCCACGTCCAACACCAACCAGGCCACGCCCAACGCCTACCAGGACACGTCCAATGCCTGCCAGGACACGTCCAACGCCCACCAGGCCATGCCCAACACTCACCAGGCCACGTCCAACACCAACCAGGCCACGTCCAACGCCCACCAGGCTGCGCCTATCTTTGATTTTGGGGAATTGATGCGAATGCTGGACAACAAATTTACATTGCAGGAGAAGCTTCAACAAAAGGCTCAACAACAACTCCTGTCAGCTATTGGTGAAGTTAGTGGCGTGGTTACCAAATTACGCAAGGATGTTGACTTGGTGGAGGAACGCGTCACGACTCTTGGGAACGACATGGAAAATATGAAGACGGACCTTTTCACATTACAGAAGAAGGTCGTGCGCCTTGAAACAACGGGAGTAGCAGTTGCATCTGGCGGAACAGTCATTGCCCACCACGGACCCAGCGTGAAATTGCCGCCATATGACGGAACCTCGTCCTGGACCGCATACCGTCAACAATTCCAGATCATCGCAGCTGCTAACGGATGGACAGATGAACAGTGCCTGACAGCTCTCATCGTCGCACTCCGAGGACAGGCTTTAACGGTCTTGGAGGTTCTTCCGTCGGGCAGTGGATTCAAGGACCTGCTGGAGGCACTGGAGTTGCGATACGGAGAACGGCATTTGGAGCACGTCTTCCGCGCTCAACTCCGCGACAGAGTCCAGCGCTCAGAAGAGGGTCTGCAGCAATGGGCACTGGAAATAGAAAAACTCGTCCGCAAGGCGTATCCAGGGGCTGATTTGAAGATGCTTGAGTCCAACACCGTGCAGGCGTTCGTCGACGGCATCAAGGATTCGGAAGTCAGAGCTGCGGTAAGGTTAAACCGTCATGCCTCATTGAAAGATGCACTGGCCCACGCTTTGGAGGTGGAAGCCGTCAGACATGACATTCGTCATTCCGCGACTCACAAAGTGCGCGAAGTAGTGGATGAAGTTAGAGAAGTAAAAGCTCCGCTAAGGAAGAGACCTGGATCCATGTGTTATAGGTGCGGCGAACGAGGGCACCTACAAATGAACTGCCCAAAGATCAAGAAGCTTGAAGACGACGGGAAGGGACTGAAGATGAAACAGGAGGCTTCATTATCGGAGAAACGAGTAAGAGCTGGCGCGGAGGAAGCCCCGACAACTATTATCTCTCAGGCATGCAACGGAAATAGTCTCGTAATATCTGGAACTGTAAATGGGGTCAATTGCAGGATGACGCTGGATACCGGAGCATCAAGAACAATAGTCCGACCTCACTTAGTAAGGACCATAATGAGAAGCATGAGGAAACTGGACTGTCGGCTTCTTTCTGCCTCCGGCCAGCCAATACCCGTCCTGGGAGAAGTGTCTGTAAAAATGTCTATGGGAGAAACCACATATACCCACAACGTCATCGTGGCTGAAATTATGGACGATTGTGTATTGGGATTAGATTTCATGAAATAGTACAACTGTAGAATAGACGTTGCTAGTGGTGTATTCAAGTGTGGTGAAGAGGAGATCATCATCATCTTAGGAGGCATTAACGGGAGAGTGACATGTTTAAAGCAAACGGTCATACCTGGGAAAGCAGAAGCCCAAGTACTAGTAAAGTTACCAGTAACAAGGAACAAGAAATCTACCGGATGCGTGTTGATTGAGGAGATAGCTAATAAACCTGCGGCTCGAGGACTCATGACCGCGAGGACTCTCGTGAAAGGAAGAAACACCGCAGTAGTAAGAGTACTTAATCTAGGCGACCAAGAGAGGACCTTAAACAAAGGCGACATCATTGGAAAATGTGAGGAAGTTGTCTGGCTGAAAAAGTGCAGTACAACACAAAGCTCAGATAGAACGAGTACCAGTGATTCTACAGTCAAGGAGCTTCTAAGTAACTGCAAAAGCAATCTAACGTACTCGCAGAGCATTAAAGTTAAGAAGTTTCTACTGCGCTACGCCGACATCTTCACCAGCCAAGAAGGAGACTTAGGAAGAACGTCGCTAGTACAACACAGGATTGACACCGGAAATGAGAGACCCATCCGACAGCGAGCGAGAAGAATCCCTATAGCCAAAGAAATAGAAGTCAAAGAGCTGCTGGCGGATATGGAAAGGAATAAAATTATTGAACCATCAGCAAGTCCATGGTGTTCACCAGTCGTGCTAGTAAAGAAGAAGGACGGAAGCACGCGGTTCTGTGTTGACTACAGACGACTTAATGACATCACCAAGAAGGACAGTTACCCGCTGCCTCGGATTGATGACACCTTGGATACCCTTAGTGGCATGAAATGGTTTTCAACATTGGACTTAAAATCTGGGTACTGGCAAGTGGAAATCCATCCGAAGGATAAGGAGAAGACTGCATTCTCGACAGGCAAGGGATTATGGCAGTTCAACGTCATGCCATTCGGATTATGTAACGCGCCAGCTACCTTCGAGCGACTGATGGAATGTGTACTAGCAGGATTGGTAGGAGAAGCCTGTCTAGTATATTTGGATGACGTTATCATCGTTGGCCGAGACTTTGAGGACCACTTGCGGAACTTGGAGCAAGTCTTCGAGAAAATTCATGGAGCCAACCTAAAATTGAATCCGAAAAAGTGCCGCTTATTCAGGAACGAAGTGAGCTATCTAGGCCATGTCATTACCAGTGAAGGAATCCTGACTGACCCGGAGAAAGTGGAAGCCGTTCAGAAGTGGCCTACCCCCAAGGACAAGACAGAAGTACGGGCATTCCTTGGCCTTTGCTCGTACTATAGACGTTTCGTGAAAGGATTCTCGGAGATTGCAAAGCCAATACACCGACTAACTGAAGATAAACGTCAATTTAGTTGGGATGAAGCTTGCGAAATTGCCTTCGAAAAACTGAAGAAACATCTGTGCGAAACACCAGTCTTGGGATACCCTCAACCAGAAGGTCAATTTATAGTGGATACAGATGCAAGTAATACCGCAATCGGTGGGGTACTATCTCAAAAGCAGGAAGACAGGGAAGTTGTTATAGCGTACTTCAGTAAGTCGCTGTCTAAACCGGAAAGGAATTATTGTGTGACAAGAAGGGAGCTACTGGCAGTAGTGAAGACGCTACAACACTTCAGCAAATACCTCATCGGTAGGCAGTTTTTACTTCGCACGGATCATGCAGCGTTAAAATGGCTGTTGCAATTCAAGAACCCAGAAGGTCAAGTTGCTCGATGGATTGAACAACTTCAGGAATATGACTTCATTATCGAACACCGTCGAGGACAGGCCCATGGAAACGCGGATGCGCTGTCACGCAGACCCTGCCCAGAAGATTGTAAGCACTGTATCAGGCAGGAGTTAAAAGAAATGACAGTAAAGCTAACTCGGACAGAACCATTAGAGACCTGGGAGAACGATGCGATGAGAAAGGAGCAAGAGAATGATGATGACCTACGGCACATCATCAGGTGGAAGGCACAAAGTAACGATAAGCCAAAATGGAGTGAAGTTGCACCGACAGGCACTGTTTCCAAGGCGTACTGGGCGCAATGGGATAGCCTCGTTGTACAAAACGGAATACTCTACCGGAAATGGGATAAACCTAACGGCAGAGAGTTTCAACTGCAAATTGTGGTTCCTAGAACAAAAATACGTGATGTTCTTCGGGAAGTACACGACGGCGTGTCCGGTGGACATTTGGGAGTCAAGAGGACGCTAACGAAAATCCGCGAAAGGTTCTACTGGCTCCATTGTCGGGAGGATGTGGAGGACTGGTGCCGCAAGTGTACAACTTGTGCTGCCGTAAAAGGGCCACATACCAGGAGCCGAGGGAATCTACGACTGTACAACGTCGGTGCACCTTGGGAACGCATTGCAGTCGACGTAGCCGGACCATTTCCTGTCACTGACCCAGGGAACAAGTATTTCATGGTTGTCATGGACTACTTCACTAAATGGCCGGAAGTGTTCGCCATACCAAACCAAGAAGCTACGACAGTTGCAACCAAGATAGTGGAAGAAGTGATTTGTCGCTTTGGCGTGCCCTTGGAAATCCATTCCGACCAAGGCAGGAATTTTGAGTCACAGGTTTTTCAAGAAGTTTGCAGGATTATGGGAATGAACAAAACCCGAACCACGGCTTACCATCCTCAGTCAGACGGGATGGTCGAACGGTTTAATCAGACGATCGAGAGACATCTGGCAAAAATAGTGGAAAGCCATCAAAGGGACTGGGACAAGTACATTTCACTGTTCCTGCTAGCGTACAGAACCGCGGAACATGAAAGCATAAAGGCAACTCCGGCATATGTCAACTACGGTCGTGAGCTGCGGTTGCCAGTGGACCTCCTAACAGGAGGCTCACCAGATGAACCTCAAAGTGTTCAAGACTACGTTTCTGATCTGCGTGACCGAATGCGAGAAATACACGCCGCAGTTCGAGAAAACGGGTTGCAGTCGAGTGAGAACATGAAGACCAGATACGACAGAATGTCGAATACAAATGGCTTCGAGGAAGGCGCTCTAGTCTGGCTTCACAACCCGACTCGCCGCAAAGGGAAATCGCCAAAGTTACAAACCAAGTGGGAGGGCCCGTACAAGGTGGTAACGCGACTAAATGATGTGACGTATCGGATACAGCGTCAGCCAAGGGGAGCAATGAAGATTGTTCACATCGACCGCTTGGCGAAATATCACGGAAGTAATGATGATGCTCGGGACGAGCATCTCTAAGAAGGGGGCAGTGTTACGAAATCAAAAATAAATAAAAATAAAAAGCGGTCCGCGAAAGTTTGAGTAGTGCTGTCCGCGGAAAATTCTCGTACAATCGTCGCGTGTTTCCATACGGGAATAATATCGCGAACGATCTAGTACATCGATTATCTCGCTCTGACATATTGCTTTGTCTCGCTCTCGCACTTCTAGCATGTACTAAGGGAACGAGACAGAGAGTATCCCTCTCTCTCTATTCCGGAGTAGTTGTGATCTTTCTAGAAACTTATGGAGCGGGTTTCCCGGGCCATATAAATATCGGAAGGTGCCTCAGGAGGGCAGTTCTAATTTAACTGAGCTACAAGTACGATCAAGAAGCGATATCCGGAGCGAATAACAAGTGATACAAGCGACCTCGGCAAGTTATAGTGATTGTGATTAGCAAGTGTTTTGGACATTGTTAGTGATAAGTGAAGTGAAGTGACGTCGGCGACCATCCTTGTGGGAATAAACGTTTTTAAGAGTCATCAGGTGTTTTTCTCCAAATTGCGAACCCCGAGCTCGTAACAGTATTCTGTAAGCATTGTATTAACCATCATCATACTAATCATACTAATATTATAAATGTGAAAGTGTGCTTGTTTGTTTGTCCTTCCTTCACGACCTAACTAATTAACCAATTGACTTGATTTTCGGCATAGAGTTAGTTGAAAGGATGGAGTAACATAGGCTACCATTGGTCCTGGAACAACATCATGTTCCCAAAGGAGGTTTACACGCGGGCGAAGCCGCGGGCACAGCTAGTAAGAGCGTATTTTCAGTTACTCATCCTTAGGCTTGTAAATTTGCGATAGAAGTGAGGAAATCCTGAAAATTCTACAAGCAGATCTCTTGCGAAGTTATCAAACGAGTGGGTTACATAGCCAGTCGACCCTGTGCACCCGGGTTTTAGAGTTTTTTGGAACTGCTTCTCGGTCTCTGACTTAACAGTTAATGCATTAAAACAACGATTCCTTTAGAAATCGAATCAATAGTTAGGTCTATTTTAGTATTTTAGACTTCTCGATAGGAAAAAATAAAGAAAAATTCTTTCAAACTCAGTAGAAGAAGTTCTTTGCTGGCTGTTTAGCTCGCAGCCCGAGGTATCCCGTATTGAATTACTTAGCAACTTAGATTACTTTACGCCTTTTAACTCCGAGCGATTAAATAGAACATTTGATTATATGACGATTCTGTTCATTCATATGATCAAATGACCCTGTATATCCTGGTGTCAGAGTTCTTCGGAATCGCCTTTCGGGCTCCGACGTTGTCCCTTTAATCACCTCTAAATGACAATCGGGACCAACAAGGGGCTTCCATCCCAAGCATGGAATCGTCAATAACAGATATCAAGTTGACTGCCTCTGTGGTCCAGTAGTAAAGGTGTCCGCCTTTGACCCAGAGGTCGCGGGTTCGATTCCCACGGGAAGCATACTTTGTTTAGTTGTTTCCAGTTAGGCTAGGACATTGTAGGCTTGAATCACCTGATTGTCTGTTAATAAAGACGATTCCGTGCTTCCGAAGGCACGTTAAGCCGTTGGTCCCGACTGCCATTTAGTAGTAGTTAAAGAACATCATGATCCTATTGTTCTGGTTTCTCTACTAAAAAAGGGTAACGGAGGTCAAACGATGTAATAACAAGTACTGCCAAATCTAGAACCATGATTAAAGCGTACCCTGGGCTCCGAGGCGTAAGCTGACGACGCAACTAGGAATACACGCAAGGATGAAGAAGAGATATCAAGTGCTTCAAACAAGCAATTTAAAATATTGCTTTTCTGTGGGAGTCCAACGTACGAATCGGGGTCTTACACCCGTATTCTTAAACATTACCTTAAGGAAGTCCTCGAACTTTCCTTGAAAACGATATTCTTAGTTGGTTGCTTGAGCAAACTCCAATGAGGAACGGCACAGGTTATTATAACAATCTAAAGTACAAATATTGGGATTTACAAAAGAATACAGTAAAAAGTTAAAACTGTAAGTAGATACCTAGGCAAAAAGTGGCTTTCGAGGATACCTTGAAGAACCTTTTGACCAACATTATATTTGACAATTATTATTTTCAGTTATTTCTTAAAGTAAGAAATAATTTAGAAAATTAGAAAATTTAAAAAAAGATTTAGTTAACCTTCATTGTAATAATACAAAAAAGTACGATAGACGTACTTACTGCTTAAAGCATTACTTCAAAACTTAAACTGAAATTATATATTAATACTAGCTTTTTCCCGAAGCTTCGAATGCGCCAAAAAGTAGCTTACGTTTGACCTCGAGTCTTGAACTATATTCATACCAAATTTCGTCAAAATCCGTCCAGCGGTTTGGCCGTGAAAGCGTAACAGACAGATATACAGACAGAAAGACAGACAGACTTTGGCATTTATAATACACTAGCTATTTCCCCCAGCTCCGCTTGCATCAAAAAGTAGCCTATGTTGGACCCCGAAAATTCAACTATATTCATACCAAATTTCGTCAAAATCCGTTCAGCGGTTTGGGCGTGAAAGCGTAACAGACAGACAGACAGACAGAAAGGCAGACAGACTTTCACATTTATAATATTGGTATGGATATGAGTATGGATGATTTCTCTATAAATTACAATAAGTGTAATAAGTATATACGTGTGACGTTGCATACTGCATTGATAACCCATCCATACTTCCATACTAATATCCATCCATATCCATACTAATATTTTAAATGCGAAAGTCTGTATAACTGTCTGTCCATCTGTTTGTCTGTATGTCTGTCTGTTACGCTTTCACGTATTTTGATAAAATTTGATATGTTTATAGTTGAGGACCCGGGGTCAAACATAGGCTACTTTTGAGGCAGGCGGAGCTGTTGCTGTTGGAAATACCTAGTACTAAATAAGATTAATTTCGAGCAGGTGTCACTGCATATAAATTTATTATCTGATCCACTCTATTTCACCGTGACAAAGTAATCGAGTATTTTGTTATCATGAAAAATAAACTTTTTTTATCTATAGTGACATTTACAAGCGATAAAATTTATTTAAAAGCAAAACTATTGTGTGACACGCAATCGCTGCATAGTTTCGCCGAACACCTACGGCGTAGCGTCGTAGACCTTCTACGACGTAGATGATCTACGGCGTAGCGTCGTAGATAGTCTACGACGTAACGCATCTACGGTATATTTTAAAACTTTATCCTTAATAATATTACATGTATGTTTAATAAATTTATAAAATCTATTTATACCGCTATATATTCTGTGAATTTATTTTATTAGATAAAAGCCTTTGGAAGACAAACGAAAATAGAGTAGAGGATAAGAAAATTCTTTTTTTAGGGGTGATACGCTGGGGGACAAATTATAAACGACGATGATGGAGAAAATTAATATTTATTGACAAATTTAGACAGAATAAAAATCTACTAGCTTCTTCGTTATAGGAAACTAGGTCCCCCTATAGTCAAGTATTAAGAAAACTAGGATTTGGACCCCCAGAATAACGCAACACCCAGCTGTTGTCGATGTTGCAAAACTCTGAATTGAGTCGTGAACCTCAAAATCCTCGAACATCCATTTTTCCAGGTAAGTACAGTCCTGTGCGAGATTCACATAAGAAAACTCTGAAGGCTCCCTTATATCCTAGAATTATCTAGACCCTAATGGATGCTAATACAAGAAATAATACTTAGATAGATAAGAGATTTGAGAATGACACAATCAAACGTTGATGCGTTCTAAATTGATGTAGCGCCATCTAGTGGCGAGTAACAGAACTTCTGTAGTATGGTGTTATAAAATATTGGATAGAATGGAGTGAAAATAACACAATCATGGTGCGTTGATGCGTTCTAAATTGATGCAGCGCCATCTAGCGGTGGGTGACCGAACTTTTGTAGTGTGGTGTACAGTTAATATATTTTAAGAAGGTGCTTACGTCAATCGTTTTTGAGTAATAATTAAGGTCTCTAAGTGCGTCTGTTAATTTCCTAAGCTGCCAACAAAAATTTGTTAATGTTTCTAAATTATTTGAGCTTAGGTTTTACTTACTTAAATCATGTAAAAATAACCATATAGCTTGAAAACCTTTGCTATAAATATTATGTTGTTTCACCTCACATTTTAATTCATCAGCGAAGCAAAGGAAGTAATTATAAAAGTTTATCACTGTTGTTTGCAGCGTGGAAGTGGGGGAAGTGGGGGGGGGGGGGGAGAGAAGGCGGGGCGGGCTTTAAAATATTACCTATTTAAATAATTGCTATATTATACAAATTCATATTGTGATTCGGAATATTTATTCGAAAAAATTGTTAAAACCTTATTGTAGTTTTTGCCGACTGCAATAGATAACATGCCTGGCTGCTACTCAGGTGGTCCAGGGCTCGATTCCTGGTCAGGTCGAGATTAAAAATGATATTTTTCTGGTAAATCTTGCATGTTTATCTATATACATATTTGTTTTTAAACGGATATTTTCAGCTTTTGACATAATATTTATTTTAACAAATTAACGTGTATACGATACTGAAATTACCTAAACTTAATGTGTGTTAGGTAAGATAATGTTAGTATCTTATGATCTGTGATTTGTCCACATGTATTTATATATAGGGTGTAGTAGAATGCAAGTTAGTCTTATCAGACGTCAGTGCGTTTGGTGTTCTCCCGGCTTCCTTCCTTACATGGCGACACTGCCAGTGGTAAAAGTATTATAGTAATTTTCGCGCCGGGAATCGAAGTTCGGTCTCCGCCGTGACAGGCGAAGATAAATCAATAAATTCACCAGTTAATCATTCTCAAAAATAGTCTTTGCGATCGTGATTTGGTTTTGGTAGCTTATTACGTTAAACTGAATTTCAATGTGTATAGGTATTTATTAATTCTGCACTTATCTGGATTATTTATACGTTTTCAATTATACTTGGAATAAGCACCAAGTCATTCAAAATTTAAGAAAAAAGGCATTTATAAACTTTAGCCTCAAAAGCAAATGGCGTAGGACACAACCGGGAAAAATCTATCTCTGGCCACAAAGAAGAAAATATTGTTAATAGTAGCCTATGTTTGACCCCGGGTCTTCCATATCTATTAGAAGTTTTACCAAAATCGGTCCAGCCGTGAAAGCGTGACACACAGAGTTTACCATTTATGAAAACGGTAAATACAAGTATGAATTTAATGTTGTTTCCTAGTAAAAATCTACCCGCAAAGTTCAACGGACACTTAAGTCCGGCTCGTCTAGACTCACGCCAACATAAATCTAGACAGAACCTAAAAACATTCCTCTTTCGTCTCCAAATCTAGCCATTTATTTAAAATTAACCAGAGGAAATTATACTCTAGATAACAATAAAATAAAGTCGGTATTCGTCTACAATCAAACTGACACTTCAATAGATTTATGTTATGAATTTTCAGTTAATTGTAATAGTATAAGATAGAACCACAGACCTTCACCGAGCTGGTTAATGAATGAAAAGTATTTTATATTAAATTAAATTGCATTTGGGTTGTCCAAAAAATTTCAGTCCCGATTAAGATTAATTAACATTTAATTTTTTTTACATTTTGTTTAAATAAAATTATTTTTCACAGAGATTTGGAACATTGTTATTATTATTTTTAGAATACACGGGTCGGGTGGTTACTTTCACGCCTGTAAAAAGTGTTACTAGGTCAGACGGTAGTCGCTCCATTGTAACAATCAGTACCATTAAATCTTAACTATGATTAACAGCGAACCCTAGACTCTGAGCGTAATCAGGATGCAAATTTACACGTCCAGTTTCAAGTGAAAAAGATAAATTGAAATAATATCGTCAAGAAATTATTATAGTTTAATGTGAGCGTGTGCGCGGTCAACAGCGAATGAATCAACGTACCAAATAATTTTCGTGCCTCCTCTAGAGCGTAAATTAGTAACAGAATTTCATCTATTATTTCAAACTTTGCCTTTTTATTTTTATTATTAATAGAAGTAAAATTCTAATGGCTAATTAGCTAACTGCTCTCGAGTTTACCTTTGTGGTATTTAGTTTTTTAATCTAAGTCAATCTGAATTACATGATTCAGTGACTCCATCGTAATTATCAATTAAACAAACATTAATTTCAAATTCACTATGGAACCTGAGATCAATAATTCATTAGCCTTTCTTGATGTTTTAATAACTAGAAATCTTGACAATAGTATCAGTCACACTGTGTACAGAAAGCCCACCCACACAGACAAATATCTCAACGGTAAATCTCACCATCATCCATGTCAGTTAGCTACCGTAGGCAAATCTTTGTTACAGAGAGCACACGGCATCAGAATCTGTGACACCCACCATCTTAAGGAGGAGCTTCACCGAGTCAAGTCTGTCTTAAGAAGCAACAATCTCAGCCTCCCACACATATGTCACAGAAGTCGACCCAAGCCGCACACAGTTGATCGATTTCCTGCCATCTTACCATACATAAAGGGAGACACGGACAAGATTGGTAACATACTTAGGCGAGCTTCAATCAAGACCTATTACAAGCCGCATAAGAAAATAAACCAATTTTTAAGACCTGTAAAATCCAATATCCCATTGCAAGATGCTGGAGTTTATAAAATTGACTGTGACTTTGGTTTATCATACATTGGGCAAACAAAGAGAAGCATTAATACTCGTTTAAAAGAACATATTGCTGACATGAAAAATAGACGCTCAACCAAGTCTGCAGTCTGTTAACATACTCTAGACAAACCCACCGACTATATGCGTTTTGATAATCCTCAAGTCCTTGCAAAGGAAAACAGATTCATTCCAAGGATGTTACGTGAAGCTATTGAAATTAAAAAACATCCTAATTTCAATAGAGAGGATGGATGGCAGGTACCGCCAGCTTGGGACCCAGTCATTAACTTAATAAAATCGCAAACTCGGAAGAAGACTGCAAGACCCTTAGATACTGTGAGCCAATACTTGCACCAGCACTTGGCATGCTTACTATTTGGAATGATAAAATCTGAAAAACTTTCCTACCTTTATGAAAAACTCAGGTGGTGGCGTAGTCACAATAATAGGGCTGTGCGCACTTCCTGTCTCCTGCGTCTTATGTCACCACGCCATAAAACTGCGGCTTTTAGAGGCAGTTTTAAATATCACACACACAGCCGCCACATCCTGCTGGAACAATCTGCCGCCCCCGTTGCGTGCTCTGAAATCATTTTGGTCATTTAAGAAACAGGTCAAAGAATATATACTAAATGAACAAATTAATTCATGATGCATTCTTACCTAGGTTATGCACGAGCGAGCAAGGCGGCTTGTCCCAGTGAGAATGGCGTCGGTGTGGTCGATTCTATCATTTGAAACCACTCTTTGTCTTGACTGTGTGTATTGGTAGGATATAATAACTCAAATCAGTTTGTAAAAACAAAAAAAAAAATTTAAGCGCACATGATTATAGCAATGGCACTGCCACGCACACAATAGGACATGAGTCATCGTTAATCATGTCAAATGTTAAATCTGATGTGGGCTAATTGATAATGTGCTTTGTTTTTTTATTATTTTAAGCACATTGTGTGTCTGCCTTAATTTGTTCTGTAAGTTTGTCACACGTAACAACTGAGACTTAGTTTTAGGTTATGTTAATAGATTAGATCTCAGTCTTACGTCATAAATGTCTGTGGTCTTGAGCTAGATTACATACCATAGTGGCACAGATCAGTCACAGACTATTAAAAACAGTAAATTTTTGCCATAGATATAGATATTGAACAGGTGGATTACTATCATCTCTTGTTTCCGTCCGGGTGCGAGTGGTGGGATTTGCAATATGGTGTGTAAGGCGATATCTTGATCACTTGCTGGAATTTGTATCTCAGACCTGGATGGGGATGTGAGATGGTAGTGAGACACCAGTCAAGGATTATGTTGTTTAGGTTTAAATCTTTGTTCCGGGACTCCTCAGAAGGTGGTGGCTGAAAATCAGTGCTAGGCATGCCTGCATGTCTAGCGTATCACTGAGCCACCACCTATTGAGACGTCTGTCACGTACATTATAAACATGTAGCTTATGCTTAAGTCCTTTGCTGTACTTACGTGATAGCTTTCTCAATAAAGATATATTCTATTCTATTCTAATACTGCGTGAATCGGAATAGTTCCCAATAAAAATTTCAGGCGGTAGTTTTGTAATCTTATGACATCAAAGACAAATGTTAACTTAGTCTGCCTGCGACCATGCACGCTGTAAAGTGTTTGAAACGTCAGGTGTAAATAAATAAGTAATAAACGCGATAAAACCGTATTAAAATAGTTTAATTTAATGAATAACAATCGCGAAAACATAAGAAATCATAATTTCTTTTTCGAAGGCGAAAGCCTTAACCACCACCACGGAGGCAGTCAACTTAATTCCGAAAATTAACCTTCAAGTACGTAAGTGAATTATAGACCAAGCTTCTATAAATAACTTTGAAAATAAACGTTCCTTAAATAACTTATACAATTCTTCCTATTGTTAAGCTTGCTCCCAATATAAGAATCAAAATTCAGTTTGCCTTTTTTATAGGTAGGTATCTTTACAATCTTAATTTGTCGAAATTAACTAACAAGTCTTTCCTAAAACAAAGGCGGTAAAAGAATACCCAGAAAATTAAATATCGAGAAAGTTCTCGACATTTTCGTGCATTGCCGGCTGGTCTCTATTAGCGGGAACCAATTTGGCTTCGCATTCAATCGTCATTATTCCGAGCTCACGTGAACTTGGTACATATACGTGCGCCAGTAATTGGATGATAGAACCTTGTCGGATAAGTCATTAAAAATCTTCTGACAAGTAAGATATCTTATAATTATTTTTAAAAATAAAAGCATTATATGAGTCCAAAACAAAATTAAATATTACAAGACTATGAGATCTTGACTTAATTTATTGAAAATTCATAAAAATATTCATGAGAATGATGTCTTAAATTTTAATCATCATCATTACAGTCAGTTCACTGCTGAAAATAAGCCTCTCGTAATGATTTTCAAAATGAGCAGGGGGTCAATTCCGCTAATAAACTTTAAAAGACCATGCAACTGATATTCAATTACGACTCAATTCATTTTTGATATGCTCAATATTGGTATTCTGCTAACACAATATTGAATCTCTATTTAATTGCTACTAAAACGTATTTTAATGGTAATAGTAAAAAAAGGTAAATGAAATAAATAACAGAGTACCGATTATTGAAAGAATTTATGATGATTTTTTGATTAGCAAAATTTTCCAGTTGCAGTTCAATGGAATACAACTGGTCTTATATTTAGTAACAGAATATCAGAAACGTCAAAAGTTGCCATTGCGATCCAATTACGATTTAATTGTGCACTATGTAAAATAAGAGAATGGACGCCTAGTTGGAAGCGACTGTCTGTGAGCTTTATCTGTTTTTAATAACATTTTTGGTTTTTTGTTTGCTGCTCTGTGTGATTTGTTTAAAAAAATTAATTACTTTGAGTTGACACTGTGTAAATCGAGATAGCTTCCAATAGAATTGTGGGCTGTAGTTTTGTATTCTTATCATACATCACAGACAAATGTTGACTTATTCTGACCGCAACCACAAACGCTGTAAAATGTTTAAAACGTTAGGTGTAAATAAATCCATACACTCATCCATACTTATCCATACTTAATATTATAAATGCGAAAGTCTGTCTGTCCGTCTGTCTGTCTGTTACGCTTTCACGGCCAAACTGATGAACGGATTTTGATGAATTTTGGTATGAATATAGTTGAAGACCCGGGATCAAACATAGGCTACTTTTTGACGCAGATGCGGCTGCGGGAAACAGCTAGTCCATACTTCCATACTCCATACTAATATTATAAATGCGAAAGTCTGTCTGTCTTTCTGTCTGTCTGTCTGTTACGCTTTCACGGCCAAACCGCTGAACGGATTTTGATGAAATTTGGTATGAATATAGTTGAAGACCCAGAGTCAAACATAGGCTACTTTTTGACGCAGGCGGAGCTGCGGGAAACAGCTAGTACGTTATAAACGCGATAAAAACCGTATATTAAAATAATTTTAAAATAGTTCCAATAAAAAAATCTTACTTAACCTAAATAAAAAGTCAATGTGTGGCAGGTCGGTTAAGTGGTATCTAATTTGGAAATGTTAGCAAATACAAAATTTTGCAAAACATTCTTGACAGGGCAAAAAGTAAGTATGAGTTTATAATGCCTAAATATTTTTGACCTATTATTTTTATTTTAAAAGAAATCAAATAAATATTTATCAAGGTTCTGCCGTGAAAGCGCGACAGACAGACAGACTTTCGCAATTATATTAAGTATTGAGCTCTGAAAATTGCGTTATCGCAAGCAGCTAGTGTAATTGTTTTATCCGGTCCGAGTCTACACCGTAAAACGAAACGTAGGGGGTGGAATCCAGCTTAATTCGGTGAATATTCAGATTTAGCCGTGAATTTTGTACGAATCCTAGTGAGAAAGTTTGTCTGCGAAGCTTGAGGAGCGGCGAAAGGGAACAAAATTAGTGAGATGTTTTTATTTTTTTATTTTTACGCCATTTTTTTTATTTGCTTTTGGAAATTATTTCTCCTATGTATTTTACTTTCGTCTACTATCAGATCATATGCTTGATTTTAATTTGGTTGATCTTCTTTTGTTTTTTCAAACGTAACTGTTTATGAAATAGGAAACTCTAATATACTCGTAATATAGGAAACATGAGTATTAGTTAGATAGTGTTTATAATGCACTAGCTGTTTCCCGCAGCTCCGACCGCGTCATAAAGTACCCTATGTTTGACTCCGGGTCTTCAACTATATTCATACCGAATTTCATCAAAATCCATTTAGTAGTTTGCCCGTGAAAGCATAATAGACAGACAGTATTTCGCATTTATAATATTAGTATAGATAAGTATGAATGGAAGTATGGATAAAGATGGATAGTATGGATTATTACTGTGTATCCCGAACTTCAATTTGGAGTCAAATTTTAAATGTTTATAGGACTTACATTTATCGGTATGTTATTTTTTATTTACATACATACATACATACCATCACGCCTTTTTCCCGCAGGGGTAGGCAGAGACTACGGATTTCCATTTGCTACGATCCTTACAGACTTCCCTCGCTTCTTCTACGCTCATCACTCTCGTCATACACGCTCGTCAATTACGGGTACTCCTGACATCTCCCTTTTTTAATATGTCTGCGATTTGGTCACAGTATGTTCTCCGAGGCCGGCCCTTACCGACTTTTCCTGTCACCTTTGATTCATAAATACCTTTCGTAAGTCTCCTCTCATCCATCCTTTCTATATGCCCAAACCAAACCATTTTTTTCATTTATTTAAATGTTAATCCTTTTAACTAGGGCAATATAATAATACTAGTGACTGACACTAGTCCAAGCCATGGATTTCGATGTCGGACATTCTTACATACTAATCCGAATGAATGAATGAATGAAACTTTATTTGCAAAAAACATAGTAAATAGACACAAATAAGATCTTAGATATAAAAGGTTCTATGTACGAGTAGGTATGACATGTTTAGTCATTTACTGACAAGAAAGACACCGGAGTGCCGTGAATGTAAATGTTACAATTTATTTATTTATATTTTTTAGGATTTTGTAAGAATAACATTACAAGTCAACTAATTGGTTAAATGTAAAATAAGTACTTATTTTCATTTACATTAATAATAAGAAACCTCGTTGTTCTAAGACTACTTGCAACTACTAATAGAAAATAGATAAAATTAAATTTTTCGGTGAATCTGACCTTATTTCCAGTATATTGGTTAGCAGTTGGCAGTCTTTGAGCTAACCAACTGTTGAGCGTCGTCGAAATAAGCTTCTAATACCGCAAATTCTCCACTGAGTAAAGTTAAATATTACTTTCAGTATCGATGCCGTCAGTTCAGTACTATAAGCTATCTATTGTGTGGTAGTATGAAATATCAGGAAGAACTTTGTATTGGTTGCTATTTACAATACGTGTTATTTATGAAAGGCTTAAGTATAATCATCATTTTATTTATTTATTCATTCATGTACACATAATGTTTAACACGGAAACATTAAACAATAAATTTAGTACAAGGGTGCTACATATTTAAGAGAGGTAGTTCATTTTGTAAGGAGTCCGTCTGGGGAAGTACCTCCACCCTACAGAAGACCGCAGCCAAATAACACTGTTGCAGTGTTGTGTTCCTGCTGGTGAGTAGGGTCGCCAGGCTCCAGAGGGGTCGTTGTGCTGACAGCGGACAGGTCCGCTGTCAGCACAGCGACATCTCCGGTGTTGCAGGTGTTCATAGGCTACGGTAACCACTTACCATCAGGTGGGCCATACGCCTGTTTGCCTACTTAGTTGTATAAAAACAAAATATTTCAAAAGAAATCTCTACCAGTAGATCCGTGAGAGGAGACGTAATTAATATAGGCAGATTGGCGTATGAATAAACAAAAATAAAATACATACAAATATTTACATATCATCATCATCATCCTAACGTTATCCCGATTGCATCCTCCGCTGTATGCTTCGGAATCCAGGGTCCTCTTTCCCAGTTTTCAGCATCCTTGGCAGAAAGTCCGTTAGCACGCATATCCTGCTTCACGACGTCAAGCCAGCTCTTTTTGAGCGCGCCCCTTCTACCAGGACTCAGCGGAGGCGGGAGATACTTACATATACTTAGATAAATATATACACATATCAATTATATAAATCAAATCAATCACGAGTCTTTTAAAAACGGAAATGGACTGAGCTCCACAAATTTCCACCGGAAAAGAGTTCTGTAGTCTGAAGAGCATAAAAAAGAAAATCGATCACGTAGATAGGAAGGAAAATTGGGGTTAAAAAGAATTAATCATCTTACAATTTAGCTTTTATTTCACTGCTTAATGCTTAAATGAGTTTGTATACTTGTGTACCTCTTCACGCTAAACTATTTAACATTTGTCTGTAGATAGTCAGACCGAGGAGATCATTGGGTACCTTTTAAGGCCAGGAAAATGTGCAGAAAACTGATTAAATTCGGTGCCGAGGTTAAAAGCATTTATCCCACTGCTCTTCTTCTCTTCTCTTTACAACGTAGATAACAATATAAATTCCATTGTTATTAACCAAATCTTGTTTCACAGCACTTAAAGGGTTTACGAAATCGCATGTGTGCAAGGAGTACTAAAGAAGTTTTTATGGTTTTAGTACTGAAAGGGCAGTTGGATTTTCATGTCCGAAAAAATACTGGTTTCCATAAGGTTTAACGCGCAAAACCGCACTAGTAAATGGAATAAAGTGTATTTAATACCCATTCGAGTTACCCAAATAGCCGATTGTATCACGATCGCAAGTCGAGTGAGACATCGATTCAGCTCGGTAAAACCGCGTATTGTATCGATAAACATTTGCGACGTAACCCAGATTCAGTGTTATTGAAGATGCAATTGTGTGCTTGCCATAACGTGACGTTTATCGACATCTTAGTATTACTCGTATTTCGATTACCTAAGCTGTATTGTTTTGGAGTCCTGTTTGAAGTAAGATTGGTTAATTTTTGTAAATCCTTTGGATACCGTCCGTTTTATTGAAACGACTTAAGTGTGATCTCCGTGACTCTTTTAACATCAAAATCAGACCCTTAAGATGATGATCTGTGAGTGTTGATGGCTAATACTGTTTCAGCTTTTTTCGGTTACGTAATGTCAGGTGAGATGTGTGAGAAGATATTATGTCAGATAATAGGCTAGTTTCCTAAAAAAATATAATTAGTCCGTCAGTTATATAATCACAAAATATTGCAGACTTATTTTTTATTTTGAAATTTAAACGAAGAATGGTAAAGATATGGCACGTTAAAGTTCCGTGCCACATCACAGTGTGCTACACTTTTTCGCAATATGTGACGTCACGAGCTCCCACTCCTAAACTTTGATGCGTCTTGCGATCTTTACAATTTTTCGCTCAATTGACAAAAGAAAAAATACGTTACTAATATATTTTGATTCTCTAAATTACGGACTAATTTTAATGATAGTCTTTTGACCCTGGAAACTAGTCTATTCTAGACGGCCGGAAAAAGCTAAAATACTGACTTCATTTGATAGAAAAGGAACTTAAGGTAGATAACACACGTCGTTTTCTGACATGCACGTGCACACGTGCATATCACATTTTAAAATAGCATGCTCAGCTAGGCTATTGAGCGCTGATTTACGAAACCATTATTGACAAAAGATTTTTAAAAAAATCAGTGCCCCCACGCAAATGTTTTCATCGATTTAATTTTGTAATCAGAACTTCTTGAAAATTGGGATTGCCTAAGTTAGACTGAAAGTTATTTCTTAAATGTCCATTTCACCCCAAAGAAAACACAAATTTTAACAAAGCGTTGTGGCGGCAGAAACAGAATAAAGCTAATTAGTAAGTAAAGTTCACATTGGTCCATCAAACTATGAATGCTAAACAGTACCTTCTATCTATTTTAGTTGTGTATGCCCCACTGCTGGGCAAAGCCTCGTCCCCGCTCGCTTTCTATAGATTTTAGATATAGCACTCCCTGCTTTGCTCATTTGTTAACCTCCTGGCTCCTAACTGAGGGTATAAAAGACGAGGAAGGCTTAAAACAAGATGGGCATACGAAAAATTGGAAGTGTGAATAAATATCCAAACTTTCTTTACCCTGCCTGCAGTGGTCGCGCATTTAAATTAGACGTTAGCGATTTCAAATCGAAATAAAAAAAAATCAAGTATAACTTACCGGGGTCAAACATAGGATACTTTGTGGCGCAGGCGGAGCTGCGGGAAACAGCTAGTAATCTATAAAATGTCGCCATATTATCAAAACTACTCGACCAGTGTGCGCATCACGGGGCTCGCCAGTCGGGAGGTCACCCCCTCAAAATTAAGTTAAGTGGGAACTTTTGTCTTTGCGATACATTTGTATTACCTGTCGCATTAAACTTTTTAATGTCACTGCGTTATTACATTTCTGAGCCTTTCTACGTTTTCATGTCAGAACAAGGATGAAATTATGACGGCTTCATATATTTTTGTCTTTTGATTGTAATTTTTACTTAACTTGTATTAGCTAAATATAAAAAAAGGTGAATAAATAAAACATAGAATAGAATCTATACTAATATTATAAAGCTGAAGAGTTTGTTTGTTTGTTTGAACGCGCTAATCTCAGGAACTACTGGTTCGAATTGAAAAATTATTTTTGTGTTTGGTAGGTTATTTATCGAGGAAGGCTTTAGACTATAGAACATCACGTTGCGACTAATAGAAGCGAAGAAACAGTCGAAAATGTGGAAAAAAACGGGGAAAATTTTTCATCTTTGAGGGCTTCAGTTGCGTGCGCTGCGAAAACCGTTAGAGATACCCAAAAAATATGCATGAAAGAATTGTTCCTCTTTAAATTATCTAAAAAATGTCCGCGACATTATATGTCTTTCTTTTAAGACTAACTCACAATAACCGTTTTTATGAAAATCAAATTTGGTCGAAATTAATGCATTATTACAAATTGTTTGTCAGTGACTTCATTTGGTGCCAAAGAAATTCGCGAGGGAAACTTTATGCCCACTTTTAATAAGCTGAGGAGGTAGGTTTGTAAACAAAAAATAAATATGATTCCCAAAATAACTATTCCACGCGGACGAAGTCGCGGGCACAGCTTGTAGATTAATAATTGGTCTCGCGCGCTCGACTAGATACCGCGCTGTGAAGAAAAATCAGTTTCCAGAATGCGGCCGCTTAATAGGAAAGTGTGTGTAAAACAATGTGCAAAGACGCACACTAGCGTCGATTATGGTGTTGCCAGCTACTTGACTGGTGCCCGACCAATGGGAAAATTATTAATTGCTGCGGTCTTGTTACGTATTATAAAAAGTAGCTCAGAAAAACCTTTAAAATGAAATTAAAATAAAACTGGCCAAGTGTGAGTCGGCTCGCGTGTAGAGGGTTCTGTACTATTTTTTATTTTTCTCTATTTGGACCTACTAAACAAATTTAAAATTATCTCATAGGTTTTCCTGTAATTTATGAATCGAAATTCTGGAATCGATAGTTTCGGAGATAAGGTAGGGGAAATGGTTAGTTTTTGTCTACTTTATTTTATAATTCTAATATTGAATCCTAAAATTGCAGAAAAACTTTCTTTTGATTTATTATTACACAGTACAGTATGTTAAACGTTACTTTAATTTTGGAGCTAATTGATTACTGACCTCTTTTTAGTTGTAATCCGGGTTGAAATACAGATAAATAAATAGACATACGCATCCTATTAATATTATAAACGCGAAAGTTTGTAAGTATTAATGGATGTTTGTTACTCTTTCACAACTAAACCGCTGAATTGATTTTCATGAAATTTGGTACGGATATAGTTCAAGACCCGGAGTCAAACATAGGCTACCTTTTGACGCAGGCGGAGCTGCGGTAAACATCTTGTACATACGAGTAGATATTATCATGGACTTTGTCCATACAGTAGTGTTGTCGGAAAATACATTACACATCGAATAATAATCGATTCTTTGATAGTTGAAAATATAATCTAAGGTATCGATAGTGATCATATATCGATAGTATCGATATTGATACTATTGATAATATATTTCTGTATTTTTTTCTGTATGAGTTGAATGACGATGATTTGTGTTATGCCCGCTGTACATCCCGCCGCCGAGTTCCGGTATAACTGTATAGTATCGGTGCCTGAAATGCTTGATATTGTTGTTAATCCATTAATCTTTATTTTTCATAAATTCTCAGAAATCAATACTACAGATTAGATTATATCGATACTACAGATACATAATCGATTAATAACCATTGATATAAACGATTACCTTTGTTGATTAAATCGATATAATTTATATCAACCCATTTCAATAATCGACTAATTGTTTGATATTGCAGTTAATAATCGATTAATTGTCAAAATTCGATTAAATTAATTAAATCAATACTTTCCATATCATAGATTATTTAAAAAAAAAAACAAATCCGATTAATCAATAATCCGGCAACAATACCCTACGGGGTACCAACTATCCAAAGGCCATATTTAGAATGTAGGTGGGCGTAAAGTGGAAATGGAATCAAAATAGTGATAGGTTACTAGTAGAATATATATTTATTGAGAAAGCTATTACGTAAGTACAGCAAAGGACTTAAGCATAAGCTAAATGTTTAATGTACGTGACAGACGTCTCAATAGGTGGTGGCTCAGTGATACGCTAGACATGCAGGCATGCCTAGCACTGATTTTCAGCCACCACCTTCTGAGGAGTCCCGGAACAAAGATTTAAACCCAAATAACATAATCCTTGACTGGTGTCTTACTACCATCTCACACCCCCATCCAGGTCTGAGATTCAAATTCCAGCAAGTGAGCAAGATATCGCCTTACACATCATATTGCAAATCCCACCCACTCGCACCCGGACGGAAACAAGAGATGATAGTAATCCACCTGTTCAATGCTGTTACCTATATCTATGGCAAAAATTTACTGTTTATAGTCTGTGACTGATCTGTGCCACTACGGTATGAAATCTAGCATAGGTAGGTAATAAATATTATTTATAGAAATTTGAACTTTGCCTACTTAATATCGAGTGACTTACGCGATCAAACCACTCAAATGATACTTTCCATGGGAATCCAACCCGCCACGGACGTCCAGGCAAACCCTCAACAACTGGAACAAGAAGACACTAAAACTGAAGATGAATTTTTGTATTTGTTTCAGGAGGTTTTCGATGTGAAGAGCCGGTCAAAGCTAACGATGTGAGGAGTCGCCAACAACCTCCAACATGTGCTCCTGGGTGGTGTCAGCCCTCTGCATCCTCTTCGCTATGGGTATGTACCTCATTCACCAATCATTTATTAAAAGTCTCTACTGACATCGATGCTGCAGGAGCAATCTAGTATGAAAGACTGTGAATGCTTATTAGATTAGGTTGTGTGTAGGCTGGCAGCGTGTGCTCTGCTGCTGGCCCAATATCAGCCACCGGAGTTTGCTTCCTAGATTGCCCCAGCCGGCCTGCACGACAGCGTCTGTAGCGTGGTTGGACCAATTCGCCGTCAGACGGAAAAAACAAGAAGACGTGATATTTCCGCAATCTCGCTCCAACTTAAATTGTGCTGGCGCAGAAGAACAAGCTTTCAAGTGTGTAGAGACGACAAAAATTGTCTAGGATAGATTGTGCAGGATCAGGAAAGTCAGTTGAAGCTCTAATACCATACTTCCGACGTTTCAAACGTGTGACAACAGATAATCCTATATTTTTAGGGTTCCGTACCTCGAAAGGAAAAAAACGGAACCCTTATAGGAGCACGTTGTTGTCCGTCCGTCCGTCCGTCCGTCTGTCTGTCAAGATCCTTTTTCTCAGGAACGCTTGGAGGTATCAAGCTGGAATTTATATTAAATACTCAGGTCAGGTCTACTAACCCTTGGAGCTATGAAAAAATAAAACTTCGCAAGTTCTCGCAAATTTCCGTAAATTTGAAAAGAAGAGAATCAAAACCTACAGGGTGCTACTTCCCGTGAACTCAGAATCTTAAAATTTGGTACGAAGCAACCATTTATAGCACAGATAAAGGAAACATTGTGAAAACCGTACATTTTTAGTTACAACTAATAATAAAAATATTTGTAATCATTTTAAACTTACTACCCTTTTCCTCGTAAATGCGATACCTACAGATTTGTACGGAACCCTCGGCGCGCGAGTCCGACTCGTACTTTTCCGATTTTTTTTTGTTTTGCATATGCAGTGTGTTACTAAAATGTTAATCATTTATTGTTCAACATGTTTACATATATTTTATTAGGTAATACAATTTTTGTATACGCTAGCTGTCCCGACAGACGTTGTCCTGTCTTAAGTTTTCTAATGTTCCGCTGAACTTATTTTTTTTTCTTTCTTAAGAACATTCTACTGATTCATAGCATAAATTTTATGACTAAAGACAAAAACATATTGACAATTCATTCCCACTTAATAATTTCTCAAAATATAAACCCTCTGGTTTGAGCGACGAAGTTAAATATAAAATTAAATTCACAAATACTTAAGGAAATGATATTTGTAACAAACAAAATTTATATACTCGTAATAATGCCAAACAAAGTTCTTGTAAACAAAACGAATGAAACAAGTTAAATATGAAAATTTTGATTCGGGAGGGGGGGGGGGGGGGCATGGGTATTAAATGTTATTCCACAGAATAGCCATTTACGTTACAATACTATGCTTTATTTATTTATTTACCTTATTCATGTACACAATAAAAACGCAAAGGATTATACAGAGGAAAAGAAAGTACAAGGGATCTTTGTGTTGTGTAATTCTAGACACGTGGTTTAAAGGTTAATAATATCGATTTTTCTGGGAAAGTGAACCAAAAGTTCACATTATCGACTGTTCAACTGTTCCGTAGTCCCATGGTAAAGGCGCTTTACTTCGGATCATGGGTTCGATTCCCACGGGAAACGTACTTTGTTTAGTTGTTTCCAGTTTACTTAGAAAATTACAGACTTGAATTGCCTAGTTGTCTGATAATAATAATGTTAGTTGTTTGAATCTCTATTACCATAGCCCAGTTTCATCTCCATCCAGACTTCATCAGTATATCCCATATGTACTTTTCATATATTAGAAATTGTTCCTACTCCTGCCTGACCTGTTCATGGACATGTCATCTATTGATATAGCCGAGGACGGGTTTTGGCAGGAGCACCACATGACATCAACTTCTCCAGAGGGTCTCTACGCGTTGGATCCATATCCCCGCGCAAGCCTCTCAAAGGACCGGGGCAACCCGTGAATCCCAAGCGGAGATGATATTTACTTCGGAAGGCAGGTAAAGCTGTTTGGTTTCAGCTGTTATTAGATGGTTATTATAGTTATCATGTTAAACGCTAAAAGGCGGTTCCAAAAATCTCTGACACCATGATCGATTGACCATTTAACCCACTCGGTACTAATGAGTCATTGTAACTCAGTCAGAATTTAATTTCCTTTTAACTTTGTTTCTTTTGCAGAATTTCACCAACACCTGACAAACTAACTAATCTACGTAAACACATCAACTATATCAACTAATCTAAGTATAGTAATATTGTAACACTGGTTAGCGAAGCATATATGTTATCCTCATAAAATATCATCCAATTAATATGTAAATTAAGAAACACTGATAATGACAAAAGCCACACTTTTTCAAAAAATAAACGTTTATTTTGTGTATAAATTTGGTACGAATTTGTTAAAACATCAAATCTGCGGTGTTTTCCGCCACCGTGCCAGTACACAAATTAATTATGTTTGCGAATTGAATTTTTTATGTACATAATTTTATTTACATCGACATACATAATCACATTATAAAATATCACGTCGTAGTCCATCGCTGTAAAATCGCTGTGAATAAAAATAGATGAAATTATTTTGATAATCTTTAAACTTGTCTTAAAGAATTGGCTTTGCGACCCGAAACGGATCTTGACTTTTATAAACTTAATGATTTCTTATGTTTTAGCGATTGTTACGCATTAAATTCGGGTGTTTTTCGCAATTTATTTATTATTTAAATATTTACACCTAACGTTTTTAAACACTTTACAGCGTTCATGGTCGAAGGCAGACTAAGTTGACATTTGTCTGTGATTTTATAAACTATATGCTTTTCCTACATTTTTAACAATTAGTGCACTGACACATTTAGATATACACTACACATCTCTCCTCATTAGGCTACTTGACTGTGTTCATTTTGATAAGATTTTTATGCGGAACAATACATAGACTAAAAAGTAAACGATTCCGAAAACAACAACAAAATTGGTAATTAATTAAAGCGGTAATAAGCATTTTAAGTTTTCTAATGAAGAAAGTGGGAGCGTGGTGAGGACGTCTTGCTATCTCTTTCGGACGTATGAAATCAAGTGGCAGTGACGTCACTCCACCATTAAGTGCGTCCTTTTCTTGTTTCTTGACAGTTTCCCCTTACACAGGATTTCAAAGGCTTATAACTTATTTAATATTGAACGGATTCAAAAAATTATTTCTGTTTTCTAATTCAGGGACTCAAATTTGTGATATGAAAATAGCCTGCGACCCCGAGTGACTCGTATGAAAGAAAAAGAAAAACTAAGAAAAGCAATGGGACCAAAATCGAAAAAAAAGAAATTCCATTTATATCATAAAGTCAGATCAAACGCCATGAATTGAGTGATACTCTGTATAAATTGTTATCATTTACATGTGTTTGTACACAAATTTTCATAATCTTGTGATGCGAGAATAATCCTGAAGAAGTTAGAACGTTTTTAATATTCATTATCACTGAACATGTAAATTTTAAAAGTCTTCTAAAACTAGGAGAAAGCCGAATAAAGTAAAGGTTGTCTGAACCTTATATATTTCTGCCACTTAAAGTCAGTAAGTACTCGTATTTGTATTGTATAAAGGTCCCGGTCTAAAGTGGCTAAACACCGTAGGCAGCGCCGTACAACACCTCCAAAGTATCACAATTCGTGGTGTTACGACTTGATTGTCAACATTAAAGTACATTAAATACATAAACGTACAAAAAAGTTTCAAGGTATATGTACAAAGGACACTGGTTAATTTATCTACACATAAGAACATGACAAACGTACCCTTCTTATTTGCTTCGCCACAGTCAAGCAAAAAGATCGATCCCATTTAATTTTCCACGCTCACACAGAAATATTAATTAAGACTCAACTTCGACATAACGAACCACAATATAAAATTAAAATAAATAACAAGTAGGTACATGCGAGGCGCAATCCTTTATTTTCGAAGTTTACATTTAATTTTGGTCATAATAATTAATTTAATGTGCTACCAATTACAGCTCGCGTGTGTACAATAGTTTCATAATTGATACATTTTGTAACATTACACTGCCTTCACAAATTAATTGGTCAGGAACTGTTGAGATGTAAATTTCCTTGTTGAAAATATATATAAGCTCTATGTGTTTCGTGCAGTTTTATTTAACAATCCATACTTAAAATATTATAAATGCGAAAGCCTGTCTGTCTGTCTGTCTGTTAAGTAAAGTCCCACTTTCTTTCCTCACTGTAGCTTCGTTCCTTTTCAGTGCATCTTGTTTCAGTCTCCACTTCTCGTGTTTTTTTCTTCTCTTTTGTTTTATAGTTTATTTATTATATATAAATATATATACATAATTATTTATTTTTTATTTACGTATATTAGTATTTATTTTAAGTAGTTTATGTATCGTGTACTTCTGTTATTCTGCCTAGCGCTGTTCTGTTCTTTATGCACCATATCCGTATCTCTCCTTTCTTTATATTTCAAACTACCCTAAGGTTGCCTGGAAGAGATTGCTTGAGCGATAAGGCCGCCTTTTGTATACATACTGTGTTTACCTTTTATGTAACATTTAATTTGTATTACACTGTGTGCAAAGAAGTGTTAAATAAATAAAATAAATAAATACGCTTTCACGGCCAAACCGCTGAACCGATTTTGATGAAATTCGGTATGAATATAGTTGAAGACCCTAGGTCAAATAAGTATTCAATAATTAAACACTGAGTAACTTTTTTAATAAAACCGCCACCATTATTATAAGTATGTCTTTATTCGAAGAAAATCAAATCAAAAATCGAAATTTATGTTATATAAAAAAGAAATCAATTTTTATTGTCCTAATACTTTCACACGAAGTGATGCCATTCGTTAATTATTTGTTACTAGCTATTTCAGTCTGTTTCCCGCAGCTACGCCAGCGTCAAAAAGTAGCCTATATTTGACCCCGGGTCTTCAACTATATTCATTCCAGATTTTATCAAAATCCGTTCAGCGGTTTGCCCGTGAAAGCATAATAGACAGACATACTATACGTTAGACATATTAGTATGGATAACGTTAATGTTTTACAGATAAAAAAAATACATATAAAAATTGACAGACTTAATGCTAAGAGCATTTGCTCCCAGTCAATTAGGAGATTCAAAAACATGGTTCGGCGTAAAAAAGTTACGGAAAAGTTGTTAATTATTAATAAACACCTGTTTACGATAAAATAAATATAATTTAATAGCTTACCTGTAATTATAGATCGCTAAAGAAAGGTCATTAACACAAATTCTCCCGACACTTTATTAAAACATAATGAGCCCGCAAACACGTTTCATTAAGCAGAGGACTCCATAAAAGGCTCAAAGTTGTCTTCACATCTTGTTTATATGCTAATGCGTTTTCCGTGCACGACAATGTATACGAGCATAAAACGATTTTCACCCCTAAAGAGTTAATTTAAGGTCCAGAATTGAGCAAGTTGTTGCAAGTTGAATATGAGGTGTCATCTTTAAGGATTTTTTTTTTATTTCTTACTGCTTGTTTTTCGTTTTTACTTACTATGCTATGTGTGGAGTTATGTGCTTTGAAGTGGCATGTCTGTAAAGGTAAATTTTTCTTTTAAGTTTCCGTATCTTTGAACAAAGATAGGTCTGCCTCCAATACATAAATTTAAAGAAGTGATCGGTTGCGAGATGTCGCTTTACACACTGTACTCGCAAAATCATTCGCATTTAAATGGAAAGAGATGATAGTAAGCCTTTAGCCTAGTTAAGGTTTATACTCACTACAGGTAAACCCCTCTTAGCGGATGACCATATCATGGTTGTAAATTCTCTCTCTATTATAATTACTTAGTTTAAAGATAAAGATAAAGTGCCTTTATTGTTTGAATTTAGGTACAAGTAAGATGTCAATAAAAATAACAATAATCTCCAAATTCTGCCATTCCAGGCGTACTATATATTATGAGACCAATGAATGGGAGCGAATCCCCATGCGAAAGCTATATTTATTTATATTCCAAAAACTCGTGTATACTACAAAAACATTTATCAATTAATAATTATTATTATTTTGGTTAGGACATTGCAGGCTTGAATCACCTGATTGTCTGATAATAAAGATGATTCCGTGCTTCGGAAGGCACGTTAAACTATTGGTTTGGTTGCCATCTGGTGGTCGTAAAAGGAACCTCGTCAGAGGCCGAGAGGCGGTTCCGCACAACTCTGACACCAGAGTATACATGGTCGATTGACAATGTAACCTACACAAAATGATGATAATACTATATATATAATAAATATTGGAAATATCATCTAGGATCGATAAATTCCAAAAGGGCTATCGATAGTTTGACTAATTTTAAATATCGCAATATTATCACGTATATATAGTTTATCTTGACATAATCTTGATATGTTCAAGAGAATTAAATGAAATTTTTGGACAACTCATTCAAATCCATGGATGACAGCCAAAAAATAGACAACGACCCCCAAACTCGAATTACTTCATCAAACATCAGCGAACGACAAAAACTGTGATCTGTCGCAGCGCCAGCGAATGCCCGTTCTTTGAGTTATTAATAGCAGTTTTTTTTAAAATAAAAACGTTTGATTCTCTTTTTCCTCAAAGAAACAAAAAAATAATGCAAGCTTAGTCTTTCCATCTTATCCTTCCATTTATTTTTCGACATTTTCCTCAAAAAAGGTACCCAGTTTGAGTTTCAATTCGGCGTTTATTTTTTAGACTTGCCTTTAAGACTTGGAGTTATATGAATTATGTAAGTACGAGTAATATGAATATTTAGCTAAAAAGAAATACTTTTTTAGCAACCATTTACGTTCCGTGGCTAGACAAAGTCTCCCCGTCTCCATCCACTTGTCTTTACATGTTACACATGTTTTCACAATTATATGATTTGATTGATTGATTTATCCAAAGCCAACTCCAACCACCATCTATGAAAATCCTTCACAATAAAATTACTATTATATACCTTTAATAAGTCCGCCTTTGCTCATATTATATTTTAAGTATTTGTAAACGTTGAATTATTTGTTACTGTATGTGGGCAATAAAGATGTTTTGTATTGTATTGTATTGAATACAATACAAAGTATATTTATCAAAAAAAAATATATTTATATAAATATTTTTAGTATGTTCTACATCTCTAATCTGTGTGTTTTAACTGGAAGAAGTCATTTATTGGTATATCACAAGTAAACATATAATAATTAAAACTAACTATCCTATCTTAAAATAATAAATACAAAAAATTAATAATAAGTAAATGTAATCTAAAATGGGCCCCCTGGGCAGAGTTCCCATCACGCAGGCAACATTTCCGCGTGGAATAGCTATAGCTATTCGCTGAGGGAGAAAGCTGCCCGCGCGAGGGTCACCCGTTGCCTCTTTTAGGCGTCTACTGATCTCCCTGTGAAGACCCCGCGCACCGGCGCCCCATGGGCCTAGTGTCTCGACACCAAAGGCTGTGAACTCGTACTGAGTGCCGAGACAACTATATTTATTGGCCTTAAACCGTTCGCGGGCGTCCGCCGCCGCACCGGCCTGTTTGCTGGTGGCTGGGAGGTACGTAGCTGCCATAGTATCGGAGCACGTGGCGTCCCAGACAAGGGCTCGACCCATCCTCCAAGATATCAATGACATCCCGTCAGGGCGCTTGCCATCGTCCTGCACAATTTGAGGCTCCAGAACTGCGGGTACT
This sequence comes from Euzophera pinguis, assembly GCA_947363495.1. Lineage (NCBI taxonomy): Eukaryota > Metazoa > Arthropoda > Insecta > Lepidoptera > Pyralidae > Euzophera > Euzophera pinguis. The sequence continues at coordinate 19,559,170 of OX376155.1, read as the reverse complement.
TTGGCACTAACGAGCGCCCTTCGTAGGATGTCATTGATGGCTGCATGGCGGGTTTGGCGACCGGCGCCCGACGAACAAGCGAGTGTGTTTTATGTATCTCTGCACCTTACCTGTTATATTTTTGTAATTATTTCATTTTGCTTTTTAGGTTACCTGGAAGAAATTACTTTTGTGATAAAGGCCGCCTTGGTACACAAACATTTCATTTTTTTATAATCTGTATTGTAGTTATTGGTGTAAACAGTTTAATACAGAAATTTATATTTAACTTTTCTTAACAAACTAACTAATCTTAAAAAATTACTTTCCATGAACGTTGTCTAAAAAGTTTGATTTTAAGCGATAAGTAATTAGTGTGGTACAAGCACGGAAACATATTTTTTACCTCACCTATTGTTCGTTTTATGTTAAAAGACTTGTGATAGATATTATCATGTAAAGCTTTCGTTATCAGCGTCACCCGAGCCTGACAGTGTGTCATTTATCAGGACTGGCAATAGCCACTTCTGATAAATGACACACGAGTGTAAATTATTACGCAATTACAAGCTTGACCACTTCCATATAGTTTAAGAAAATAGAGTCGCCACGGATATTCTAAGTTCTCAAGTTTTTTGTTTGGACTAATATTTCTTCTTTTTCAACCACTATCCACCCACTGCTGAGTGTAGGTCTCATCATGTCTTTGCCATTCTGTACGGTCTTGAATCTTTTTAAGCCAGGTCTTGCTCGCTTTCGCTGCAGAAATAATAATTGGTACATTAAATGTTTTACATGCTCCTGATAATTTTAAAGTAACATTGAAGTCATAAGATCGTAAAATTGTAGTGCCCTGCCAGGGTCCAAGATGTTCTGTATATAAATTATAAGACCAATTACAATACCATGGAGACAATAAATGAAATTGAATTGAATTGAATTGTTTGATGACAAAAATTATTAAAAAAATCATCATCACATATCGAATGAGTTACATATTATGGTCAATAAACAATTATTACTATTTGATCAGAACTTAAAAACTAATCTAAATCTAATGAAAAATGCTTAAGTGAGATTGTTTATTTGTTTGTTTATTTATTAACTTTTTACCTCATCACACCTTCACACTTTATTCGCAATCTTTCTAAAATTTAGCATGCAAATAGTTTGGAATACTGAGAAGAACGTAGAAACATAAGTCATCCTGGACCAAAAATCACTGTTCCCGAGGATTCTTTCCAAGCCCATGGAAACAAAGAGAAATAGTCTGTCACTATGGGTCTGAAGTCTACCTTCCTATAAAATCTTGTTGTGGTGGAATTCGCCATAGGGGTGTTTTTCTATTTTCGAATAACATGTTCTATTAAGTAGTGGCAATAAGTACGTACTAGATTTAATTTTATACCCTGTCATCTGTACAGCGTTGTAATACAATACACAAAGGGATTGTAGCCTCGTAAATCTTTGGAGGTGCGACAAAATTTACACCTATTAGTAATTTAATACGTACGTGAGGTGGAATCTCACAGTTTTCAATTTTTAAGCTGTTATATTTAACGAATTATCCCTTCTCTTCTTTATTACAAGAGATCATGTTCGTAAGTTTGAAAGTGTTGTTACATAAGAATTTTACATTTTGATAATACACCAAAGCATGAAAATACCGTGCTTTGGAAGGCACATAAAGCCGTTGATCCTGGCTGCCATAATATTATAATATGAAGGTCGTTATAGGAATCATGTACGACACCGAAAGGCGGTTTCTAAAACTCCGAAACTAGGTTTAAAATAACATATTATTACTTATTCTGTGACTAGGGTAAACAGGGTCTGTAATGAATGAATCAGTGAATGTGTCAAAAACAATTCAGTTATTTTCTACATCTTCAACTGCCAGAATTTTGTTTCACAGTCATGCCAATAAGTGTGCTCGATCAGATTTATCAAAGCACCGACGGCCGTGTGTGACATTACATTGCTTGACACAGACTGAGTGCGCTCTCGGGGACGATATCATCTGACGTGCTATGTGTAATAGAATTTTAGAAATTTCACTACCTTTATGTTATTCTGTAGCTAGATTGCTTTTTGAGTAATAGTTTTAATTTTACTAAAATACTTTATAATGCCATTCTATACTTAATTATCGTCTCAACGTTTAGCAGATTTCACGAAAGCCACATAGATTCGTAGCTCGTAATTAGCTCATCACATTTTTTCTGACAAAAAAAATTGCCCTGATGACAATTAGGATGGAATCGCCAACTTATACAAAGAAATTGATAGAAATTTAGAACATATTATTATTTATTATAGTTCGAACAATGGAAGAAAGAATTTTAAGATATTGCGTATTCTAGCGAATCCTAGGCTCCAATACTACAAGGTTTGAGATGCAACCAAAAAATAGTTTTGATGATAATGTTTTAACAGTACTATAAGGAAACAAATCAGGTTTGAATGTTACCAATTAATAAAAACGGTTCCTAATGTGAACGTGCAAACTTTGAAGCGACAAGTTAGTGAACTTTATTCTTGATCAAGTCGCCCTGAGAGACGTAAATAAATGGCTTTTTCGAGTGAACACGAAAGAAGCATTGTCTTACAAAAGAGCCTACCAATAGTTACAAGTTTTTGTTTTACTAGCTATACTGCTCGCGGCCCCATCTATGGGGAAAATAGACGCATAACTCGGATAATTTCTCCAATTAAAATTATCATCCTAAGCATTGTTATGATTGCATACACCGTAGTAAATTTAATGGTTTAGATTTTTATACAAATAATTAAGATACACTACTTAAGATACATTTTTATTTCATAATCTGCTGCCTGCCTGATGACACTCCTTTGAAATGCATTTGGATAAATCTACTACCAACGAAAGTTGTTAAACGAAGATTTTTTTTTTTGCTTGAATTGTTAAACCAACAAAATGTATCTCCCTACGTTTTTTTTTTGATAAAAGGGTTGTTGAGATTATTTGACACTTTAGTGACAGTTTTTTAATTAGTTCTTAGCAAATAGTAATTTCAACGCTACTTAAACCAGGAAAAATCAAACTGAAAATAAACATACACGTCTCAGATGACCTGTGTTAATAACTAGAGAAGTAAAATATTTTTGTTTTTTAAATCTGCTGCAAACTCAAGAAATATCATAAAAGAAGCTGCACTCTAGAGGACGGCGAGTTCTGAATAAGTTATGGAAGTTTACAACTCTGTACAATTTGGATTTTCACAAGTTTTGAGTTATGCAGTTTCTTCGCATTACCAGTACCTATAGTGCTTTTAACCGTCCGTCTGTATGATTGCGTGCTTTTCTTAAATAATTATTATGTTTTTAGATGATAAAGAAAGGCATAAATTGTATCAAAGGTTCCTTAATAGCGTCCCCAACAAAGCTAAACAAATTAATACTGTTTTATGTGAAATAGTTCAGAGAAGAAGAAAAAGTGAAAAGAAATTAATTCGATGGGTTTGAGTGGAATAGAGATAAATTGCCTATGTAAAAAAAATATTCGCTTGATTTTTGTTAAGCTTCGATAAATAATTATTTTAGCAATATAACAAATGAATTCCATGTATAACGCGGAACCTAGTACCAATCATAGAGACCTCTGCCGATTCTTTAGTCGACAAATTTGAAATGGAGTAGTCTAATTTCATGTCTGAAGATAACAAAAACATATTCCTACATCTTCACAGTACACAACTTTGGTCCCATTAAAATATAGTTCAATAAATATGCCCAAGTTTTCTTTAACCGATTGATTCACAATCGAGTAATTCTTTGCAAGTTTTCCATGTACCGTACACAAAGGAACAAAAACGTGAAACGATGTCGCTTTTATTTCATTTTTTGAAAACTTCCTATTCAGCCGAACAAAGGACAGGACAAGATAAAAACATAAAAATCTTTTAAATCATTTTAGGGTACCGCGACTGAGGACGGAAATATGAAACCTACAAAATATTTTCATTGTCTTTGAATTTTAATCATAGTAAATTAAATCAGGCAAATCAAAAAAAATGGTTCGAAAACAAAAGGTTCCGTACGGGTTGCCTCTGAGAATAATAGTAATAAGTAGGTGTTGTTTTTTTGTGCGATAATTTATGAGAAATTTCATCGGTTAAAAGAAAAAGGCCCCTAACAGACATATATGGGATCGATGGACAGTCAAATGGCGACTAACTCAGTTAAGTCTTCGGGTTATGATTTTGTATGTATGTATGTATGTTTATCTGTTTACGCATAATGTAAAAGCGAGAGGTTCTATTTACAATACAACTTTAGTCGCTTAAGTACATACGTCCAAGCAGTGTCTTTCAAACTCGATTTTACAATTTGATTTATGTAAATTATTGAACTTAGTCTAGCGGACACTCAATCAGTTCCAAACATTTAAAACACGTATAAAACTCATTACCCTTTTTAAATTTTTTATCGTATTTTGGATACTGTTTTCGCGAACAACTTTGAGAATTAAATTAATCAAACGTTTTTGTTGTCGGAAAAACTTGGCTATATCAAAGGAATTGGTTTCGTTGCTACAAACCATATTTTTTCTCGTTTCGTTTATATATGGGCTTTCAGTATGGTTAGTAATAAGTTATCCATTATGAGAGAGTTCTATTGTAGTAGTTTGAGCAGTGTAGGATGAAAACATGTTTGCGCTAGAGCAAGTTACAAACGTTTTATAATATTTATTTATTGGAAAATAATACTTACAATCTGTATACCAAGTTACAAGGTTTACTAAACCGCTGTCTTTTGCCAAATTAAATTAGTTCACCCAATTCTACCTTTTCTTTCTTTCTTCCAACTATTCCCGATGCCCCCATTATTTTCCCACCACCTGAAGGACATTGGGAGAAGAGTAGCTATTCTTTCATTAAAAAAACATAGCTACGTTTTTTTCATTCCCGATTTAGATGTGTCAAATAGTGGAGGACCTGGGAAATAGACGATTTCGTCTCCTTGTCGAGTCATAAAGTTAATCAGCAGTGGGCTGCATTCAGGAAGCTCCGTAGCGTATTGACGTTTAAAATAAATCAGTGCCTTATATAAGGTCCCCAACAAGTGTATATTACGTACTTTAAAAACATGTTGCATACGTTTATAAGGCCTTTGCTGTACCTACGTAATAGCTTTCTCAATAAAGATGTTTTATTCCATTCCATTCTATTCTATACTACCCGTGATGACATTGTATATATAACGCTCATAGTTGTCCAGAAAGAGCGAAAGAAGTAGAAGAAGAAAGTGCTTGGTGTTTCCCTACAAGATCGAATTTTATTGTACTCAAAGAAAATCAAGAGATAATTTTCGCTACATTATACCAACTTGACTTGGCGTTATGAAAAATCAAAACAATATCACAAAGGTAATTTTAGTTGCCGGGAAATCCTCGTAATAAGTCTAGCCGCAGGGTTCATGTCAGCTTATCTCTGTTCTAAATACGTAGAAAATGGGGATTTCATTTAGCAGGTTTCTAGTAAATGTCATGTCGTAATTATTCCTTTTCTAAAAGGTAGCTTAGGATATTCTGTGATTTCTCTGGTATACCTACCTTAAAAGACCCAAGTACTATCGCTTCTAAAAGATCAAAGTCGGATATTGCATGAATGATATTTTTCAAAAAAAGAATTAAGTTTCTTTCGTTAGATGGGTGTAGAGACACGGAGGAGCGCTTATTTATTATTTATTAACTTTATTCATGTACACAATCAAAATGCAAAGGATTATACATAAGAGGAAAAGACAGTACAAGGGAGCTGCTTATTTCTAAAGAAATTTCTTTCAGCTGACCCAAGAGACTCTTGTGTAGGTGTAGTAAGATAATTATAAAACAATACTTACTGGCTTTCAATTTTACACGTATGTGTTTCTAAATGAACAAATTGATATACCCAAAACCCTTTCATATGCCTTCGGTTAAATGTTCAATGAATATTGAAGATATTTTCCAGAAGAGTCGATTTCACCTCACGATATTATTCAGAAGACCCTTTATTGTATACATAACTATATAAATTGACGATTAATGTACAATATCGCCGCTGCTATATCAACTTTACCCAATTAATCCCTGCTCTGAGGCATGAACCTTGACTGCTTCTAATAACATCATGACGTCATCCACGACCGACTGGAAATTAATTTGAAATGCACTTGTAGTTAACATTCTATACTAAATGTATCATACTACACTATACATGAGTAGACATGAGACAGAAGAAACGCTTGATAAATCTTCATCGAGATCACTTACACAAGCGTTACGCTTATGTGCTCTATCATTATGCATCTACCATAAAAGATCAGGAATTTGTGTTTACATTGTTGTAATGCAGTTTTCCTACATAATATGTTGATGCGGCGGAACAGTCATGCGCGATCAGGATCAGCAAATGGATTCCATAAAAAAATATCTGAAAACGTAGCGATTCTGAAAAAAAAAAACACCATTCCCTCTTACCTAATTTTATGAGAATAGATAATGTAGTGTATGAAGCTTAGTACGTAATTTGGAACTTAAAATACTTGTATTGTAATCCCTTATTATGCCATAGTTTTATAAACTACTGAAATTAAATCAAGCAAAACGAAACGAAATGAAATTTCTATTACTCATAACGATTACTCATCCCTACGAGATCGAATCAGAAATGAGGAGATCCGTAGAATAACAAAAGTCATCGATCAACCAGCCCCGCGGATTAGTTCTTTGAATTGGCAGTGGGCGGGGTACATAGCGTGTATAACTAGTGGCCTATGGGACAGAAAGGTTCTCGAATGGCGACCACGAACCGGCTAACGCAGCGTTGGATATCCACCGGACCAGATGGACAGATGACCTGAAAAATGTCGCAGGCAGACGCTGGATGCAGGCAGTCATTTTGAAATCATTAGAAGAGGCCTATCCAGGTCCAGCATTGGACTGACTGCGGCTGAAATGATGATGATGATTACTCATAACTACTATTTTTCTCAGGTGGCGAGGGCCAGGAGCACGGGCCGGTGTTCCTCATGGAGCCGCCCTCTCGCCTGGTGTTTTCCAATGGCACCGGCGCGAGGGTCTCCTGCGCTGCTCACGGCTTCCCATCACCGCAGCTGGCCTGGCAGCAGCATGACGGTGGGCAGTTGGACGACGTGCCTGGACTGAGGTGAGATTTTGCTTCTTCGTCTTTTACTTATTTGTAACATAACTCTAAATCTGTACCTTATACTAAAATAAAACCTATTAAAAATAATTCTGAAATCTTAAAAAATAAACTATACAATCTATATAAAAACTTTATTTCCACAAGTACGATTGGCGACTTAATGCTAAGAGCATTCTCTGCCAGTCAACCATTGGGAGCAACTTCTTTTGTGTCTATGGCAAATGTCAAATTCTGTCAGCCCATAAAGTTCTGTGTAGAACTGCACGCCGATGGCAATGCGGCGCGATATATATCGAAGTATTCACTTATATAATAAGGGTATGGGGCAATTACAAAGAGGAGATGCCATTTGAAATGGAGCAGTGATGTGATCATTGGCGCCTTGCCGTTACAAAAGTGGGCGGAGCTTGTCATTGCTCGTGCTTCATGGTTGGAGCCACGGCGGAAACCAAGCACCCCGCACGTCTGCCTTCCGCCCCGTGTAGCCTCACAAATACTTTCTTACAAAACGCTTATTACGGCATCTCCTCTTTGTAATTGCTCCATGGTATCCACCAACTCTATCTGTGTTAACGAAGACCAAAACTCGCTTTAGGTTACTGCACCATATTAGCAAGTATGAAAGTGCCGCGTCAACGTATTTTAATTCCGTATCGTCGCATGTTATTTTTCTTCCTGGATTGGATACTTACGAGAGCACGTCTGTTGTCGCATATAGCTGTAAATAATTGTCGCATATAAGCTGTAAATAATATAAATATAACGTCGTTCCTTTTTGTACTCCTTTATTTTGTAAGTAGGTTAAGATTGTAATTCTCCTTAAGCTCATTATCTTTCATGTCTTTTAGTTATACATCATTTGTTATCAATCTTAGCGTTATAAGTATTATTATTGTCATGTAAGATACAACTATGTAACAATAAATGCATATAGAAGGTTACCAATTCTTGTTAAACTAAAGAGAACCTTATGCATACACATTAAAGTTGTATATTGTTTGTACTTATGCATCCACGTGTCGTCCTTGTATTATACGACACGTGTAACCTAAGGTTGACCTCGTATTTTAAATGTCTGTATCACAACTGGATAAAGAGTAAATGAGGGAGAATACCTGCTCACAGGGTTGCGCATGCGTCGTATAGTTCATTTAGTGTATAAAAGGGCACTAATTCGGTCCTAAAATTCATTCTAACAACAGCAAGGAAGTAATGAACAAGACAAGTGCGCGACCCTCGGAATAGTCACTCCCAGTTTGTAAATATATAAAATCTTTAATTTCAAAGTGCCAAATACCTATAAAATCTACAGTCCATTTCCTCAAGTTATCCTCTGTCATTCACGACAGAAAGTGGTCATTCGGCAGCCGGATTCAAGTACCAAGTGACACGGTGTTAGGTGAGCTGAACTCGCTCGGCTCGACAGCTTTAGCTGTATAAACATCCACCAAAGGTGATCGGCTTTTTAGCCTGCTCCCTGCGGTACCCCAAGGTGTGTGGCTCGAAGCACTGGCTCGCCGACCCTTGGGTTTAGTTCAGGTCCCTCAGACCTCACGTTGGCAGTGTAGTTGTGCGTCGGTCGGGAGGTCACGTACCCCCTGGCTTCTCCGTGTCATCTTATCCGCCGTGCAACAAAAGGACTGTGGGGGCGAGAGCCTCGCGTCCTTTCACCAAACTCAGTGAGTGACATTTTAGCCAAACAATAAGTGCAGTGAAAGTGTTAGTCGTAATTTCGCATATTTTTTATTCTTTTGTTTTTTTCCATTGTCGCATTTATTTTATTTTTCTTGTCTTTATTTTTTTCATTATTTCGCGTATTTTGTTCGTTGTTAGGATCATTTATTTTATATAGGGATTTAAGTGTGTAAAATTAGGGTAAAAATGATGAGGTCCCCCACGCGCACCGATAGGTCATTAAGGTCTAGGGGCCCTCCGCCCACTCCCTCCTCACAAGAGGAAAGGGAAAAAACACCGCCCTCAGGTGACACCACTCCTGGTGAAACCAACACATGGAGCAAAAGCACCAGCCCGACCACTGACGCAAGTCAAAGTCAAAAAAGAGTAGAAGATGCAGTCGTGCCACCGTCTCCGCGACCGGAAGCGCGGAGCGGTGTTGTTGAGGATACGTTGCCAAATAGGAGTGCCCCGGGCACGGTAGTTCAAGCGCCGCGCTCGCCCCGGGAAAGCAGTGAGATAAGTGTATTGATGGCAGAGCTCGAAGTGCATAAGGCTAAGTTGGAACTGGCTCAACGGGTTGCGGAATCCGCCAATTGTAGGTTGGAGATCGCGCGCTTGAAAGTCGCGCAGTCTACCGACGGCGGAACGCAGCACGGGTTTAGTGAAGAGCACAGGGTGTCCGACTGGGTCGCACAACATACGAGTTCGAGGCCTGCTATTCAGGACGCTTATCAGGACCCGGGTCCTAATACGTCGCGAGACAATAATAGAGTCCGCACGTTAAACAACGTTATCACGACACCTCGGGATCGTGTCGTACCCGTTATGCAGCGGACGGTACCCGAGCTACCTACCTTTGACGGAAATATTTCCGAGTGGATTGCATTCCGGGCTGAGTTTGAAGATAGTGCTCCCATGTTTAGTGCCGTAAATAACGTAAGCCGAATCCGCCGAGCCCTCAGAGGCGAGGCCCGTACGGCCGTTAAAGCCATCATGTATACCGTTCAGGACCCATTTGAGATCATGGAGGCCCTGGAGAGGCACTTCGGAGACCCCGAAGAAATAGTCCTCACGGAAATTAATAACGTTAAACGTATGCCGCGATTGTTCGAAGATAACAGTAACATCGTAACCTTCGCCGGTCATGTCGCTAATGTTGTAGCGACCATTAGAGCTCTCAGGCAGGATAAGTACTTATATGCCCCCGAGTTAGTTAATAAAATTGTTGACAAACTTAGTTTAATTGTTCGGTACGAATGGAGTAAATACAGAACGTTAAACTCCAGTACACCGGACTTAGTCGCTATGGCTGAATTTTTAAATAATATCAGTAGTACCGCGCGAAAAATGCACTCGCGTCAAAATAAATCACGGGCTCACGTCAACATTACGAACAATAGTCGACGTGAGCAAGCGTCGGGACGCCCTCAGTCGCCTTACTATCAGCACGCGCACCGACCATCCCCACCATCAGTCGATTCAAGCAGTGACACTGAATACGAACGCGAGCGCGCGGTCAAACGACCGTCACGAACATCGGCTAAAGTCAATACCAACAAAGCGAAGGACTTCAAAAATTCACACAGTAATAATGATAATAAACCTAAGTCTGCACCCTCAGTGCAAAAGTGTGTATTATGTGGAAAAGAACATATGTTATCAAAATGTTCAGAATTTTTGAAATCTTCCGTTCAGCAGCGTTGGGAAATTGCAAAAAATAATAAGTTGTGTTACCGGTGTTTAAATTCATCCCATAAGCGACCCATGAGGTGCAAATATGTACCGTGTGGTGTAAACCAGTGTGAAGCAGGGCACCACAAATTATTGCACGGGTTGTCATCACAGGCAACTACGTCACGAGCTAACGTTAGTAGTATTAACCACGTAAGCAAATCGAGTACATTTTTAAAAGTCGTTCCCATCGAAATGACGGGTCCCCTAGGCGTCGTAAGCACATACGCCCTTTTGGACGGCGGGTCCACTATGACTTTGGTCGAAAGAGAAATCTCTGATCAAATTTGTCCCAGAAAAAGGGGAGATCCGCTCACAATAACGGGTATCGGGGGAAATATAATAAACGATATCGAATCCTGCGAAATAAATGTATCGATTCGTGGTCACTGTAGCCGTAATTTTGAAACGATGAAGGCGCGTACCATCACCTGTTTAAACATCGCCCCTCAGGCGGTGCCCCGTACTATGGTGGAGGAATGCGACCACTTATATGACATCGCGGACGAATTGTCGTACGAATCGGCTACCCCTACTGTTCTCATAGGCCAAGACAACTGGCATCTTATCGTGTCGCGACAGATTAGAAGTGGAAGTAAAAACCAACCTGTAGCGTCGCTCACATCCCTAGGTTGGGTGCTGCACGGGCAGTACCTCTCCTCAAGCGTCAACACGGCATTCATAAGTCACGTTAAACCGGTCACCCCGGAAGACGAGATGCTGGATTTGATGAAACAACATTTTAGTATAGAATCGTTAGGAGTGGAACGCAAAGTACCCAAGGCAGATCCAGAGCAACGGGCAATAACCGTGCTGGAAAATACATGCAAAAAACTGCCGTCCGAAGATAGGTATCAGGCGGGCCTCCTATGGCGTAGCGATTCAGAGGCATTGCCTCACAATAAAGACATGGCTCTCCGTCGGTTGTATAGTTTGGAAAAACGGCTCGACAAAGACGCGCAACTTAAATCTCAGTACACAGCTCAGGTAGATAATTTGTTGAATAAAGGTTACGCGGAAAAAATGTCGTCTAGCCCACCGGTAGAATCGCCTCGTAATTGGTACTTACCGCACTTTCCAACCACACATCCGCAAAAAAAGAAGATGCGTCTCGTTTTCGACGCCGCGGCTAAATACTGTGGTAAGAGCCTGAACGACGCGCTCCTAGCTGGTCCGGACTTATTAGAATCCCTTTTCGGAGTACTCATAAGATTTCGGGAAGGTAAAATCGCCGTAATAGCCGACGTAGCGGAAATGTTTCTACAAGTCGAAGTTATCGAAAGCGATCGTGATAGCTTACGTTTTTTGTGGAGGGGGGAGGACCGCTCGTCCCCGCCAACCGAGTATAGAATGAGGCGATTAATTTTCGGCGCCGCCTCCTCGACTACTACCGCGTTGTACGTAAAAAACAAAAACGCGCAGGCTTTCGCGATCGAATTTCCTAAAGCGACCGACAAAGACGCTAAGAGGACATCAACCTTAATCTCGGCAAAGGCGCGTGTCGCACCGTTAAAAACGATTTCCATCCCGAGACTTGAATTACAAAGTTGCGTATTAGGTACACGCCTCGCTAACACCGTAATTAGGGAAACGGATTACGTCATCACGGGTAAACACTTCTGGTCGGATTCACGCACCGTATTAGCGTGGATTAAGGCAGACCCGCGAACGTTCAAAAGTTTCGTAGCCCATCGTTTAGCGGAAATAGAGGAAAGTACTACACCAGCTGACTGGCGCTGGGTACCTAGCGCACAGAACGTAGCGGATGACGCGACTAAGGGCGTCCCGAACAACTTTGATAAAAACCACCGCTGGTTTCACGGTCCCGACTTTATTAGGAGCTCAAAAGAGCACTGGCCTACTGACAAGTCCGACGCGACAGTAGCGCCAACGGGCGAAGAGCGAACTAGTAATAAGGTTACGGCCATAGTACATAGCGCTCAAAATAAGCAAGATTTTCTCCCGCCAGTAAATAGGTTCTCTAAGTACATACGGCTAATTAGGGCTGCGGCTTGCGTCTTGGTCGCGGCGGAGGCATTCAAAGCTAAATTGCTAATAAAGAAAACAGAAACGGAAATGAATACAGGGCATGTTAAGTTAGCAGAGCTTTTATTAATTAGGCGTAGTCAACATGTATCCTTTCTTGAAGAAATAAAGGACTTAGAGGCTGGACGGCGAATTCACAAGAAATCACCACTTTTCAAGATTGCAGTTGTATTGGACAAAAACGGCATTTTGGTTTTAGACTCACGAATAGATAGAGGTACGGCATACACTCCAATCTTACACGCCAAAGAGGAGTTCTCCAGACTGCTGGTACAACATTTTCATGAAAAGTTTAATCACGGGAACCATGCCACAGTAATCAACGAGTTGAAACAGCTGTATTTCATGATCGGCTTACGAAGTAGCCTGCGATACATATGTAACCGATGTCAATGGTGTCGGACCTACAAAGGAACAACTCTTCAAGTTCCAGTAGGTGACTTACCAGCTGAACGACTTCAGGCGTATCAACCACCCTTCACAGCTACCGGCGTCGACTTGTTCGGACCTATGACCATCACCATAGGCCGACGGCATGAAAAAAGATGGGGAGTACTATTCACCTGTCTCACCACACGAGCGGTTCACCTGGAACTAGCCGCCTCGTTATCTTCAGCATCCATGATAATGGCCTTACGACGCATGGCGTCGCGACGAGGCACACCTACCGTCCTGTATTCCGATAACGGGACTAACTTCATCGGCGCAGAAAAAGAAATCAGAAGTGCCCTTCAAACCCTCCCTGAGGACACCAAAGCATTCACCTCAGTGAGAGGCATCATCTGGAAGAAAATACCAGCAGGAAACCCAGCCGCTGGAGGTGCCTGGGAGAGATTAGTGGGCAGCGTCAAATCCGCCCTCAAAATCACCCTCAAAGAGAAGGCACCCAGTGAAGAAGTACTCCACACGCTTCTTCTAGAGGCCGAGCATATTGTGAACTCGCGCCCTCTCACTCCTGTCAACCCAGACTTGGGCATAGAAGCCCTGACACCCAATCACCTTCTGATTGGGCGGTCATCCGCCTTACATCCTTTTGGTCGTTTTACTGACCACCAACTTTCCACTAAATCCTGGCAAGCCACTCAACTACTGGCCGACAACTTCTGGAAACGATGGATGCTGGAATACCGCCCACAGCTGGCCCTCCGAACGGCCAAGAAGGAAACACATCAGCTACAAAAAGGCGACGTCGTGATTATAGCCGATAACACTATGCCACGAGGAGTATGGCCAAGAGGCATCATCACCAAAACACATGCCGGTCCGGATGGACGAGTAAGAGTCGTGGAAGTCAAAACCGCTGCCGGCTCCCTACGCCGTCCAGCCTCCCGTTTAATAGTCATATGCTCCGCTTTAAGTGGTGCTAGCGCACGTGGGGGAGACTGTCGCATATAGCTGTAAATAATTGTCGCATATAAGCTGTAAATAATATAAATATAACGTCGTTCCTTTTTGTACTCCTTTATTTTGTAAGTAGGTTAAGATTGTAATTCTCCTTAAGCTCATTATCTTTCATGTCTTTTAGTTATACATCATTTGTTATCAATCTTAGCGTTATAAGTATTATTATTGTCATGTAAGATACAACTATGTAACAATAAATGCATATAGAAGGTTACCAATTCTTGTTAAACTAAAGAGAACCTTATGCATACACATTAAAGTTGTATATTGTTTGTACTTATGCATCCACGTGTCGTCCTTGTATTATACGACACGTGTAACCTAAGGTTGACCTCGTATTTTAAATGTCTGTATCACAACTGGATAAAGAGTAAATGAGGGAGAATACCTGCTCACAGGGTTGCGCATGCGTCGTATAGTTCATTTAGTGTATAAAAGGGCACTAATTCGGTCCTAAAATTCATTCTAACAACAGCAAGGAAGTAATGAACAAGACAAGTGCGCGACCCTCGGAATAGTCACTCCCAGTTTGTAAATATATAAAATCTTTAATTTCAAAGTGCCAAATACCTATAAAATCTACAGTCCATTTCCTCAAGTTATCCTCTGTCATTCACGACATCTGTAGTATTTCAAAATAGGCGACAGATCAACTTTGTGTTGATATTTTTATGTAGTTATTGAAGTTATAGATATCTAAAAAAAATTACCGATGTAAATAAAACGAAAAATTCTTCTTTTAAAAGTTGAAAAACTACGTCAAGTAGCATACACCATAGAAACAGCACCTTAATACTAATGTTCTATTTTAAATCGTATTTTTTTCTATTTAAAATGTAAATGAATTTGCTATACAAATAAATACACGAACTCAGATTGCATTGCGATACAACATAATCGTGTAAGCAGCTAAACAAATTACTTAAAATGTAACGAAGCACTGACAAACGAATGATAAATTTTCTGCAATTCAGTTTGCAAGATTTGATTCGAATAAACAAACAAATACACGGGATTTATTTATTTTTTAAAACTTTATTGTTCCACAAAGTACACATATACTTATAACAATTGGCGGACTTAATGCTAAGAGCATTCTCTACCAGTCAACCATTGGGAGAAACGGAAAGATAATTTGGCGCAAAAAAGTTAAGGGAGGAAAAGTGTATTACTTTTCACTACGTAAACATACATCAAACATATACAGATACTGTATTGTGGGATTCAGTTTAATAAAACCGGAATAAATGGTGTTTTCGTTCAGATTTTAAAACAGAGTAAACTTTTGAACCGCACGTGGAGTTCGGAATTGCGAATATTTTTCCAAACTTGTGCTGAAATGTTCCGTTACGTGGTGCATCAGGTGTTTCTGTTGTGCGGCCATATTTTTTTATTATTTATGAACTCTGCAAGCTTTGGCACAGACTTACTTACGAATAGATAACTATATAAAGCCCATTGGTAACCCAGTCGATAGAGTAATGACCCGGATGACTGGGTTTGAAAGTTTAAGAAACAAGTGTTGCGATGTTACAGTTTGTTAAGACATTGCGTGAATCGCAAATGTTTAACATTTTTTAGATAAAGTAACAATTTTTACGGTTTTTATCTTGATTTTGGAAAATTCGCACGCAAAAATAATTATACCCCTAACCTGCTTACGGGCTCGATCGAGCCCAACATTTTCTGCGCTACTGTGCTTCTGGGCTCGATCAGCCCCAACTGTTTTCGCTTGCATCATTTTTTAGTTACACAACACTGAGTAACTCTATGTGTCTATGGCTTTTTCTCGGCTAACTACGATCCTGCCACTATCGATTAAAAATAATTCCATTGCCATCCAGGGCCGAAAAAATTTTTAAACACGAATTTGAAGTTGAGCTTGACGGGTCTCATTTTTTTCTAGGATCACGGTACGGGAAAATGCCTGGCTAGGGAGGTTATTCTTTAATATAACTAATGAAATTTTTTGAGAAAATGCTTAAATTAGTCTATTTTAATATAAAATACAAACATAATTGATCACTTTATGTTTTCATGTGTTATTTCCACTTTTCATCGAAAAAGTTGGGAACAAAATGGCTGCCCACGCAAAAAACATTTTTTCATAAATTATAAAATTCATTATTTTCTGTGCAACTTTTTCTATTTATATTACTAATTTAATAATAAGCAATAAAAAATAACAAGAAACCACGCTAACTCAAGCGATCTTTCATGATTTCAAAAAGAACGCGCGAGTGGAGGATCGCGTCCTTGTCTAACGTAGCATCTTAGTATGGGACAGCGGGCGCGCAAAAAATGCGCCACAAACGGATTTTATGGGAGCAGTCCACATTTATTACACTTTTGGTTTGTATTTTTTTTCGACAGTACGTTCCTTTCTAAGCAATACTGAATTATTTTTTTTTGGTTTCGTGTAGTAGTTTTTATACTGACCTTGGGTAAAGATCGGTCGAGCCGACCATAAAAAACGACGGAGGTTCATTGTTTGTCAGTTTTTTCACAATTTGAACATTCTGAGAACTTATTAATGCTTGTTATCTATTCTTATAGCTAGGCTTCAATAAAATATGTGTATTCATTGCTTTTAACGAAATTTGTAAAACAAAGTCTTGATGCAAAATATATCATTTTTTCGTACAAAAACCCGCGAATTTCGAAATTGTAATTTATTTTTCATTCAAAAGTTTACTGTAGCAGGATAGTATTCTTTGTTTTAATTACAGAACTAGATAGATACTGTTAGATTATAAAAAAATAAGGCATATATATGGTACAACTTTTATTTAAAAAATCATTATAGTACAAAATTACGGGGACAAAAAAGAAATATTTTCCTTCCACCCGTTACTACAAAAGAACCACTTATGATATCGTTATCCAAACAGTTTTGTCGATAAGGTCGATTATCTATGAACAAAATAAATTTTACGTGTTATTGTAACCCTACACTCGAGTTGTAAACAACGCTTTATCTAAAACACTTGTAACGCGCGCGCGCGCGGGAGCGTTTCTAAGTACGGTAGCGTAGCGGTAGCGGGGGGCCCACAGCATGCGAAGGGTTATGCCAAATTGAAAATAAATAATTCTAATTATGCTAATTCCTGGAATGACTAGTTTCAACGAAATACATGCAAAAAGTAGAGCAATAACTCGGTACTTTCAGGTACACAACACAGATGTACAGAACCGATTCACCATGTAACCCACTCGGTATAAATAAATGAATGGCCTAGGTAGATATAATAAGCTTAAAAATTAACATACCAAATCTAGTAATACATTTATCTGTGTTAAAAGTAATGCCAATAGGTATATTTTTTATAATTCATACTTTCTTTTATAAACAGTGATGGGAAAAGTTTCGAGTAATAACGATGATGTGTTTTCGATGGGGAGGCTGAAAATTGCCTTCTCTGAATTTTGTTTCCCGAAAAGTTGAAAATTGAAACAATCTTGCTTTTACGATATAATATACATATATTTGGAAACAACGAGACTAAGAAATGTCAACTGTTACTGTGGAGATATAATTATTTATTCACTTCGCTGTCTAAGCAAACTGAACTGAACCTTAGTCAAAATCATACAAAGGTTCTTTTTAGTTCTACGTCAAGTGTTAGTCAGATCTGCATACCAAAGTTCCTCATAAAAGTATATTGGTTTAAAAAATACCACACAGTCCAACTATAACTTTAGGGGTAAAGTTAGGAAGACGAGTAAACTACAGCCATACACACATAGCCAAATACTTCCCAAATGACTCTCTACTTCTCCAAGTGACTCCCAAATTCCTTGGCTTTTGTATCTTACTTCAGTCTTTAACATTTTTCAGTTTTCTATAAAGTAGCCGATATTAACCTTGTCCCTAATAATATAACACTTTTCAATTGTAATAATATAATACATTTTTCTTTCAAAATTTGATCGGTTGACAAATAATTTCTTGACATAATAAATCTCAAATATACTGGGATGAGATAACAAAGATCAAAGTAAAAATTAAAAAAAGTTAAACAGCAATTTAAGCGTATATAAACAAATCGACGTCAACAGCATACATACATTCATTCATTCAACTTTAAATGTACTGGGATAAGATGACAAACAAGATATTCAAAGTTACCAAAAAAAAAATATCGATTATACACATTAACCAAAGAGCATACATTCATTCAACTTTAAATGTACTGGGATAAGATGATAAACATTATATTTAAAGTTAACAAAAAATTTCATAGAACCAATTTTACACAATCATTAAAGAGCATACATTTATTCATTCAAATTTAAATGTACTGGGATAAGATGGTAAACAAAATATTCAAAGTTAACGAAACTTTTTTTAAAACCAATTTTACACATTAACCAAAGAGCATACATTCATTCATTCAACATTAAATGTACTGGGATGAGATGACAAACAAGTTATTCAAAGTTAACAAAACAAAATTTTTTATACCAATTTTACACATTAACAAAAAAGTATACATTCATTCATTTATTTATTCATTCAACTTTAAATGTACTGGGATGAGATGACAAACAAGATATTCAAAGTTAATTTTTTTTTAAACCAATTTTACACGTTAACCAAAGAACATAAATCAACGTCAACAGCTATAGTCATATAGGTCAAAAGTAATTCCATTATTTGGCACAGAGCAATGCTGATCACAGAGCCGGCAATCCAATGCTCAATCACGGACAAAGGGAGCTCAATTAGCGTATCAATAGCTTCATAGTCCCGGGGGACAGGTTTCTCCGGTCCCGGGTTGAATGGTCACTGTGTTAGTTAATCGAGGTCGTGGTATCTGCATATTCATTAGGAAAACTAGTTTATTTGGAAGATTCCTGTAAACATTTTGAGGACAGGATCAAAATTTGATCAGTTGACAAGGATTTTACAAAAACGTTGCAAGACGATTTACTCCGTCAACCTATTTTTATATAAATGCGAAAGTCTGTCTGTCTATTTGTCTGTCTGTCTGTTGTGCTTTCACGCCAAACCGCTAAACGGATTATGAAGAAATTTGGTATGAATATAGTTGAAGATCCGGGGTTAAACATTAAAGTAATCTACTTTAAGCCGCAGGCGGAAAACAGCTAGTGGTGCAATAAAGTGTTCATTTGTTCACTTATTCAACCCCAAATGTACTGGGATGAGATGATAAACAAGAGATTCAAAGTTTATATAAAAAAAAAGTTCAAATAGCAATTCCACGCGTATAATAAGAAATCGATTCGTCCACAGGTTTAGGTCAATAGTAATTCCATTATTTGGCACTGAGCAATGCTGATCACAGAGCCGGCAATCCAATGCTCAATCACGGACAAAGGGAGCTCAATTAACGTATCAATAGCTTCAGAGTCCCGGGGGACAGGATTGTCCGGTCCCGGGTTGAATGGTCAGTGTGGCAGTGAATTGGGAACATCTTTGCATATTTATTAGGAAGATTTGTTTTCTTTGGAGGATTCCGAACATATTTTGAGAAGAGCAAGTAAATGTAGTATATATTGCACCAAAGATAATTGCAATTGTCTGTTACGAAGATGTGTATTAATCAGCTTTACAGTTATACATGAACAGTTTTCTCAGTACCAGGATATCGAGGCCTGCTCTTGTATTTTGAAAATATCAGGAAATTTGTTTAGGATAGAGCCTTTTAACTATCGAAAAGGGAAAATACATATTTATAATTAAATATTACATAGGGCGCACTGTAAGTTTCCGGAACTGGCCACTTACATAAACAATATTTAAAAATTTATTGCAACATTTGAAAATAGAACTTTTTGGCTGTAGAATGCAGTTTGTTTCATCTGACTGTCTTTTGTTTTTACCTTGTGGCGCCATTTAAAAAATTGTGTGTCTGCATCAACATGGATTTAACTCGGGAAAATTTTCGTAGTATGATTTTCTACGATTTTAAGTGTAATTTGACAGCTCAACAGAGCATCGCTCGGCTTGAAACAGCTTTTGGCAATGAAGCACCATGCAAGACAACTGTTTATAGCTAGTTTGCAGAATTCAAGCGTGGTCGTATCAATCTCAGTGACGAATCTCGCGATGGTCGGCCGCCCACCGCTGTGACCAACAAAAACATCAATGCTGTGCGCCGTATGATTGAAACAGACAGGCATGTGACCTACCATGAAATTCGCGCATCCTTAGAAATAGGCATGAGTCAAATACAATTAATCCTGCACAAACATTTGGGTGTGAGAAAGCTGTGCTCGCGGTGGATCCCACACAACTTGACCGAGGCTCGAAAAACGGACCGCGTCACTTGGTGCAGTGCCATGCTTACCAGATTCAACGAAGGTGCGTCAAATTTGGTGTGGGACATAGTAACAGGTGACGAAACATGGATTTATTGCTACGATCCCAAAACAAAGCAGCAATCGAGCGTATGGGTCTTTCAAGATGAGCCGAAACCAACCAAAGTGGCGCGCGTGAAAAGTGCATCTAAGCGGATGATTGCTTCTTTTTTTAATAAAACTGGACACGTGGCTACTGTTGCTTTAGAGAATCGTCGTACAGTGAATAGTGACTGGTACACGACCATTTGTTTGCCGGAAGTTATTGACGAACTCCGTAAAAATAACCGTAAACGCCGTATCATCCTGCACCACGACAATGCTAGTTCTCACACGGCCAGACAGACAAACGACTTTTTGAAGGCGAAAAATGTAGAACTCATGAGTTATCCTGCATACAGCCCCGACCTGGCACCTTGTGACTTTTTTCTGTTCCCAAAAATTAAGAACCAATTACGCGGTCAACGATTTTCATCACCAGAAGAGGCTGTCGAGGAGTATGAAAAATACGTTTCAGAGGTCACCACAGAGGAGTGGCACAAAAGTTTTCAAAACTGGTTTCATTGAATGAAAAAGTGCATAGACGGAGATTATTTTGAAAAACAATAAATTAATTTTGTACCTTTAATAGTATTTTTTCATATTCATTCCGGAAACTTATAGTGCGCCCCACGTATATGATATTAAACTAAATTAAACTATTTTAATATGGTTTATTAAAATAGTTTAATTTAATAAATAACAATCGCGAAAACATAAGAAATCATTATGATATTAAACTGTTCTAATTATATGATCTCAAGATTCAGCATTTTTTTTAGCTGTATAATAATTGGTATTAGATGCAGTTTCTACATTTTAACTTATTGAGTATTTAGTTCATTAATTAATTCTTTGATTGACTGATTGTTTGACAATAATGATGATTCTGTGCCTCGGAAGGGATGCCCACTTGAGTGCGAAAATCGAAACATCGAGTTTTCTTACATCGAAAACAATTCTACGATAGTTTTGTACCGCTAGGTGTTAATAAATCGGCGCCTTCTAATAAGCGCGGCGTTTCGTTACATCGAAAAATTATAGTGTGAAAGATTTTATTGCGCACGTTTGATATTGCGAAGGCTTGTTCTGACGATTTTATGGTGATGTGAGGAAATTAGTAAAACAAGTAGCTATCCCGCCTCGGAAGACAAGTTAAGCCGTTGGTCCCGTCTAATATTTGATGGTCGATATAGGTAGAAATCGAATCAGAGGCCAAAAAGCGGTTCCGAAAAACTTTAACACCAGAGAGTACAGGTTCGATGAACCATGTAACCCACTCGACAAAAAAACGTCACAACAAAATAAATCCTCATGATATCCTTAGAATACAACAAAGACGTCGCGGATGTGTGAATATTAACGGGAGCTGCTCGGTGGAAGTTCAACAATAGTGTAAGAAAATGTAGCATTCCAGTATATCTGGCTAGCTCATTGTTTAGCTAAATAATGAAATAAGGCTACCAGTTGCTGGCGCCATTGACTTTAGCATAACATTTTGTTGCTCCGGAGTTTTGCGTCAAATTTGCAAAATGTCCAGTCTCGTAATTTCGTCTAAATAGTACAACGTCTATATATCTTACATACAATCTCTAAATCCTTGAATGTCAAGGTCGTAGAATGTCAAGACAGTTAAATGGCCAGGTAGTTAAATGTCAAAATCGTTAAATGACCAGTTAGCAAAATGAAAATATAGTTAAATGACCAGGTAGTAAAATGTCAAGATAGTTAAATGAAGAGGTAGTAAAATGCCAAGATCGCTAAATGACCAGGTAGTAAAAGGTCAAGATGGTGAAATAACCCGATAGTAAAACATTTTCCTACTATTCTTATATTTTTTTCTTATATTTATATTTATTTCGGGAAAAACTTGATTTAAGTTTGTAGTGTACTGTAACGTTTATATAAGGTGTTTGTTTTTATTATGAAATAAATAAATAAAAAAATTCGTCAGGGGAACCTTACATATTTGTTTTCCATACAAAATTGTTAACTCAGTCGTCGGCGTTTAATAAAATATATGACTCAAAATCAGTGAGTCGAACGATTTTCATTCGACTCATTGGTTTGTGTGAGTCTCAAATTTCAAAAATAGACCTCCAGAACGGGTGCGATTCAGATCTTTTACATATTTCATGCTCGCGTCCTCACTACGGAATATTTTTGATGGTATTATTTATATTCAGGCTCTGGGGTTATTATATTTTAATGGTTTGGTTTCTTTTCGCATGATAAAATAATGTGCTTTGTTAAGATATTTTTATTCGGATATTTTTCGGCTTATAAAACTTCATGCATTCTCATTTAAAAAGAACTTCAATCTTCAAACGTAAACATATGAACATTTTCCCAATCGCATCTTAGGCCAGCATAAGATCCTAAGATCTTGAATACTTTAGCTATATGTATTTGTTATAAAATATAGTATCGTTGAGTTAGTATCCAATAACAAAATCGGACTGTCTGGCCTTACAGCGGGACATCGACAGAGTGGTCGAATGGAGTAAGGTAAATTTTTTAGACTTTAATGTATCTAAATGTAAAACTATGACGTTTACACGCTCTAGATGTCCCGTTGTCCATCCATACAAAATAGATGGCCAACCGATGTTGCGTGTCACGCAAATTCGGGATTTGGGCATTACCCTGGACACTGGCCTAACGATGAATGTCCTCATTGTCGAGCAAAAGAGCCTTCAAAGCATTGGGATTTGTGATGAGACAATCTTACCAGTTTCGTGATCGGAGCGTCATTTTAGTTTTGTATTTTGCATTTGTTCGCAGTATCCTAGAATATAATTCTATTATATGGGATCCACACGAAACCAAATATAAAACTATGATTGAACGTGTCCAACGGAGATTTGCCCGCTCGTTATACAAAAAGGTGTATGGTTATTATCCTCTCTTGTATCCATCTCTGTTTGTTACTGCCATGGTAGGACTAAACACTCTTGAACTTAGACGTAAATGTGCAATCTTAATTCATTATTATTTGCTGCTCAACGGAAAAGTTGATAATTCGCCTGCATTGTCTAGATGTGATTTTTATGTGCCTACTGTGTACAGACAGTTGCGTCGCCGTCCTCTGTTCTCGACCGCGGAGGTCCATTCTTGCATCTCACGGTACGCGCCGACCAATCAAGCCCTGACGCTACTCCCGCTTTGCACAGCTCTCTCAAGTTGACATTTTCAATGTAAATTTAAATTATTTCATATCTGCATGTATTCGTTTTTTGTCAATTACCAACTAATTGTACTTATTTAACTCACTATACGTCTTGGGAAACTGTAAGTGTAGTGTGTAGCTGTGAATAAATAAATAAAAGTCTCGAACTTACTTTGGGGCTAACTCTATCTCTGTGATTTGTCACAATATATTTATTTATTATTAATTATATACTAGCCGTTTCCCGCAGCTCTGCCTGCGTCAAAAAGTAGCCTATGTTTGACCCCGGGTCTTCAACTATATTCATACCAAATTTTATCAAAATCCTTTCAGCGGTTTGGCTGTGAAAGCGTAACAGACAGACAGACAGATAGAAAGACAGACATACAGACTTTATTTATAATATTAGTATGGATTTGGGATAATATGGAGTAAGTTATTGTTAACATGGTCAACTTTATAATACGCTCATTGTAATATGATCCAAATGAATTTATAAAATAGCGATAATTACTAAAGAAAGATAATTTTATACCTACTCCTGTTCCGTTTATCTTTGCTATATAATATTGAGAAATTATTTAAGCAAACTCAATGTCATACTGAGAGTCGTGTTTAGACACCACGGTGTGCAGAGTAAATTAATCATGTGACCCGCACGAATGTCTGAACTTACTGAATGGTAACTTTGAATAAATTCAAAGCGAACAAGACATCCCTGTTACACCAAGACAGCGTCTCCGGTCTACAACTATTGTAATACAATTTAAGTTTGCTAATCGACATGTCTCTTGCGACCTGAACAGTTTGCCAATGTTATTTGTCAAATGTTTGGTTAGATAGAATTTATTTAAGCATGGATACATGGGGCGTGGTTTATGTCGGAGATTATTTATGCACGAAAAATAAAATACGGGTGTACAACTGATTTCAAAATCGATGTATTCACTTATTTATTTATTTTTATTGTTCCTGATATAGCTTTTTCGAGCACGTATCCATGCTAAACACGCCTCATTTACTAGAGTAGTAAAAATTTATTCAGAACAATCAATTTAACATAATCACAATAAAAATAAAAAATAAAGTATACACTGGACAGTTACACTATATATCAAAAAATTGCTAGAGTTAATTATTTTGGGATCTTTGGTACCCAAATCAGACATCTTGCTGGCTAACTCATTCTGTGTGTATTTATTTAATTTTGGTACTCCAACAGGTTACATGCAATAAATAACATACAATAAACATTCCCAGAGATGTGCTAGCATGCAACCCAATTACTGGTGTACACAGCATTCAGAAACATTTTTGCAGCAAGCGAAATCAATCAAATATTGTAAATTGAATTTGGAAATGAAATAATTTAGATATAAATTGAACTTGAATTAAATTAAATAAATAATGAAATTAAAAATTCGACTTGAATTTGAATTATAAGATCAATTTAAGTCGTTACTAAATTAAATTAACATGCATTTTGATGGGATGACTGAATTTTCGATTTGAAAGTAGACAATGGGTCGTGAAAAATATCTAGGTCGCATGTCGAATAATTTTATTGTGTAAATTATGATGTAGGTACAAAGCCTGCAACGGTGGGAGATCTCAATAAAGTCACACTATATATATAGGTGCCACAATTTTAGGACCTAAAAAACAATTAAATGGACCATAGATTAGCCAAAAAGAAGAAAAAAAGGATAATGTGTGCAAAGTGCATACCCGGGTATCAGACATTCGGAAACGACCTAAAATAACATTATTTTTCCTATCACCCTCAGTAATGCATCGGAAACCGTTACATTTGAAACCGTCGGTCTTTGTGGGCGAACGTACCGCATGAAATATGTATTTTACATTTCACATAGCCGCGTCTTGCCGGATTCGCGTCGTCAAATACTCCATTTTGGATTCAACGATGAGTTATGGCTACATTTTTAGTAATAATGTCTCGAATGATATATTTCTTGATCCTGAATAGCAAATTTTCATTTCTTTGTAAGTCTTAAGATAAACTCTTGATAATATGGTATTTTTGTTTTTGAATTACTCACGACAGTATGGTGTTTATCGATTGGTCATATAATACAATCGATATGAACGAATCTTGTGGTCTTGCTTCGGTTTGTGCAACAAGTCTACCTGTTTGCTAATCTAGAAATCGTGGTTTCAATGCTCAGATAGTTATCAATAAATATTGAAATTAACTTGATCTAGAAAACTAAAATACGAAAACGACAATATCATAACCTAACATAAACCAAAATAAATAATTTGTTTGCGTCGTTTTTTCCCCCTCAAATATAAAATAAGCTGAAGTAAAATTTGATTTGCTCCGTAGTTTAAGTTACTTTTTTACCTGCCGATCGAACCCCTCCACCGTGTCCAATTCATGCGTTCCGTGTAGATCGCTCGCATGCCAGTTACAATAAATACACCGTTTGCGCATGACATTTTACATTTTGTCATAATGTTCGGTTATAGCTTGGAAGTATGTAGGTGGGTATGAAAATAATGTCGTCGAAACTATATTCCATTTTCATTTAGTTAATTTAATTACTTAGAGAGTGTCTTGTTTGAGTGCTTTAATATCTTACATTGCATTTCTCTCATTATTACATACGTCTAAGGAAGGAACTACTACCTAAGATACAGGCTCGGCCTAGCTTTGGCACTTGCGTGCTGGACTTTGAACATAAACGGTACAACACATAAATATGATATGAAATAAGATATGATATTAATGACAATTTTTTTTTTATTCAACTTCACAATTACACGTGAAATTCACAATAATTACGCAGTTTATGGGAGCCCTGGAGGCTGAAACTAGGCCGAAGCCTGTATCTTGAGCCACCGGTTACCAGACTACAATATATAGATGTAATAATGTAGACCTGCAGATAAAAAAGGTCAAAGACTGCTTGCAGCTTGGATAGGTATATCTAGCATACGAGTATGCCTATAACCGATCGTTGAAACGTCAATTCAAATCAGTGACGTAGCGAGCGCCCATCGAGTAGCCCCGGGTTAATTGACAACAGGCGTAGAGTGGGCATAGAATAATGGACAATACAGAGATGACAGTCAATTAATGATTCCTAATCAATTTTGAAGTGTGTGCAGAGGTTTATTTTAATCGCGGGTTGTTATCTGCGAAGCACTTTCTTAATCTGAATTAGCAATCGAAGAAATCAAGAAACTCCTCTGGGCTTTTACTTAGATATGTAGTCGTCTAATTGATTTTCTTCATTTCGATGACTCTAAAACTTAATGTACGATGTAATCTGTGTATCACCAGTTGTCGCTCCTATATGGTCACTTTACTACACGAATTAGGTCATGGGCAATCCATCAGTATTCAAAATAGATTCAAAAGTCATGAAATAAGTACATTTATTTGATGTTTTACTTTTGACATTTATTTTATACTAAAGATTTTTCTATATAGGTTAATCTATTGATTTGAGCAAGATTAGCAAAATAAATAATACACTTTTAGAACAAAAATTTCTGCCGTTCACTTGGATTTTTAAAGACCTTCTTATCTTGTTTAGATGATTGTGTTAAGTGGAAATCCAAAAGATTCCTTTATTCAGTTGAGAGCGTAACGTGTCTTCTTGGCAAACATCAAAGCGCTTATGGCGCAGATTCAATGTAATTAAATTCTACGACGGATTTGTATATTACGTTTCTCTAATAAATATTCAAAAGGAATTCGTTTGCAAAATTTTATCGTTTTGGATATATTTATTTTGTTTGTAAACATGAAAGGTAATTGGGTGTTTTACTCATACTTTGGTTTCGTTCAGACTTAGATTGCAAGACATCGTATCTTCAGGTTACGAACCAGACAATGCTTGTAATAAATGTACTACTTAGTATTGTTAGATACATAGATAGACAGACGACTTGAGAGATTCGTAAAAGAGCGGAAAGTAACATCAATTAATAGAGTGTGGAAATAGAGAGCAGAGGATTTTGTTCAGTCTAAATAGCATAAAAAACTAGTATGAAGTAACTAGTAAGAATTGGTTCTGAAAGAGAAACAGAAAATGCAATAAATTCGCTTAGACACTTCTATTATTCGTATCGTATCTATTGAGTCTATTACTGCCTTTCTGAATTAAGCAAAAGGACTGAGAGAGCCATCCCCATGGGATATGGGTCATATGAAAATAGACCATAGAGAATTAAATAATAATGGGAACTTCATTCTAACTCTATTAGAGGAAAATTTAAGTATTAAGCAATAAATTCTTGTTCCTGTTGCAGTTGAGACAGCTGGTCCTTGGTGTCCTGAAGTTAAAGATTTTGTGCCAGAGATAGGTCGCCGTTGAAAAGATTTTGGTTATGACTTCTATAGCTATCCAAGTATGGAATGCTACTAGTATTATGGGAACCTTTGAGCCGGGTACAATCAGAGGCGGAATTTTTAATTAATTTAAGTAAAAAATATTGTGCAATTCTTTTGGATAAAATAATTTTCACATTAATTATAAAAATCAATAAATTCGGAGTTTTAGTTTTCTCTGTATCTAAAAGAACGTTTTAAATTTCTCAGTGAGATCAGTAACCGCGATGTCCGTAGCGCTAATTCCCTTCGTTTGGCGATTCCTGACCACTCTTCTCGTTTCTATTCAAAATCCTTCACAGTTCCGGCTATCCTACTTTGGAATGCATTACCGGTAGACATTCGTCAGGCACAAACCATTACTTCGTTTAAAGATCAGATTAAGTCGCACTACCTTTCCGAGGTAGAATAATCCTCTATTTTATTGTGATAATATATCGACCGTCACTAACTTCTTATTCTTTTTGACAGTATTTATTTATGTATGTTATTTGTAAGTTTATTCTTATTATTTATTTATGTAAGTTTATTATATGCGTCTTAATGTAGGCATGTACATTTAAACTTTCTGCACCGCTCACGCAAGTGTTTTTCTACCGCAGCTCATTTCTACCCTAAGGTTGGCTGGAAGAAATTGCATTAGCGATAAGTCCGCCTTTGTACCCATTTAGTTGTATTGGTTTTAACTATGTGCTTCTTTTGTTTGTAAATGGTGCAATAAAGTGTTCATTCATTCATTCATTCAAAAACTCACCTATAGATAGACATTTAATATATGTATTTTAAAAAGAAGCAATATGCTAGATTAGAACCGATATACTAATAGGCCAGCACTCGGCATGTCAGTGTAGTTTTGGGCGTTTAATCGATACGAGTCTAAATACGAACTCCGCCGCTGCAGTTAATAGTGCACTGGACTGATCTGTACACCGCACAATACTTGTAAAAATAATCTAAGTAGACAACTAATGGACAAAAACATTTCCCAAATTATATTTACCCAAACAATTTTTTCTAAATGTACATTTTTAGAACAAACAGTAGCATATTGCTTAATGATTTGCCCAAGTATGTAAAATGCAAAATGTAAAGTCAAATGATCATTTGGGAAATGAAACTGATGCGAAATATTCCTTCAGAGTCGGCATCGCGCTCGTGACATGTCCGTTGTTACAGGTGTTCATAGGCTACTGAAAACACGCAAAGAAGAAGATGCTAAAGTCTTATTTGTTATGTTTTCGCGATTTATTGTTTTTGAATTTATTGTTTCACAAAGTACACAAATATACTTATAACAATTGGCGGACTTAATGCTAAGAGTATTCTCTACCAGTCAACCATTGGGAGAAACAGAAAGATAGTTTGGCGCAAAAAGTTAAGGGGGAAAAAAGGTATTACTTACTCGTATAGAGCAAATTTTTTCAAAACCTTAAGTTCATACACTAAGTAAACATGCATAAAACATACACAAATACTGTTTCATTTTAAATATATACCTTATGTAGATACACATACATATACCTATATAAATACCAATGATGAAGTCAAGTATCATCATCATCCTAGCGTTTTCCCGGTTGCATCAGTCGTTCACTTCGGAGCCCAGGGTCCGCTTTCCTGCATTTACGTCTTCACTTCGCCCGGTCTTCAGCATCCTTAATAGAGAGTCCATTAGCACGCGTATCATGCTTTACGACGTCAAGCCAGCTCTTTTTTGGGCGCGCCCATGGATCAATTACAAAGAGGAGATGCCATTTGAAAGGGCGTAGTGATGTGATCATTGGCGCCTCGCCGACATATAAGTGGGCGGAGCTTGTCATTGCTCGTGCTCCATGATTGGAGCCACGGCCGAAACCAAGCACCCCACACCTCTGCCTTCCACCCCGTGTAGCCTCACAAATACTTTCTTACAAAACGCTTATTACGGCATCTCATCTTTGTAATTGTTCCATGGGTGCGCCCCTTCTACCAGGCCCCGGCGGAGGTGACATGGCCAGACATTTGATCCCAATGTAAATTGCCTGTTTTCGTAAGACGTGTCCGTACCATCGCAGCCGATTTTTTTGAAGCTTATCTGCTATGTCACGGACACGAAGGCTACCCCGAATGCGGGAGTTTTTTTATGCGGTCCTTCCGCGTCACTCCGCACATCCAGCGCAGCATCTTCATCTCCGTGACACGCAGCTCTTGCTTGTGCCGCTCAAGCACGGGCCACGCCATACTGCCGTGCAGGAGGGCGGGCCTAATTATAGATTTATAGACCTGGCCCTTAAGCCTAATCGGCATTCTGGGGTCACAAGTGTCACCTCACCGCGATTGTTACACATTAAATTAAACTATTTTAATACGGTTTTTATCGCGTTTATTACTTATTTATTTACATCTAACGTTTCAAACACTTTACAGTGTTCATGGTCGCAGGCAGACTAAGTTAACATTTGCCTGCGATGTCTTAAGAAACCATAACTACGCTAAGAAATCAGGGGGGTTGTTTTCAAGCATCTGTTCGATAGCTTGGATACATAACACACGAGTACGCGAGCCCGACTTACCCGAGCTGCTACTGAGTCAAACCATGTCCACCCGAGCCAGTAGCATCCTACTACCACATCCTTTCCCCAAACCCAACCACATCCCACCCTTCCCTAGCTTAAGAAAACTTCCGATGGGTAGGAGCATCGGAAGTAAAATAAGCCGTTGAAACTGCGCTAGCCAATCCGCCTGCCAAGCGTGGCTAGTATGGCAACTACCCTTCAATTTGGGGGAGGCCTAAGTCCAGCAGTGGACTGATTGCGGCTGAAACGACGATTAAATAACTGCCTCCGTGGTCCAGTGGTTAAGGCGTTCGCCTTCGACCCGGGGGTGGTGGGTTCGATTCCCACCGGAAGCATACTTAGTTTAGTTGTTTCCAGTTTGGTTAGGACTTTGCAGGCTTGAATCACCTGATTGTCTTATAATAAAGATGTTTCCGTGCTTCGAAAGGCACGTTAAGCCGTTGATCCCGGCTGCCATTAGGTAGTCGTTAAAGAAACCACTTCAGAGGCCGAGAGGCTATTCCGAACAACTCTGATACCAGGGTGTACATGGTCGATAGACAATGTAACCTACACGACATGATGATGATGATGAAATCCTGTGGCGTAAAATGATTTAATATTTAAACAGTTGGCACATATATAATCTTAATAGAGTATATACGTCTGTATGTCTGTTACAGTTTTAATTACATTTTCCGTGAGGTTTACGAGATGGGCTTCACAAATGGCTGCTCTGTATGCGAAAGGACGGTTGAAATGGTGACTATTAAAGTCCCGAAATATAATTTGTTGCCATCTCATATTGTTGAATTGAAGTCATTTTGCTTTATAATTGACATTTTTTGTGGTAGAATATTTCTTTGCCAATTTCAAAAACCTTCGAAAATTCAAAAAGAGTTGATATAAATCACCACAAGATTTCGTATTGGTGATGACTACTTTTAAATTCAATAAACTAAAACTATAACATCTCCCATGTTCAAAAAGGGCATGAAAAAATCCTTCAGGGTCGGCAACGTGCTCGTGACATCTCCGTTTATAGGCTACGAAAACCATTACCTGTTTGCCTACTTAATTTAAAAAAAAAAAAAATTAGAGAATAGCGATCATAAATGTCTATCCATTTGTGAAACAAAACTTTGGATTTTCAATACCAAGTCTTACATGAAAATCAATTACCAAATCTAACATTTTACTTATTTACTTATTTATAGAGAAATATTTTACTTATCCATACTAATATTATAAATGCGAAAGTCTGTCTCTTTGTCTGTCGGTCTGTTTGTAACGCTTTCACGGCCAAACCGCTGAACGGATTTTGATGAAATTTGGTATGAATATAGTTGAAGACTCGAAGTCAAACATATGCTACTTTTTGACGCAGGCGGAGCTGCGGGAAAAACCTAGTTTTCTATAAGTTTGACCGCAGAAAAACGTCAAAATGTATTTCCAACCCACTGTCTTTTACCATTTAGTATTTTTGTGTATATCTGTAAAAATTACCTACATTCTGATGCTACAAACGGAACTGAGTTCGCATTTTGTCTGTTACAGTTATGTACCGTCAGTCGAGTTTAGAGATTCCAGAAAATGCAGTTAAAACTGTCTTATTTTTTGTTTATAGCGCGGGGATTCCCACAACAGAACTAGTTTAGTGTTTTCCTCTGCAATATACCAAAGAATTCAGTTTAGAGAAGTAAGAAGTTCTCTTTGGGTAATGCTATTCGTAGAGTGGATTTTTAATTCTTTTTTACTTGTACAGAATAATTTGGGATTTCTCAAAATATTTTATTTATTTTAACCTTTCTTACTCACGGTAGCACATGATTAGTTTATCTAATGCATCAAAATTTTTAAACAACCTACATTTACGAGTAGGAAGTGTTGACAATTGGCGCCTTTTTATCGATCCCGATAAATCATTTACGAATTGCTGTACTTACTTAGCGGTACTCATACATAATGCTGTACAAAATTTAAGTAAAACGTACCAGAGATAAACCTTCGAATAGCTGGATGGACAGCGGGAAGAGAGTAGCTTATATAATGCAGTCCATGGTATTGCTGATTGTGCATTCTGCACTGCGCTAGAAGTGAAGGACCAATGAAGAAGATATCGAGGGCACGAAATATTAGCCTCTCTTTGGTTACTAATAAACATGTCCACTTATTAGTAACTGCTTCATTTAGAAAGACCCGTGTGCTATTTCGACGCTCTTTGAACTACTATGACCAAATATTTGCCAATAAGTCAACAATTTTAATAGTAGACTATAAGTTTTAAACATAACCTCGTAATTTCAAGCTGAAACAATCATCGAAGTTACCCTTTATTTTTATCCTAATTTAAATTCAAGTCATTAGTGAAAGCTTAAGACATCAAAAAGGAAGTTTTAATCCCCGAGTCCCAGTAGAGCCCTGAAGTTTTACAAGGGGAACTGACAGGTCTTTTTTAATATTGTTTTAGCTAAAGTGTTAAAATTTTAAAACAGTAATCTTTTACCATTGATTTGCCCTCTTTCCCCTATGTCCGTCCATAAAAAACCATATTTATTTATTTTACAATTAAGACCTACCCAGTGTCACCCGCCCAAAAAAAGACAAATTTATCGAGGTTTCATATATTTTTTTCTCTGCTAAGGAACAAAGGGACAAACAGATGAAAAACATAACCGTAAAGTTACAAGCGATTTATTTCAAACTGCCTTAAGCTGAAAATCCGAAAATAATTATATACGACATTTTACCTTCGGAATAAGAGTCCCACACCTATAATAAAATAATCCGTTCAAAGTAGCCATGGGATATACTTAGCTCGAAGCTATCTACTTCCTTCGACCTTCATTCTAAGTTAGCCCTCTGCTGTTTGAACTAAGTTTTGACATGTTGCGCATCATCTTGCATTTAATTCTGAAATTTCATGAAGTGCTCATCGATAGAACTTGATTATTAGTTTACAATGTATGTTACAGGGATGTAACCCTCCCCTCTGACACGAGATCGCCTCGGACCCCAGGGTCCGCTTTCCTACTTTTTCTTCTCAATTTCGCACGGTCTTCGGCATCCCTGGTTGTTAGTCCATGACGTCGAGCCAGCATTTTGGGTGCGCCCCTTCTGCCCCGGCCCGGCGCAGGCGGCATGACTGGAAACTTGTTCCCCACATAATTAGCCGGTTTTCGCAAGACGTGGTCACCATCTTAGGCCGGTCTACTGAAGTTTATACGCTTTGTCGCGAATATGAAGGCCCTGATACGTGAGTTTCGTATGCAATCTTTCTGCCGAATTTCTAACACTTCCATCGAAATATCTTCATCTCAGTGACGCGCAACACCTGCTTATGCCGCTAGAGCATCGGCCACGCTTCGCTGCCATGTAGAAGGGCAAGCCTAATCATAGTCTAACCGGAATTTTTGAGTCACAATGACACCAGTCACCTCGCTCCATTTTGACCGAGCTGCTGCTATTTGGGTTTTGACGTCGAAGTCAATGTCCCCGACGAGTCAAGTACAGATCCAAGGTTTTTGACCTTTTTTTTTTGTTAACGGAGGGGAAATGCATTTACGCCCTGAGTGTGGGACTCCCAGGCAGAGTGCCCGGACTACCCACTAAACCCCTCCGGCGTTTCCGCACTGGCTGTTGAGGGCGTCATGGGGTCGCGTTAGCATTCTACCATGACGCCCTCCAGCCATGGCCTTTCAGCCCCGACCGTTGGCCTTTCGGCTACCCCCCAAACGAGACAGTGGCCCAAAAATGGACCACGCCCGTCCCCCAGAAGCACATCCAATCGCCGTCTCATTATAGATGGCGGTGGAGTGGTCTGTTAGCAGAAATTGGCTGACAGTCAACAAGACCCCGACTACCAGGGAGTTATTAAATGTCACCCAGGGTGCACCGTTCTGAATCCCTTGTCAGCCCGCCATCTCACCGGATCTTGGGGATCAAGTGAGAATGCAAAACTTTCAAAGGACCGGGCACTCGAGGAGGTTTCCTGCCCTGCACCCCAAGGTATTTGACCTGGTCCAAGTCTTCGCCTATGCGTATTGGTTGGGGATCTGTTGTTTAACAGGATTTTACTACGAAAAGAAGAAGGTATTACAAATGACCTTTTTAGAAACAATACACTGTAAACTATTTTGATAAGGTATTTATTTCAGACTTAGACAATCAGGTGATTCAAGCCTGCCATGCCCTAACCAAACTGGAAAGAACTAAACAAAGTAGAAGTATGCTTCCCGTGGGAATCGAAATCGAACTCATGAGATATTCTGGGCCAAAGAGGCAGTTCAAAAGGAATATTATAATGGTACTAAAATAGTTGAAGTTGACGTTGACATGAGAATGGTAATTTTTTTTTTTTTTAATATGTTACGGCTACATTAACTTTTGAACTAACGCACTGCGTATTTAAAACATAAAATTACAGGATCAAACGCGTAAAATACCTTCATACTTCCGACGTATAAACGTGTTACAACGGCCGTGGTCACGGAACGACTGGCTCACCATTTCTACAGCTCCATACTTCCAGCGGAATCGTCTTCCACCGGCATATTTTGATTTAAAGAAAGAAAGAAAAATTGTTTATTTGGTTTTCATTTGTTCGAATAAAATAAAATTAACACATTTGACATGCACCAAAACGGCCTTCGCTCAGCATGTGTCGTGGATCGTGGTACGAGATACGACGCTGGTCTTCCGCGAATGCCGAAAATTTATAAATTAAATTTATTATATTAAGATTAAAATTAAATTTATGTTAAGATTATAAATTATATATTAAATTGATAAAATTATTGGAATTAAAATTGGAATGGAAATTTTAAGTTGAAGTTTTTATTATTAATTAAAATTGAAAATTTTAATAACAACACAAAACACAATAATTTTTGTAAATTTTTGAAACACTTGCGACCTACTTGTACAATTAACAGATAAATAGATAATGCTGCAATTATTGAGCTTTCTGAGTACATACAATTCTCGCTTTGAGTTTATACTTAAAAGACATAACTGAGATCGATTTCCTAATTGGCGGAGGGATGTTGTTCCAGCATCTAGATGCAGCATATCTGAAGCTGCCTCGAAAAGCAGCAGTTTTGTGTCTGGGGCAAATAAAACGATCTGGTTCTCTTGCACGATTAGTGATTTCCAATTTATTGTACAAATAAGACGGACTTTTGTTTTTAATTATGCCGAACAGTAGTACCGCGAAGTGAAGTGTACGCCGAGAATTCATGTTCATGAGCTCGTTCCTGTTCAGGTAAGGCGTGATGTGTGCTCTACGAGGAATGGGAAAGCAAAACCTGGCACATGAATTTTGTACACGCTGGATAAGTTTTTGAGTGCGTGCCAGTAAGCAGTTCCCTATCACTACATCGGCATAATTAAGCTTCGACAAAATAAGTGTTTCACACAAATATAGTCGTGACTCCACATTTATGTAATTTCGAATCTGGTACAAGACTTTCAACCTGTAATATATGTAACAATTCTTAACTACTCCAAGAACATGTTTTTCAAACTTAAGGTCACTATCCATAATAACACCTAATTTTTTTGCTTCAGTTACTTGTTCGATGTGAGTGCTTATTAACATTAGACTTGGTGTGTGAGTTAAAGTATCAGATATTTGATTTCCCGTACCCAAAACGAGAAACTTAGTTTTATTTGGATTCAAGACTAGCATCCGACCACTCAGCCACCCGTTCCAAATCCTCATTGATTCTCTCGACTGCAGAGCAAGTGTCGCTAGGCTTAAAACTCTGATAAATCTGCAAGTCGTCTGCATACAGATGATGTTCTATGAAGTCTGGCAAATCCGCCGTATACAATATGAAAAGTATTGGCCCCAATATCGACCCCTGCGGTACGCCCTTAACCACTGGAAGATCCCCAGAGGATCCACTTCACAGTAGCACTATCAAAACCATAAAAAACAAGTTTTGCTAGAAGTAATGTGTGATTAATAGTGTCAAAAACACGTGAGTAATCCAGCAAGACAAGAATTGAAGCTTCATCCACGTCCCTACCAGCCAAAATATCATCTACTACTTTCAGGAGTGCTGTGGCCGTGCTTCTACCAGATCGAAACCCACTTCATCTTCTGAATCATTTATGTTATCGCATAGCAAATCCTCCCACGAAATCAAGGTCCCGCGGAGCATGCACCGAACGCGGTGAGTGGCGCAACCTGTAACCAGGTACTGTCGGTGCACGAGCGTCCTCACCCTCAAACAGCCACGTCTCATTTATAGCCATAATGACGCACCGCATGACGCTCCATTGCAACTCTAAACTCATCATGACGACGGCGATTACCGAGGGACCCCGGATTTAGAAGACCCAGGGTAACATTTTTTTGCCGAATAAACCTTATTACAAAACTATAAGAAATTTCTATGTAATAACAATTAATTAAGTAGAATTTCCAAACTGTCAGATGGCGCCACTCTATTCTATAAATTACAGAAACAAATTGTATATGATATAATGAGATGCCATTAATAGATGTAACATTTGAACGACAAGTAATAAAATCAATACAAAACAATTCAATACGCAATAAATAATTAATTAACAAAATGTAAAAGTTCTCCACAAAGCAGTAATTCAGCATATACAATAATAAAAAACAAAATTCAGGAAAAGAAACACTAGACAACCTTTTTATAAGATAATGTGAATTTATACATATATACATGCAATTATTTAACATCAAATAATAAAATCCTAGAAAATTATAATAAAAACATATAAGAAAATTATTGCACGTTACTCGGTCCAGAGCCAGCAACGGTTCAGAGCCCCCAAGAACCCTTTTGATATCAACATCGGATCGGAGCCGAACACATGGTTTTCCTTGTTCACTCTTAACGAAAATTTTTCCTTCCCGGGTCCATACGAACCTCCAATGAAACCGCTTAGCCGCTTCACGAACTTTTTGAAACAATTGCCTATTAAGCTTCGTGAGCCTTTCGTTGAGGTAAAATGGGCGATGCGGCCCTGGGATGGGCCCTCTGTGGTAGTACCACGCCGCACGCGTGCGGCACCGAGCAAAGCGTCCCGGGTGGCGCGACGAGCCAACCGCACCACGAGAATACGTGGGCGCTGGGGCGCAGTAGCCGAAGCCCCTTCCACTGCTGCCGGCGACGGCCCTACACGCTGGGTGTTGACAACATCGCGCTCTTCTAACTGCACTCCAAGTTTCTTGGCGACTGCTAAAACCACATGTGTCGTGTTTTCATTCTTCATTTCAGGGAAACTTGAAATATCAATATCGTTTCCCAGTGATTCTTGCTCCCGGTCCTGTATTTCCATTTTTAATTGCGACACTGTCTCTACCAATAATATACTAACAGTGTCCTTATTAGTTTTTTTTTTCTAATGGCTATGTTACGGCTAATGACCGAAGTGGCTACACTTAAGATTAACCGGCTAATCTTAAGTGTAAATATACTATGATATACTATGCCTATTTGCCTACTGAATTGCTTAAGGTCGGCAATTAACACGTGGCACTCCAGACGTTGCAGCTGCTAGACTTTTTTGACCTTTTACCATCTGGCGGGCCGTATGCTTGTTTGCTTACAAAATTGTTTGAGAGTGGGAAACACGCAATTGATACTCCTAGACTTATAAATCTCTTTAGACTACTTGAATCCTATCTACTTGGGGAGTTTAATCAAAAATATGAGACATAAATAGAAGATGGAAATAATCTTGCACCTAAGATTCGCAAACAGAGATCGGCTACAGTTAGGTTTAGCCGAAATGGTGGCAGCTAAACTTAAGTCTAGCCGAAGATGACTTGCTACACTTAAGTTCAGCCGACAGGGGTCGGCTACATCAACACAAATAAAAAAAACTTCTTCCTCGAAGGTGAACGTTCAGAGAGTAGCGTTATCACTGCTTTCTCAAGAGCGCAGTTAAGATGACGAATTGAATTGATGAATTGATTTTGGTTGTAAGGATACCGATTTTTCTCAACAATGACTGAAGTGAACTGAATTATATTTATTGTCAGGATTCATCATCTCTTTGACTTTATTTGGTCCTGTGCAAAACACGATTGGACAATTTTTGTAACACAATATAATTAATCAAAAAGACCTCTATAAAATTAGAGATTCCAGTTTTACCTACATTGAGGAATGATTTAAGATTCCAAAATTTCTACATATATTCATTGAACCTGACACTTTAATCGGTACTTAGGTTGTATAAAATAACTTTGTAGTTTTATGAATTACACGATTTTAACCATTTTGTGACATACGTCTTTTTCGTTTGTGCGGGTTTTTTATGAGAGATCGGCCCCGCTCTGCCCGCGCAGTCCGCTCAAGACTTGTCAGAGACGGTTCGTGCGGGGTGCAGACTGAGGGGTGTGGAACGCTGGATTCTAGATTTTTAGTTTACCGCGGCGTCGCCTTAATTTTTTTGCGACAGCAAAGCTTAAAGTGTTTTACTTTTGCCTGAAATATTTAAACTTTACGGCTTGAAATTTAAATAAAGACTGGAATGAAAGTCTCACGCTTTGTGTAAATAACACTTAACAAAGTACACTTAACAAAATAAGTTATTGTAAAAAAAGTTTGAAAAAAAAAAACCATTCACCTTTTTTATACACAAAAAGATTACAGGTGAAACATTGATATTTCAACCGAATCACGTCCACATTTTTAATGAAACGGTCCGATTTCACCAATCTACAAGATTTAATGCACAGTTTGGATGTGTGCTGAATTTTATTGAAATAATTCATTTTCTTTATTTTTTTTTGTATGTAGGAATTCATTTCAAAACATTTATTGACACTTCTTTCAATACAATACCAGCATTAATTTATCATAAATGCATACTGATATTAAATATTACCGTCAAATTTTATATTATGCGTTACCAATAATTGTGATACAAATTAATAATCCACGTCTAAAGGTAAGCGTTTCTAAGTTTAGCCTAAACATAAATACTTTTCTTAGTTTCCATTTTTAATTTTAAACAAAAAACATACTAGGCGTTAGCGAATCTTGCGAAAACTTACGTTTGTTTGACTTTACTTAAAATATATTTTTGCATTTAAAAGCCTAAGTTTTTATGGTCATATGTCGCGAGGCACCGTTATTTATATGACGGTATGCTCTAACGTTTACCAAAGTGAAATATAACCTGTAGCGAGCCATATAGATGCACTTCGGTTTAAAATTACAGCTCGGTCGTTAACCGAACGCTGGTTTCATTAATTAACACTAATGAGAGTCAAATATACATACAAATGTACATTAAATTATATGTATACAAAGGCTTCCAAACATTACGTCAATTTAGGAAAAAACAAATCCGCGTAAAAACTTTTTTTTAGAAGAATTTTTATCTTTATTCACAACTTTAATGTTTAAATTTTTTTTATGCATGTTCTGTAATGTGTTTAACACTTCGCTTGCTACAAACTAGATAAGAAGAAAAAATCCTTTGTTAAGTACTAAATATGGTTTCCGCGCAGGTGAAGAGTTAAGAAAAAGTTTAATAATTAAATATTTAAAATTAACATCCTCTTAACCTCTTCTGAAATGGTACCCTTAAACCCTTGTATTATACTAGCTGTTTCCCGTAGCTCTGCCTGCGTCGAAAAGACCCCGGGTCTTCAACTATATTCATACCAAGTTTCATCAAAATCCGTTTAGCGGTTTGGCCGAGAAAGCGTAACAGACAGACAGACTTACGTACTTATAATATTATAAGTATTGACCTTTCTCAAAGGTCAATAAAAAGATATACTAGCGCTGATTAGCTCATTCATAATTATCAAGCTTTAAGAACGATCTGCCACACACTCACATTAAATTTGCGCACATTTGGCTTGCAACTCGTCACAATTTCGCCGTCGAAATTTGCGATTCATCGTAGGCGCGAAATAACCGATCTCATTTAATATTATCCCTACCTGTTGAATATGGTAATGCGTAGCAACGCTGTTTATTATCAAATTATACCTTCTTTATGGAATTCATAAATGCGTAGTCACTGTTGTTTGTGGGAAGATGGATGTATTTAAAGAGTAAAGTGATTATTTTTCAAATTGAAGCCCACATGGTGTTGTGTTACATCGCGCTAAAATGTAAACTTTGTAAGGCCAAATATCAAAATCAAAATTTAAAAAATTTATGTTGTAATTTACAAGTAAGTTTATTATTTATTTTGCACAGACCTACTACATTATTTACTGTCGGGTAGAATCGAAAGAATCCATACTATAATATTATAAATACGAAAGTATGTCCGTCTGTCTGTCTGTTACGATTTCACAGCCAAACCGCTGAACGGATTTTAATGAAATTTGGTATGAATATAGTGGAAGACCCGGGTTCAAACATAGGCTACTTTTTGACGCAGGCGGAGCTGCGGGAAACAGCTAGTATGCTATAATGAGAAATTTTGCACGTACGGAAATACTGTACGAGGGCGACACTGAAAGTCTTTAGAACTAACCACTTGTAAACAGTATAATAAAAAAATAAGTTAAAATTTTGAAAATGGAACTCTTTGCCAATATTATTGAGTATGTATTTTATTAATTTGTCATTTGTTTTACGATTTGGCGGCAAATTGAAAATTATCTATGTCACGTCAGCATGAATTTAACGTGAGAAAATTTTCGTGCAATGATTTTTTATGACTTTCGTTGTCATTTAAGTCAACAAGAAAGTTATGATAGACTCCGATTGGCCTTTCACGATGAAGCCCCATCTCGTGCCACTGTTTACAACTGTCATCGATGATCTCACCGATAATCTGCGTGAGGGACGGCCTTCTACTGCGACGGCTGAAGATAACATCAGTGTTGCGCAGCGTATGATAGAGACTGGCAAAAGAGTGACCTATCAGCAGATTCGGGCAAGTTTATACATCGGTATTAGCCAAGTGCACAAAATCCTACATGAACATTTAGCGGTCAGGAAGCTTTGTGCCCGGTGGATACCTCACGATTTGACCGAGGCCCAAAAAATCCGTCGTGTTGATTGGTGCCGTGAAATGGTTCAAAGATTTAACGGAGGTGACTCAAATGCTGTGTTTGACATACTTACGGGTGACGAAAGCTGGATTTACTATTATGATCCCGAAACCAAAAGACAGTCTACTCAGTGGGTGTTTCCTTCCGAGGAGTTGCCAACTAAAGTGAAGAAAGGTCGAAGCGTGGGGATATAGATGGTGGCCTCGTTTTTCGGAAGGACTGGACATTACGCGACAATTGTTTTAAAGGATCGAAAAACAGTTACTGCAGAGTGGTATACTAACAATTGTTTGCCACTTGTCTTGGAAAAAGTTCGGGAGAAACGACCTCGTAGTAGGATCCTCCTTCACCACGACAACACCTCGTCGCACACCGCCAGGCGAACGATCGACTAGGTCACCAGCCATATAGCCCCGACCTCGCACCTTGCGATTTTTATTTATTCCTGAAAATAAAAGAAAAACTTCGAGGAAGACGTTTTATGGACGCCGAGGAAGCAGTGGTTGCGTTTCAAAACGCCGTCGAAGAGACCCCTAAAGGCGAGTGGGCAAAGTGCTTTTCTCAGTGGTTCCATCGGATGCAGAGATGTATTGACGTGAAAGGACACTATTTTGAAAAGATGTAATAAAAGGAATAACTTGCTAGTGTGCTCAGTTTTTGATTTTCTAAGAACTTTCAGTTTGACCCACGTGATAAATTTCTTTTACGAGAGCGATACCTAATACGTCTACTACGATTCGGTCGCGAACGTACACGCGTTAATGTGTGTGTTACTCGTAGGGATAATATTTTACCGTATCTACGTCGTAATCGTCGCAGCCGCCGGGCGGTTGAAACGACATCCTTGCATTATTTTGCTCCCTAAATCTGCGCAGCTCGGTGCGTACCTGTTTCGGGTGGGAGGGTGTGAGTATCGGTTCTGTACGTTGGAACTATTTATAATTCTCTGGTATTGTGTTGTAAATTTTACAGGATGTTTTAAAATAATTTAATATTGTATACAAAAGCAAATATTATCAAATACAGAGCAAGTACATCCTCCTCGGATTCGCGGAAACGGATATCATTTGAATAAGCGAGTAATGGCCGAGAACTGTCGTAAATATTATGCAACTCTCGAAATTCCTGTTAAAATTATACGCCCTTTCCGTGAAGAATATTACATTTATTTTATTCTTCAAAGAAATGCATGTGGCAACAAATCCATTAACCCTAGTCGCCAAGAAATTTTGAGTACCAGTTGTTTTGTTGAATTTTTACTTGGCAATAACTGAAAATCAATGTTTTTATATATTTCGAGAAATTTAATACTACAAACTGTAATATTCAAACCATACATAAAACTGGCTCTACATTATGCAACATAATCCGTTCCTTGCAACGTACACATATAATAATGAATATGTATTGTATATCATACAGTTAAAGCTCGAGGTGGCATTGTTCATAGTATCTTGTTTTGCTATGACATGAATATTCAGGATTTATCCCACTATGAGCTTGTATTACAACATGTTCTGTTGGGATAACATTTTGGTTTAGGTTGTGTGTGTTACGAGAATAGGCCCTACAAATTTATGAAGATGAGCGAGGAAAAAACGCGTAGTTTACATTCTCTGCATTTAATAAACTATTGCTTATCATCATCATCCTAGCGTTATCCCGGTTGCATCCTCCGCTGTTTGCTTCGGAGCCCTGGGTCCGCATTTATAGTTTGACTGACTATTGCTAATGACTAATGAG
Source organism: Euzophera pinguis (assembly GCA_947363495.1). Taxonomy (NCBI): domain Eukaryota; kingdom Metazoa; phylum Arthropoda; class Insecta; order Lepidoptera; family Pyralidae; genus Euzophera; species Euzophera pinguis. The sequence goes on along the minus strand of OX376155.1, from coordinate 19,515,978 downwards.
GCTATATAGGGTGACTATTTAAACACCAGCAAACTTTTTATATATACAACTAAGTAGGCAAACAGGCGTACGGCCCACCTGATGGTAAGTGGTTACCGTAGCCTATGAACGCCTGCAACACCGGAGATGTCACGAGCGCGTTGCGGACCTGTCCGCTGTCAGCACAGCGACCCCTCTGGAGCCTGGCGACCCTACTCACCAGCAGGAATACAACAGTGTGATGCAGGTCAACAACGCGCTCGTGACATCTCCGGTGTTGCAGGCGTTAATAGGCTACGGTAACCACTTACCTTACTTAGGTGGGCCGTACGCCTGTTTACCTACTTAGTTGTACAAAAAAAAAAGTCGTTTAGACTTGTACGTACATAGTTCAATAGTGTATTCACTGTGGGAACGAGTGTCCGCTCTTTACGGACAAATCAGACGTCACCGGAGATTTACGAGTGTGGTTTTGCCAAGACTCGCCAAATGCCGAGCTTGGGACTCCATTACATATTTATAGCGGTATACGTAATAAGTCGATAAATTATGTAACTTATATCTGGAAAATCCGCATCAAAAAGTGCAAATACAAACTTTATTTGTACTAGTTGTTGAGATTCGAAAGCGTTTTTAATTTTTTTATTTGAAAAATGCACTTTTTCATGCGGGAATTTGGCGAGTCGAATATTTTTTTCTTCGTTACCAAATGATTTTTATTTATTTATTTTAAGTTTATTGCCCAAAATACAGTTGTATAGCACAGTAGGCGAACTTTTTGTTCGACATTTTGTGTCATATATTTAAAAAATAGAGTCCTGGTCAATAGTGCTATTTTTGAAAAGCGTGACACGCTAAATCAACAAGTTAAAATAATCTTTGTTCGATATCGAATGATTTTCGTTCGATATCGAAATATTTTCATTCGACATGTATGTCGTATAATTCAAAAATAGGGTTCCAGATTAAAAGGTGATGGCGAAGACTTTCTGCCGATTTTCTGCTTGCATCCTTAGCCAGTTCTATTAATTTCGAAACCACCCTTTTTTATTTGTTAGACCCAAATAATTATACTAAAAACTTACAAAATAAATAAGCTAACGTCCTCATAGGATATGATTATGTAAGATTATGGAACACGCTCAGACTCATTTATAAATAAACCGGCTACTACCTTAGCGTAAAATAAAACTTGACTTCAAGATATCAGAATAAAGAGATCTAGAGAAGTCCGAGTAAAGAGTATTGTTGCGAAATGACGAAAAATACAAAGTACGCCCGGAAGGGAGGATGAAATGCAAACGCTTTGCCGTAAAGAATGAGATGAAATGACTTATTCTGTTCTTGGCCCATAACATCTTGCCCCAAAACTAAGATTTTTCTCACGTGTCCTAAATTGATAATATCCATACTTGCATACTAATATTATAAGTGCGAAAGTCTGTCTGTCCGTCTATTTCGCTTTCACGGCCAAACCGCTAAACGGATTTTGATGAAATTTGGTCTGAATATTGTTGAATACCAGGGGTCAAACATAGGCTACTTTTTGACGCAGGTGGACAATAATTCTAAGCATTTATGTTTGCATTGGAGATAGGTTTAAAATAATAGTTAAATATAGATAATGTACAGCCTTTTGAACTTATTGCCATAACAAATATGTACAATACCAAAAAAGAGTTATTTGATACAATCAAATACAAAAAAAAATAGTTTAACGTGGCTTCGGAGGTAAATGCAAAATAAGTAAGTTTTCGGAGTGCGCGTTGGTCGCTTAGAGTAATGTAGCTTTGAATTATTATTATACATAACAGTGATCATATGAATTCAGCACAACATTGAATGAAAGAACTCTAAATAAAATAATTTCGGGACACGCTATAAACACCTCAAATGATAATACATTGAGTTAATTCAACTCTGAGTGACGGCGAGGACTCTTGTGATAAATGCTAGTAATATTCTGAGAACTTCGCAAGACCAAGCCAGGAGGATAACGATGATGGAGGGAACAAACGTACAGAGAATCCATTATGCTTCTAATTTTATCAACAGAGAGCTATGGTTACCAAACCTGCTGGGTATTAGGGTCCGTGGTAAAATAGTTTCACATACAACATACATGAAAGCTCCAACCACTTTCGTTTGTCACTTTTAAACACACTGGTTTTAAAACAAAAATATACCAAATCTTATTATTTTTCTGCAGTCAAAATGGTCACGAGGTCATATAAAGCTAGAATACGTGGCAACTTTGACTGCCGTATTGTTGGCCGCTCCAAGAGCATCAACCATGCAGAAATCTAGACAATTCAGAAGATGAGATATAGACTTATCAGCCCCGTAGTCGCAAAGGTTGTTAGATGAAAACCCCTTCCTCACTCTGTTTTCCTTGCATCTCTCAACATCAGCTCGGAGTCTATCTAAAAATATGTCTACTTGGTTATAAATTTAAAAAAATGTAGGTATACGAAGGCGAAGGCTAAGTCTAGTTAAAAATACAATCTAAACTTTATAATTTTCATAATTCAGAGTTACGAAGGGTGGCGAGATTTGAAACGGTTGATGATTAAATTCTTGCTATTTTGTCTTCAAGTTCAATACGACGAGATGAATGGTAATTTGATGGGCTAAGTTTAAATGATAGGGTTAATAATTCTGTTAAAATGTTAATAATTTTTGACCAAGCCAAGCCGATACATGGCTTTTGGTATGAATTTGTAACCCAGGGTTCGTTGATTATTGAGGTAAATAGGTATGTTAGTTTTTTAAATCTATAACTTCCTTCACACACACACACACACACAATTACGCGAAATAAAATGATTTGATTCGATCCAAGTAAAAATCCCAAACGAAAGTCCATCAGTGTTTGAAGCATCAAAAACAACTCCGAACATTTCCGTAATCTGATTCTGAAACAAGTAATTATTTATTCTAATTTCTGAACCGAAAATTTAAGTTTTCGTTTGAAACTCCATCGAGTCCGATCAAAGTTAAATTGCTCTTTCGGCCGATATCTTGTGGCCTTGTAATATCTCATGTTTTACAACCGAACGAATCTTACAAATGCTCGTTTCACGTACAGAGAGTTCAAAAACTGTTCTGTGAATATGTTTTTTTTTAGAAAATAAAACCTTTTTTTATCTAAAAAATATCTTCCTTAAAATTGCGACCTATTTTTTGTATTTCTTGCATATATTTGTTGTTAATTGCCAAAAAAAAATATTTTTCTGTAAATATTCAGGCAGCCGACTCAATTCAATTCAAAACATTTATTGCGAACAACTGGTCAAACAACGTCAAATACTGTAGTAAATTATGTTAAATTACAACATTTAAATACGTACTCCTACTACTCGTAGGTAAATATAGAAGATTTTGTACTTATCCCCAGCAATTATATACCTTCTGACTTTCACCTATTGAAGGACTGCATAAGACCATTACCACATCTAGATGAGGATGTACACTATTCCAAAGTAATCTTGAAAATACTCTTCATTCCCTAAATGTGACGTTTTATTTCCTCCGTCTATGAATATTATTCATACATTTGACAATTTTCAATTAAAAGTGATGTAAAAACCAACCACATCCACCTTCATTAACCTACAGTGTCAATGCAAACCACGACTTTTTAAAACATTTTTGCTTAGTAACGGGATGCAGACACTCTAGACAGCCCTCGGGAACCTACTCCTTATGATGTCGGCACCCTTTGAGCATTGGCCCGCGTAAATTTCTGAAGGAACGACGCGTGGTACAAGGGACAAGTTGTGGCGTCAGTAACAACATATTGAATTCTCTTTGAGAAATTATTTATTACTAGCTTTTTCCTGCAGCTCCGCCTGCGTCAAAAGGTAACCTATGTTTGACCCCGGGTCTTCAACTATATTCATACTAAATTTTATTAAAAATCCGTCCAGCGGTTTGGCCGTGAAAGCGTAACAGACAGACCGACAGAAATACAGACAGACAAACTTTCGCATTTATAATATTATTTATTTATTTACATATTTATATTTATTTATTTATTAATTCATATACAATACTTAAATATATTATAGTACTACTTAAATAAGTAGTACTTATATATTAGTATGGATGTATGAATTTTATTTTCATTACATCACGTAAATGGTGAAATTTGTTGTGGTAATCAATCAACTGGTGGTGAAGAAGTTATGTTTCATTATTGGATAGTAATTTTTATCGGATGTTAGAGAGAAGTGGAGGGAACTAACCACGATCTAACATACTATGCCGACCCCCCCTAAAAAGTTACGATTTTTCAAGCTGCTAGGAGTATCTTATTACTATTATCTATTCTGTGCCTGAAATCTCTTTGTGGAAAGCTGGACACCCTGACATTTTACGACGATGACATAAAACAGCGGAGCGGGTTGACTACCATTCTTATCGATAGTAGCTAGAACTACATGTTCACGTACCTTCCAAAGCACGTAGGATAAATGACGACATTTTTCTAATGTTCATAGATATATTTCAAACCTCATTTTTTCATTCTTGAGCGCTTATGATCGTCTATTTAGGACGTATTAATTTTCGACGTTAACTTGGACCAAACGCAATCCTTACAGATCCAGCGAAGGATATTACTTAAAGGATAATTATTGTTTTTATTTCCGACCTGGAATATTCTGCGCGGGTGCTCCTTTGTTTATGAATAAAGAGGTGGACAAATTATTAATTGTTAATTTTATGAATTGCTTTTACATTTGGCAGATCTCGGGAAAATTTAAATTAGTAATTGTTTTGTTAAAAATTATTTTAACTTTTTCATTTTCAAAGCTTTACGAATTTCAATCGATGATAATATTTATTTTTCCTCTAACTCAAACTTTTCACACTGGCACATCCAAACAATCCGACAAAGCCCCTCCATCTTTCAAAATTATATCTTTCATAATGAGAAAATGAACGACAAAAATTTATGTGAAAAGTTACGTATTCGCTGCTCGTGGATCCCCAAACTTTTGTTTGCCTTAACGAGATTCAGTGTTGGTCTTATAATTGAGACGCCAACTTCTTCTATAAAGTATATTTGTTACAAGTAAATAATATTTTGGAACACTGATTCACTTGCACTGGTAAATTTGCTGGATTTTCGCTACTGAGTAATACTAGTAGTTCTGTAAACAGTAGACTTCGCGAACTACCTTCTTATGAGATTTATTTATAAAAAGCTGCTATGAATATCCCCGTATTTACCCCAATCGTTTTTGAGTTTTTTACAGCACTTGTAGAGAACCCAACATGCGATGAAATAAGTATGGAAATCCGTAAAATAATGTTACTTCAAACGTTCCCCCTTTTCGCCCTGATTAACCCCCAATCAAAAAAGCTCTCGCAAAAAAAATTCAAATAAATCAAGAAACATTGTATGCCAATTTTTGTGACGATCCGTTTAGAAGCGAGGGAAGTCTGTAAGGATCGTAGCAAATGGAAATCCGTAGTCTCTGCGTACCCCTACGGGAAAAAGGCGTGATGGTATGTATGTATCCGTTTAGAAATAAATATACAGCAAATTTTTACCATTCTTTCCTTCATTTCCCCCCAATCAAAAAAAATCTCTAAATTTAAATTAATAAAATAAACATTTAAATAAATCAAGGAATACGTGTGCAAAGTTTCGTAAAGATCCTTTCAGAAATGAGACCTCTAACCCGGAAGCGTATTGCCAAAATGTGTACCTACTACTACAGACAATGGTTGCACTGAAATCGCACACAATATGCTCTTGTAACTGCAGAGCATACTGCATGTCAGTACGGAGAGAGGCTAAAATAAAATTCATTTAATCAGTAAGAGCAAATAACATACCTATTATATGCGCTAAAGTAGGCATGTACATTTTAGCTTTCTGCACCGCTTATGCAAGTGATTTTTACCGCAGCTCCTTTCTACCTACCTTTCTTACTAATGCAATTTCTTCTAGTCTACATTAGGTAGGCTAGAAGAAATTGCATTAGCGATAAGTCCGCATTTGTACGCATTTAATTTAATTTAACTATGTATTTCTTTTCAGATGGGTTTTTTCTTATTATCGTTTCGTAACTTAGATTTTTTTAAGATTCTTTTTATCGGAGGCCAAGGCTCACTTTTAAGCACAAACAAACCATAAATATTATAAAAGCGAAAGTCTGTCTGTCTATCTGTTACGCTTTCACGGCCAGACCGCTGAACGGATATTGATGAAATTTGGTAAGAATATAATTGAAGACTACTTTTTGACGCAAGCAGAGCTGCCGGAAACAGCTAGTAAGTAATAAAAAATTTGCGGATGGGAGATCCGTCCCGGCGCCGTGACGGGACCATTGGGAAAAATTGATTCATCGACCCCGGTAGGCCGGCCCCGCTGAACCAACGGGGTAGGTGGCACTGTTCAAGTAACATCTACCCCGGTGTATGTTTTTTAACGGGACTGATAGCATTCGTCCAGGTAGCACAGAATAGGCAACCAATAGTGTGAAGTAGAAAGAATAAATTTTAAAAAAATGTTCGGTACAATCAGTTTTTATTGTTGGTACAAAAATAAACATTTTAACTGATAAAAATCAAATACTACTGATGAACATGTTTATCTGTGATTTAAGATCTTAAAATTTGGCGATTGGTGAAAAATATTAGAAATTGTAAAATATTTATTGATAATCTGTGAACAAACAGAATGTTTTCTAGATTTTTTAGTTAGTTTAGTTTTCGTATATGATTATTAACAGTAAAAAGTGTTTTGATTGTACCGAACAATCCCCTTTTTTATATTCCTGCTTCACACTACCGGGGCGAATGGTATCCGTCCCATTAAATATACACCGGGGTAGATGTTACTTGAATAGCGCCATCTACCCCGTTGGTCGCCGGGGCCGGCCTGCCGGGGTCGATGAGTCAATTTTTCTTAACGGTCCTGTCACCGGGGCGGGACTGCCGGGACGGATGGGAGTTACTAATTTTGCGGCCTTTGGTTATCTAAAAATGTGACAGAGTTATCTACTGACATACCAGCATCATGGTTTGGTCTCTTTATCTACATCTACACTAATATTATAAAGAGGAAAGATGTATTTTTGTGTGTATGTTTGTAATGAATAAACTCAGAAACTACTGCGCCGATTTCAAAAATTCTTTCACCATTGGAAAGCTACATTCATACATGAGTAACATAGGCTTTATACCGCAGGTGGAGCTGCGGGAAACAGCTAGTAGAAGGATAAAGAGACCCGTTAACACTGGTTAATAATGGCGCTGGCCATTGATAACCATGAGGAGCTCGATAGTCGAACGTCGCCCGCGTATTCGTGGCGAATGCGCGTGTCAAGCAACGACAAGACGCGAGCATTATTGGATTGGTCGCCATTTAGTGGCATTTTCTATCACGACCTCCTCCGTGCTTCGGAAATCACGTTAAGCCGTTGGTCCCGGTTTTAATCGACAGATAGCAGTCGTTATGCTGTGTCAGATGCAAAGGCAGTCTGAAAAATTCTGACAGCGTTGGCTACTAACACACCTCGGGTCATGTTCCTGTTGGTCTGGTTTCTCTCTAAAAGGGGTTACGGAGATCAGACGGCAGTCGCTCCATTGTAATAACCAGTGTTGTCAAATCTAGGACCATGACTTGAGTCATACGCTGTAGCGTACTCTGACGACGCAACTAGGAATATACGCTAGGATGATGATGATTGTTAACCATGAATAAGGGGTAATAACGGAGGTCAGACTCAGACGATAATCGCTCTATTTTAATAATCGATAGATCTATTTAGGATCATGAATAAAAGCTTACTCTGGGCTTTAAAAGCAAGCTCAATATGCAACTGGGAAAACAATGTAAACTGTATCAGGAGGCCAATCCTCAACAAACACAAGTTATGTTTAGACATCTCTATCTACATCAAACTTTTTTATCAAACTCCATCAAGTAATAAAATTTAATTATTTCACATCAAAGCAGCTGTCTTCTTGCACCCTCGGCTTATATATCACGTTAAGTACATACTTCAGAAGATCGATGAACCATTAACAAGCTAGTTATCGATTATTATCAATAGTACAGTCGGAGACAGATAAATCTGACCACCCGCCCATTGTAAAAAGTACGAAAGCGGTCAATTCTATCTGCTTTCGACGGTACTACGTAAACATATTAGTTTACATACCTAATTAGCATGTAATTTGATTTAGATTGGGAGGAGACATTGTGGTGTTTGTTGTGCTTTGTGGTTATTAACGCTTGCCTAAGTGACAGCCAGTTTCCGCTTTACATATGGATTGGGTTATTCTAGAACTGTAGTATTAACAGTTCCATGTTTCTTTTGATTATCTTAATAATTATGCAAAGAAGCACATTTTTACTTTCATTTATCCATAAGTTGCAAATTTTACAACAAACACTTTTAAACGAGTAAGGAGTTGCCATTGGTTGTCATCAACATGAGATTTTAAATATATTCGGCATAGTCTGTTACAAGAATGGAGCTACTCTCATCCAAGAAGATAAACCAGACCAATTTATGTGTACTTCAATGCATAAAAATTTGTTACACACTTAAAAAATGCTAATACATATAATAGTAGAAATACTGCAGTTGCTTAATAATGTTACGAGCTCGGGGTTCGCAATTTGGAGAAAAACACCTGATGACTCTTAAAAACGTTTATTCCCACAAGGATGGTCGCCGACGTCACTTCACTTCACTTATCACTAACAATGTCCCAAACACTTGCTAATCACAATCACTATAACTTGCCGAGGTCGCTTGTATCACTTGTTATTCGCTCCGGATATCGCTTCTTGATCGCACTTGTAGCTCAGTTAAATTAGAACTGCTCTCCTGAGGCACCTTCCGATATTTATATGGCCCGGGAAACCAGCTCCATAAGTTTCTAGAAAGATCACAACTACTCCGGAATAGAGAGAGAGGGATACTCTCTGTCTCGTTCCCTTAGTACATACTAGAAGTGCGAGAGCGAGACAAAGCAATATGTCAGAGCGAGATAATCGATGTACTAGATCGTTCGCGATATTATTCCCGTATGGAAACACGCGACGATTGTACGAGAATTTTCCGCGGACAGCGCTACTCAAACTTCCGCGGACCGCTTTTTATTTTTATTTATTTTTGATTTCATAACACTGCCCCCTTCTTAGAGATGCTCGTCCCGAGCATCATCATTACTTCCGTGATATTTCGCCAAGCGGTCGATGTGAACAATCTTCATTGCTCCTCTTGGTTGACGCTGTATCCGATACGTCACATCATTTAGTCGCGTTACCACCTTGTATGGGCCCTCCCACTTGGTTTGTAACTTTGGCGATTTCCCTTTCCGGCGAGTCGGGTTGTGAAGCCAGACTAGAGCGCCTTCCTCGAAGCCATTTGTATTCGACATTCTGTCGTATCTGGTCTTCATGTTCTGACTCGACTGCAACCCGTTTTCTCGAACTGCGGCGTGTATTTCTCGCATTCGGTCACGCAGATCAGAAACGTAGTCTTGAACACTTTGAGGTTCATCTGGTGAGCCTCCTGTTAGGAGGTCCACTGGCAACCGCAGCTCACGACCGTAGTTGGCATATGCCGGAGTTGCCTTTATGCTTTCATGTTCTGCTGTTCTGTACGCTAGCAGGAACAGTGAAATGTACTTGTCCCAGTCCCTTTGATGGCTTTCCACTATTTTTGCCAGATGTCTCTCGATCGTCTGATTAAACCGTTCGACCATCCCGTCTGACTGAGGATGGTAAGCCGTGGTTCGGGTTTTGTTCATTCCCATAATCCTGCAAACTTCTTGAAAAACCTGTGACTCAAAATTCCTGCCTTGGTCGGAATGGATTTCCAAGGGCACGCCAAAGCGACAAATCACTTCTTCCACTATCTTGGTTGCAACTGTCGTAGCTTCTTGGTTTGGTATGGCGAACACTTCCGGCCACTTAGTGAAGTAGTCCATGACAACCATGAAATACTTGTTCCCTGAGTCAGTGACGGGAAATGGTCCAGCTACGTCGACTGCAATGCGTTCCCAAGGTGCACCGACATTGTACAGTCGTAGATTCCCTCGGCTCCTGGTATGTGGCCCTTTTACGGCAGCACAAGTTGTACACTTGCGGCACCAGTCCTCCACATCCTCCCGACAATGGAGCCAGTAGAACCTTTCGCGGATTTTCGTTAGCGTCCTCTTGACTCCCAAATGTCCACCGGACACGCCGTCGTGTACTTCCCGAAGAACATCACGTATTTTTGTTCTTGGAACCACAATTTGCAGTTGAAACTCTCTGCCGTTAGGTTTATCCCATTTCCGGTAGAGTATTCCGTTTTGTACAACGAGGCTATCCCATTGCGCCCAGTACGCCTTGGAAACAGTGCCTGTCGGTGCAACTTCACTCCACTTTGGCTTATCATTACTTTGTGCCTTCCACCGGATGATGTGCCGTAGGTCATCATCATTCTCTTGCTCCTTTCTCATCGCATCGTTCTCCCAGGTCTCTAATGGTTCTGTCCGAGTTAGCTTTACTGTCATTTCTTTTAACTCCTGCCTGATACAGTGCTTACAATCTTCTGGGCAGGGTCTGCGTGACAGCGCATCCGCGTTTCCATGGGCCTGTCCTCGACGGTGTTCGATAATGAAGTCATATTCCTGAAGTTGTTCAATCCATCGAGCAACTTGACCTTCTGGGTTCTTGAATTGCAACAGCCATTTTAACGCTGCATGATCCGTGCGAAGTAAAAACTGCCTACCGATGAGGTATTTGCTGAAGTGTTGTAGCGTCTTCACTACTGCCAGTAGCTCCCTTCTTGTCAACAACAACAATAGTTCCTTTCCGGTTTAGACAACGACTTACTGAAGTACGCTATAACAACTTCCCGCTGTCTTCCTGCTTTGGAGATAGTACCCCACCGATTGCGGTATTACTTGCATCTGTATCCACTATAAATTGACCTTCTGGTTGAGGGTATCCCAAGACTGGTGTTTCGCACAGATGTTTCTTCAGTTTTTCGAAGGCAATTTCGCAAGCTTCATCCCAACTAAATTGACGTTTCTCTTCAGTTAGTCGGTGTAATGGCTTTGCAATCTCCGAGAATACTTTCACGAAACGTCTATAGTACGAGCAAAGGCCAAGGAATGCCCGTACTTCTGACTTGTCCTTGGGGGTAGGCCACTTCTGAACGGCTTCCACTTTCTCCGGGTCAGTCAGGATTCCTTCACTGGTAATGACATGGCCTAGATAGCTCACTTCGTTCCTGAATAAGCGGCACTTTTTCGGATTCAATTTTAGGTTGGCTCCATGAATTTTCTCGAAGACTTGCTCCAAGTTCCGCAAGTGGTCCTCAAAGTCTCGGCCAACGATGATAACGTCATCCAAATATACTAGACAGGCTTCTCCTACCAATCCTGCTAGTACACATTCCATCAGTCGCTCGAAGGTAGCTGGCGCGTTACATAATCCGAATGGCATGACGTTGAACTGCCATAATCCCTTGCCCGTCGAGAATGCAGTCTTCTCCTTATCCTTCGGATGGATTTCCACTTGCCAGTACCCAGATTTTAAGTCCAATGTTGAAAACCATTTCATGCCACTAAGGGTATCCAAGGTGTCATCAATCCGAGGCAGCGGGTAACTGTCCTTCTTGGTGATGTCATTAAGTCGTCTGTAGTCAACACAGAACCGCGTGCTTCCGTCCTTCTTCTTTACTAGCACGACTGGTGAACACCATGGACTTGCTGATGGTTCAATAATTTTATTCCTTTCCATATCCGCCAGCAGCTCTTTGACTTCTATTTCTTTGGCTATAGGGATTCTTCTCGCTCGCTGTCGGATGGGTCTCTCATTTCCGGTGTCAATCCTGTGTTGTACTAGCGACGTTCTTCCTAAGTTACCTTCTTGGCTGGTGAAGATGTCGGCGTAGCACAGTAGAAACTTCTTAGCTTCAATGCTCTGCGAGTACGTTAGATTGCTTTTGCAGTTACTTAGAAGCTCCTTGACTGTAGAATCACTGGTACTCGTTGTATCTGAGCTTTGTGTTGTACTGCACTTTTTCAGCCAGACAACTTCCTCACATTTTCCAATGATGTCGCCTTTGTTTAAGGTCCTCTCTTGGTCGCCTAGATTAAGTACTCTTACTACTGCGGTGTTTCTTCCTTTCACGAGAGCCCTCGCGGTCATGAGTCCTCGAGCCGCAGGTTTATTAGCTATCTCCTCAATCAACACGCATCCGGTAGATTTCTTGTTCCTTGTTACTGGTAACTTTACTAGTACTTGGGCTTCTGCTTTCCCAGGTATGACCGTTTGCTTTAAACATGTCACTCTCCCGTTAATGCCTCCTAGGATGATGATCTCTTCTTCACCACTCTTGAATACACCACTAGCAACGTCTATTCTACAGTTGTACTTTTTCATGAAATCTAATCCCAATACACAATCGTCCATAATTTCAGCCACGATGACGTTGTGGGTATATGTGGTTTCTCCCATAGACATTTTTACAGACACTTCTCCCAGGACGGGTATTGGCTGGCCGGAGGCAGAAAGAAGCCGACAGTCTAGTTTCCTCATGCTTCTCATTATGGTCCTTACTAAGTGAGGTCGGACTATTGTTCTTGATGCTCCGGTATCCAGCGTCATCCTGCAGTTGATCCCATTTACAGTTCCAGATATTACGAGACTATTTCCGTTGCATGCCTGAGAGATAATAGTTGTCGGGGCTTCCTCCGCGCCAGCCAGTACTCGCCCCCTAGTCCTGGCTCTTACTCGTTTCCCTGGTTCCTCTCCGATGATAAAGCCTCCTGCTTCATCTTCAGTTCCTTCACGTCGTCTTCAAGCTTCTTGATCTTTGGGCAATTCATTTGTAGGTGCCCTCGGTCGCCGCACCTATAGCACATGGATCCAGGTCTCTTCCTTAGCGGAGCTTTTATTTCCCTAACTTCCTCCACTACTTCGCGCACTTTGTGAGTCGCGGAATGACGAATGTCATGTCTGACGGCTTCCACCTCCAAAGCGTGGGCCAGTGCATCTTTTAATGAGGCATGATGGTTTAGCCTTACTGCAGCTCTGACTTCCGAATCCTTGATGCCGTCGACGAACGCCTGCACGGTGTTGGACTCAAGCATCTTCAAATCGGCCCCTGGATACGCCTTGCGGACGAGTTTTTCTATTTCCAGCGCCCATTGCTGCAGACCCTCTCCTGAGCGCTGGACTCTGTCGCGGAGTTGAGCGCGGAAGACGTGCTCCAAATGCCGTTCCCCGTATCGCTATTCCAGTGCCTCCAGCAGGTCCTTGAATCCACTGCCCGACGGAAGAACCTCCAAGACCGTCAGAGCCTGTCCTCGGAGTGCGACGGTGAGAGCTGTCAGGCACTGTTCATCTGTCCATCCGTTAGCAGCTGCGATGGTCTGGAACTGTTGACGGTATGCGGTCCAGGACGAGGTTCCGTCATATGGCGGCAATTTCACGCTGGGTCCGTGGTGGGCAATGACTGTTCCGCCAGATGCAACTGCTACTCCCGTTGTTTCAAGGCGCACGACCTTCTTCTGTAATGTGGAAAGGTCCGTCTTCATATTTTCCATGTCGTTCCCAAGAGTCGTGACGCGTTCCTCCACCAAGTCAACATCCTTGCGTAATTTGGTAACCACGCCACTAACTTCACCAATAGCTGACAGGAGTTGCTGTTGAGCCTTTTGTTGTTGCTCTCTTGTGTCTTGTAGAAGCTTCTCCTGCATTGTAAATTTGTTGTCCAGCATTGTAAATTTGTTGTCCAGCATCCGCATCAATTCCCCAAAATCAAAGAAAGGCGCAGCCTGGTGGGCGTTGGACTTGTCCTGGTGGGTGTTGGACGTGCCCTGGTGGCCGGTGGGCGCGGTGGGAGCGGCCTGGTCAGCAGATCCAGTAGAAGTGGCTTCCACAGCACGCTTCGCCCTCGTCTTCACACCCTCACTGGTGACGTCTTCTCTCGGAGTCAATGGCATCTCCAAATCCACTTATGACACCAATTGTTACGAGCTCGGGGTTCGCAATGTGGGAATAAACGTTTTTAAGTGTCATCAGGTGTTTTTCTCCAAATTGCGAACCCCGAGCTCGTAACAATAATATCTGCAGAGGATTTTCAGAAAGAAATCAGCCACTGTCTTTGCAGTCCGCACTTTGTAAGAAGTTTTCCATTGTAATTGACACAGGAAAAGTCAGCGCAAATTGTTTTAACACAAGAAAATAAGTGAAGTTCTATGAACTTTGCCTTCATTACAATACAAATACTTACTCTTCATTGCAACAGAAAAAAAAAACATAATGACGTACGTTTATGGAACAAGCTTTCTATGGAAATCAAACAGTCATCCTTTCTTCATACCTTCAAATTCCGGGTTAGGGAATACTTTGAGCGTTCGAACTTGAGTTGACTTAGGTTTAGGTTAAGTTTGTTTGTTTTACATTTATATTTATCGTATCTATTGTACTGTACACTCTTTGATGCCCATGTAATCTTTTTTTTTCTTTGGTTTTCGGGTTGACTGGAAGAGATCCCTATCAGGTATAAGTCCGCCTTTTGTTATGTTCTATTTTGTTGTAACAATGTTCTTTCTGTACAATAAAGTTTTTACATACAAACATACAAAGGTGGAATTTTCGCTAAGAAATTACATCCAGTCAACCTTGTGTGGGTGGAAAATACTTTAATTTCGTTCTTTGGGAGCTACTTTAAGCTGTTGGTCCAGACTGCCATTTGCAATTGACCACGTAATCTACTCGTTATGAATGTGTATGAACGAGTTTATCATTTACCGACAACCGATTTTGTAAGCCAATACTAGAAGTAGGACTTTGCATTATAAGATAACATCAACTGCAGTACCAATATACTCGTACACAACATTATAGTAATGAAGATGCATAATTCTTCACTTTTAAAGTGTCAGAAACTTACAGTGGAATGAGGGCATTTAAGCATAGCAAATATTTCAATGGGATCAAATATTTCCTTTGACACTCGCGTCGATCCTTTCAAGCGAGCTTTTAGATATGCACTTTAAAGTCTTGACAATGTCTGCTTATGTTTCTCGAAAACAAAGATTTTTCAAAGATTCTTCTATACAATACGGTTATGTCTCCATATTGAGACTGGCCAATTTTGCTTTTGTGTGAAAATATGTTTGTTCCGGTCTAGAGGTCACAATTCTTAACATATCCTCACGAAACTTGGCACACGTGTAACTTGATTTATTGAATTTTTTTGTTCACGGCGTTTTTGATTGTGGGAAAAATAAGGTGGAAAGGGGGTAAAATTTGCTGAAGCGTTAATTATAATTGGATTTCTATCATATTTGGTGACAACTTCGTATGACGAATTCCCCGTAGGTGTTATTAATAATTAAATACTTACTATTCAGGCGGCAGTCGCTCTATTGTAATATTCAGTAACGCCAAACTTGAGATAGGACCGTGACTAGGTTCCAAAGCGTAGGCTAAAGACTCAAATAGGAAATCACGCTTAGACGAAGAAGAAATAATTAATCATAATGAACACGCCTAACCTGACTCTTCTCGACAGTTAATACTAATAGTTAAAAACTACGTTCTAAAACACCGGCGGTTCCGGCTATTTGACTTAGTAATATTTATTAACCACAAGGCTTTAGACATCTTCTCCAAACGGTTGGATAAAAATTATCTTTCATTGTTCATTGTTATCTAGGACAACAAGTATTCAACTGTATTTAATATTTGTCCGTATTACATTGACATAAAAACACTTACACTCGTATTAAAAATAAATTGTTAGGCTGATGTTGGCTAAAAGGTTTTGCGTTTCGTTTTTTCACGCTAAACATCAAATAGAAAGAGACAAAACATGTTTTAATTAACATGTGGTTAATAAATTATTTTTAATATGAGAGTAATAATATAAATGCTCGTAACTGTACTGTGCATGTTTATTTTCAACTATTCACAGACCCACTGACGTTGTCAGAGATACAACATCTGCAAGTGAGTTGAACTACTATTGTACTTCGAAAACAATATGAAATTACACAGTTCAAACAAAACAAGTTTGTTTTCAGCCATAAATGAAATAAACCGAGCTACGAATGAAACAATGGATGGGCAGTGGAATATTTTATTTAATAGAAAATGAAATAAAGCTGAATAATACATTGTGTTAATCTATGTTTGTTTATTTAGCTATAGGGTTTCTTTTATCCACAAAGCTTTATTTATTTATTTCATGTAAGCACTGTAAATCATCATCATCCTAGCGTGTATTTCTAGTTGCGTCGTCAGCTTACGCTTCGGAGAGTACGCTATACGTCATGGTCCTAGATTTAGCGGAACTGGTTATTACAATGGAGTGACTGCCATCTGGCCTCCGTAACACTTTCTCCAGGGAAACCAGACGAATACGAACATGACCCGAGGTGTGTTAGTGGCCAACACTCTCAGAATTTTTCAGGCTGCCCTAAGGCATCTGAAACAGCCTCACGACTGCTTTCTATCGATAACAACTGGGACCAATGGGTTAGCGTGCCTTCCGAAGCACGGAGCTGCCCAAGATAGAAAATGCCACTAAAATGGCGACCAATCCCATAGTGGTCACGTCACGTCGCCGCTTGACACGCACATTTGCTACGGATACGCGGGTCGCGCTCGAGTAACGAGCTCCTCTAGTGCACAGTAGTGGTAGATATACATTGGAAACTTAACATTAGAAAAACTTGGTACAAGATTTCTACATAATTAGCTTTCTTGCGCCGCACTGAATTTATCTGTTTTTCCTAATGGTTGACTGACAGAGAATGCTTTCAGCATTAAGACCGCCAATTGTTTTAAGTAATTTTATTTGCACAAAAAAATTTTTATCAAAAAATCTAAACAAAACATAAATGTCTTGCTTAAAGCCAATACATAATACATTGAAACTACTCCTTTAAATCTTGCAGTCTCATGCTTGCCATGTAAGCTGCACAAAACAATAGGTACCTACATCATCCACAGAAAATGCTACTGTAGTGGCGTGTTTCTGTAGTAACAAAATTTATAATATTTTATACGACGTGGATGAAATAAAATATTGCCCTGTTAACCAATATGGCTTTACACGCGACAAAAATAATACACTAAAAATTGATTCTACACATACGAAGACACGGTCATAAGCCAGTAATTACTAAACAAAATAAAAATAAATAAAATAACCTCGTTAAAATATGCATTAAAATCGGGCGTCTGAAAATACTATGCAAACAAATCTAGTCGCTCATTTCATTTTAAATCAATTATAAAATCAAAGAGAGTCCGCTCTCCCAATTTCCTTTTTATACCAGCTAATAGGTTCGCGGAAATTGTGTTAAAATCCTCACCCATAATTTTGTTTGTACGTAAATTTAAGAAGATAAAATAAGATCATTTATTTATTCTTTGAAAATAAAATTGAAAGGGATGAAAGTTGATAGATACTGACATAGTTCTTACAAAATTGATTTTAAAATATAGTATGATATTCTTTTTACTATGGGTAAAAAGCTAGTGAGAAGAACGCTCACGCAAGTGTTTTTCTACCGCAGCTCATTTCTACCCTAAGGTTGGCTGGAAGAAATTGCATTAGCGATAAGTCCGCCTTTGTACCCATTTAGTTGTATTGGTTTTAAATATGTGCTTCTTTTGTTTGTAAATGGTGCAATAAAGTGTTCATTCATTCCTTCAAGAACAAACTTATTTGATGATAACAACACAAACAAACAATGTAGGACATTTATATTATAAAATCAAAAATATTAATCCATACTATCCATACTTCCATACTGTTGCGGCGTCCGGCCTCCTTATTGACATGACTCTATGTATATAATATAAAAAAACAAGACTGACTGACAGACGAAAAAAAGGACTTGACTTCACTTTTGGACTGACGACGAGACGAGAAGGATATCTGAAATAAATCCAAGTTTTCATCATCAACGAAAACCCTGACAAGCCGACAAAACCTTGCACGAGCCCGTTCACATACTATACTTACTATAATTATAATTATTAATATTATAAATTATTATACTTTTATATGATATATATACTAATAAATGTAAAAGTGTGTTTGTTTGTTTGTCCTTCTTTCACGTTAAAACGAAGCAACGGATTGATGTGATTTTTTGTGTGGAGATAGTTGGAGACCTGGAGAGTGACATAGGCTACTTTTCGTGACACATACGGAATTCCACGCGGGCACAGCTAGTTTTATCTATTTGTGTCAAAAGCTTCCTCTCAAAAATGCCCTGAATATGCTCCTTATAATGGCACGTTTGTATCAACCAAATACAAAGGGAAAACAGGCCTAATATTCAAAAATCTTTTTTTAGTGATTTAAGTTAGAAGTGTATCCTCCTCAAGGACATTCGCAATAGTTCTGACATTATTTAGCTTCGACCAACCTCCCAGTACGTAAGTACTATTATCTATTCTATGTTCCCAGTCAAATTAGTTACAGACTGCGCCTAATATATGCACAGAGTACCTTTACCCGGCCCTCCCACAGGACGCGGAACCTGAGCGCCAATTACGACGATTTTTTTCCCGTTCTTTTTCCACAAAAAAACATACGATTCCAGATTAAAGCCGGTTACTCACTAGTGTATCTATTTAATTTCCATTTTTTTTTTCTTAATAACTTTGTTTTGCTTATAGATTTAGGTAAATATACAGACAAACGGACCACTAAATGGTCGATTTAGGAAATGCCTAATACTTGCCATTTACATAAAAGAGGAAGACCTTTATTTTAGAAAAAAGATTCAAGACATGTTTTTCATTTCTAGAAAATCAAGAATTATTTTTAGTTAGAAATACAAATGGGTGCTGAGATTGCATGTACTACAAACGTTAATTTTTAAAAGTTTTAGAAACAAGTTTGCAGTATTGTATTCAAATTCCAATCATAAATTCTGGTTGTTTCTAGTGAGCACTCGCCTTTCATTCGATCTCATCTTTTTCCTCCAGGGGAAATTAAAGTCGAACCGAGGAATAATTTTACGAGAATTGACTGCGTCTGTTTTATGCTTGTTTTTATGTAACTTTCAGGAATTTCAGCTATTGTTTTACAACATGAACTTTGATAATAGTTTTAATTGCTTTAAAATGGCCAGTCGTGTGGTGGGTTAGAATATTAGACCATGAAAATGAACTCAATTTCCGTTAATGTCATTTCTATTAGAAGAAATTTATTGAAATCATAAATTGTTACTTTCATTCTTCCATATCGAGTGGGTTACAGGTCAATCGACCCTACACTTTGGATCCAGAGTTTTGTTGTTACATAAATTATACAATATAATACAAAACTCTTCATTGCACAACAAGGATACATTACTAGTAGTTCCGTGAACAGTAGACCTCGCGAATAGTGAAATAACAATGTAATAACCATGTTGTACCATGACAATGTCATAACTAGTGACTGTGTCAATAAATTTGTGTATAAATAAAATTGGTCAATTTCGTAAATTATCTATGTAAATCGCAAAAAAAACACGGTTGTTGTAAGGGTGACCCCCTTAAATATTGTTACGAAATCAAAAATAAATAAAAATAAAATGCGGCCCGCGGAAGTTTGAGTAGCGCTGTCCGCGGAAAATTCTCGTACAATCGTCGCGTGTTTCCATACGGGAATAATATCGCGAACGATCTAGTACATCGATTCTCTCGCTCTGACATATTGCTTTGTCTCGCTCTCGCACTTCTAGTATGTACTAAGGGAACGAGACAGAGAGTATCCCTCTCTCTCTATTCCGGAGTAGTTGTGATCTTTCTAGAAACTTATGGAGCGGGTTTCCTGGGCCATATAAATATCGGAAGGTGCCTCCGGAGGGCAGTTCTAATTTAACTGAGCTACAAGTGCGATCAAGAAGCGATATCCGGAGCGAATAACAAGTGATACAAGCGACCTCGGCAAGTTATAGTGACTGTGATTAGCAAGTGTTTTGGACATTGTTAGTGATAAGTGAAGTGAAGTGACGTCGGCGACCATCCTTGTGGGAATAAACGTTTTTAAGAGTCATCAGGTGTTTTTCTCCAAATTGCGAACCCCGAGCTCGTAACAATTGGTGTCATAAGTGGATTTGGAGATGCCATTGACTCCGAGAGAAGACGTCACTAGTGAGGGTGTGAAGACGAGGGCGAAGCGTGCTGCGGAAGCCACTTCTACTGGATCTGCTGACCAGGCCGCTCCCGCCGCGCCCACCGCCCGGCAGGTCACGTCCAACGGCAACCAGGCCACGTCCAACGTCTACCAGGACACGTCCAACGCCCGGCAGGTCACGTCCAACGGCAACCAGGCTACGTCCAACGTCTACCAGGACACGTCCAACGCCCACCAGGCCATGTCCAACACCCACCAGGCCATGTCCAACACCAACCAGGCCACGTCCAACGCCTACCAGGACACGCCCAACGCCCACCAGGCCATGTCCAACACCCACCAGGCCATGTCCAACACCCACCAGGCCACGTCCAACGCCCACCAGGCTGCGCCTGTCTTTGATTTTGGGGAATTAATGCGAATGCTGGACAACAAATTTACAATGCTGGACAACAAATTTACAATGCAGGAGAAGCTTCAACAAAAGGCTCAACAACAACTCCTGTCAGCTATTGGTGAAGTTAGTGGCGTGGTTACCAAATTACGCAAGGATGTTGATTTGGTGGAGGAACGCGTCACGACTCTTGGGAACGACATGGAAAATTTGAAGACGGACCTTTCCACATTACAGAAGAAGTTCGTGCGCCTTGAAACAACGGGAGTAGCAGTTGCATCTGGCGGAACAGTCATTGCCCACCACGGACCCAGCGTGAAATTGCCGCCATATGACGGAACCTCGTCCTGGACCGCATACCGTCAACAGTTCCAGACCATCGCAGCTGCTAACGGATGGACAGATGAACAGTGCCTGACAGCTCTCACCGTCGCACTCCGAGGACAGGCTCTGACGGTCTTGGAGGTTCTTCCGTCGGGCAGTGGATTCAAGGACCTGCTGGAGGCACTGGAATCGCGATACGGGGAACGGCATTTGGAGCACGTCTTCCGCGCTCAACTCCGCGACAGAGTCCAGCACTCAGGAGAGGGTCTGCAGCAATGGGCGCTGGAAATAGAAAAACTCGTCCGCAAGGCGTATCCAGGGGCCGATTTGAAGATGCTTGAGTCCAACACCGTGCAGGCGTTCGTCGACGGCATCAAGGATTCGGAAGTCAGAGCTGCAGTAAGGCTAAACCATCATGCCTCATTAAAAGATGCACTGGCCCACGCTTTGGAGGTGGAAGCCGTCAGACATGACATTCGTCATTCCGTGACTCACAAAGTGCGCGAAGTAGTGGAGGAAGTTAGGGAAATAAAAGCTCCGCTAAGGAAGAGACCTGGATCCATGTGCTATAGGTGCGGCGACCGAGGGCACCTACAAATGAATTGCCCAAAGATCAAGAAGCTTGAAGACGACGTGAAGGAACTGAAGATGAAGCAGGAGGCTTTATCATCGGAGAGGAACCAGGGAAACGAGTAAGAGCCAGGACTAGGGGGCGAGTACTGGCTGGCGCGGAGGAAGCCCCGACAACTATTATCTCTCAGGCATGCAACGGAAATAGTCTCGTAATATCTGGAACTGTAAATGGGATCAACTGCAGGATGACGCTGGATACCGGAGCATCAAGAACAATAGTCCGACCTCACTTAGTAAGGACCATAATGAGAAGCATGAGGAAACTGGACTGTCAGCTTCTTTCTGCCTCCGGCCAGCCAATACCCGTCCTGGGAGAAGTGTCTGTAAAAATGTCTATGGGAGAAACCACATATACCCACAACGTCATCGTGGCTGAAATTATGGACGATTGTGTATTGGGATTAGATTTCATGAAAAAGTACAACTGTAGAATAGACGTTGCTAGTGGTGTATTCAAGAGTGGTGAAGAAGAGATCATCATCCTAGGAGGCATTAACGGGAGAGTGACATGTTTAAAGCAAACGGTCATACCTGGGAAAGCAGAAGCCCAAGTACTAGTAAAGTTACCAGTAACAAGGAACAAGAAATCTACCGGATGCGTGTTGATTGAGGAGATAGCTAATAAACCTGCGGCTCGAGGACTCATGACCGCGAGGACTCTCGTGAAAGGAAGAAACACCGCAGTAGTAAGAGTACTTAATCTAGGCGACCAAGAGAGGACCTTAAACAAAGGCGACATCATTGGAAAATGTGAGGAAGTTGTCTGGCTGAAAAAGTGCAGTACAACACAAAGCTCAGATACAACGAGTACCAGTGATTCTACAGTCAAGGAGCTTCTAAGTAACTGCAAAAGCAATCTAACGTACTCGCAGAGCATTAAAGCTAAGAAGTTTCTACTGCGCTACGCCAACATCTTCACCAGCCAAGAAGGAGACTTAGGAAGAACGTCGCTAGTACAACACAGGATTGACACCGGAAATGAGAGACCCATCCGACAGCGAGCGAGAAGAATCCCTATAGCCAAAGAAATAGAAGTCAAAGAGCTGCTGGCGGATATGGAAAGGAATAAAATTATTGAACCTTTAGCAAGTCCATGGTGTTCACCAGTCGTGCTAGTAAAGAAGAAGGACGGAAGCACGCGGTTCTGTGTTGACTACAGACGACTTAATGACATCACCAAGAAGGACAGTTACCCGCTGCCTCGGATTGATGACACCTTGGATACCCTTAGTGGCATGAAATGGTTTTCAACATTGGACTTAAAATCTGGGTACTGGCAAGTGGAAATCCATCCGAAGGATAAGGAGAAGACTGCATTCTCGACGGGCAAGGGATTATGGCAGTTCAACGTCATGCCATTCGGATTATGTAACGCGCCAGCTACCTTCGAGCGACTGATGGAATGTGTACTAGCAGGATTGGTAGGAGAAGCCTGTCTAGTATATTTGGATGACGTTATCATCGTTGGCCGAGACTTTGAGGACCACTTGCGGAACTTGGAGCAAGTCTTCGAGAAAATTCATGGAGCCAACCTAAAATTGAATCCGAAAAAGTGCCGCTTATTCAGGAACGAAGTGAGCTATCTAGGCCATGTCATTACCAGTGAAGGAATCCTGACTGACCCGGAGAAAGTGGAAGCCGTTCAGAAGTGGCCTACCCCCAAGGACAAGACAGAAGTACGGGCATTCCTTGGCCTTTGCTCGTACTATAGACGTTTCGTGAAAGGATTCTCGGAGATTGCAAATCCATTACACCGACTAACTGAAGAGAAACGTCAATTTAGTTGGGATGAAGCTTGCGAAATTGCCTTCGAAAAACTGAAGAAACATCTGTGCGAAACACCAGTCTTGGGATACCCTCAACCAGAAGGTCAATTTATAGTGGATACGGATGCAAGTAATACCGCAATCGGTGGGGTACTATCTCAAAAGCAGGAAGACAGGGAAGTTGTTATAGCGTACTTCAGTAAGTCGCTGTCTAAACCGGAAAAGAACTATTGTGTGACAAGAAGGGAGCTACTGGCAGTAGTGAAGACGCTACAAAACTTCAGCAAATACCTCATCGGTAGGCAGTTTTTACTTCGCACGGATCATGCAGCGTTAAAATGGCTGTTGCAATTCAAGAACCCAGAAGGTCAAGTTGCTCGATGGATTGAACAACTTCAGGAATATGACTTCATTATCGAACACCGTCGAGGACAGGCCCATGGAAACGCCGATGCGCTGTCACGCAGACCCTGCCCAGAAGATTGTAAGCACTGCATCAGGCAGGAGTTAAAAGAAATGACAGTAAAGCTAACTCGGACAGAACCATTAGAGACCTGGGAGAACGATGCGATGAGAAAGGAGCAAGAGAATGATGATGACCTACGGCACATCATCAGGTGGAAGGCACAAAGTAATGATAAGCCAAAGTGGAGTGAAGTTGCACCGACAGGCACTGTTTCCAAGGCGTACTGGGCGCAATGGGATAGCCTCGTTGTACAAAACGGAATACTCTACCGGAAATGGGATAAACCTAACGGCAGAGAGTTTCAACTGCAAATTGTGGTTCCAAGAACAAAAATACGTGATGTTCTTCGGGAAGTACACGACGGCGTGTCCGGTGGACATTTGGGAGTCAAGAGGACGCTAACGAAAATCCGCGAAAGGTTCTACTGGCTCCATTGTCGGGAGGATGTGGAGGACTGGTGCCGCAAGTGTACAACTTGTGCTGCCGTAAAAGGGCCACATACCAGGAGCCGAGGGAATCTACGACTGTACAACGTCGGTGCACCTTGGGAACGCATTGCAGTCGACGTAGCTGGACCATTTCCTGTCACTGACTCAGGGAACAAGTATTTCATGGTTGTCATGGACTACTTCACTAAGTGGCCGGAAGTGTTCGCCATACCAAACCAAGAAGCTACGACAGTTGCAACCAAGATAGTGGAAGAAGTGATTTGTCGCTTTGGCGTGCCCTTGGAAATCCATTCCGACCAAGGCAGGAATTTTGAGTCACAGGTTTTTCAAGAAGTTTGCAGGATTATGGGAATGAACAAAACCCGAACCACGGCTTACCATCCTCAGTCAGATGGGATGGTCGAACGGTTTAATCAGACGATCGAGAGACATCTGGCAAAAATAGTGGAAAGCCATCAAAGGGACTGGGACAAGTACATTTCACTGTTCCTGCTAGCGTACAGAACAGCAGAACATGAAAGCATAAAGGCAACTCCGGCATATGTCAACTACGGTCGTGAGCTGCGGTTGCCAGTGGACCTCCTAACAGGAGGCTCACCAGATGAACCTCAAAGTGTTCAAGACTACGTTTCTGATCTGCGTGACCGAATGCGAGAAATACACGCCACAGTTCGAGAAAACGGGTTGCAGTCGAGTCAGAACATGAAGACCAGATACGACAGAATGTCGAATACAAATGGCTTCGAGGAAGGCGCTCTAGTCTGGCTTCACAACCCGACTCGCCGGAAAGGGAAATCGCCAAAGTTACAAACCAAGTGGGAGGGCCCATACAAGGTGGTAACGCGACTAAATGATGTGACGTATCGGATACAGCGTCAACCAAGAGGAGCAATGAAGATTGTTCACATCGACCGCTTGGCGAAATATCACGGAAGTAATGATGATGCTCGGGACGAGCATCTCTAAGAAGGGGGCAGTGTTACGAAATCAAAAATAAATAAAAATAAAATGCGGCCCGCGGAAGTTTGAGTAGCGCTGTCCGCGGAAAATTCTCGTACAATCGTCGCGTGTTTCCATACGGGAATAATATCGCGAACGATCTAGTACATCGATTATCTCGCTCTGACATATTGCTTTGTCTCGCTCTCGCACTTCTAGTATGTACTAAGGGAACGAGACAGAGAGTATCCCTCTCTCTCTATTCCGGAGTAGTTGTGATCTTTCTAGAAACTTATGGAGCGGGTTTCCTGGGCCATATAAATACCGGAAGGTGCCTCCGGAGGGCAGTTCTAATTTAACTGAGCTACAAGTGCGATCAAGAAGCGTATCCGGAGCGAATAACAAGTGATACAAGCGACCTCGGCAAGTTATAGTGACTGTGATTAGCAAGTGTTTTGGACATTGTTAGTGATAAGTGAAGTGAAGTGACGTCGGCGACCATCCTTGTGGGAATAAACGTTTTTAAGAGTCATCAGGTGTTTTTCTCCAAATTGCGAACCCCGAGCTCGTAACAATATTTTTGTATTATATTAATTATTTATTTTTAAAGTGAATAAATAACTAAAAATTGCCGTTATACCGGCAACAGAAATACATAATCTGTGTGTGTAATCAAAAAAATTAACTGTCTTACTATAACGATTCATGAGATACAACCTATTGACAGACGGACAGAGGGATACGGAAATATATTTATTGAAAGTTCTGATCTTGATTACCAATTAAAGTATGCTTAACCAATGTCAGTTAATTTTAATTTTCAGCTGATTTTTAAAAACATTTTAAAGTAGAAAAAGAGAAAAAAACTTTTTTAGAAAGAAATAAATATTTCTTCACTGACCGGGGATCGAACCGGGGGCCACCTGAATAGCAGCAGGGCGCTTAACAACTGTGCTAATGCTTGATATCTAGAAGCGACGAATTCATGAATATTATTGACCCTAACTACGCTACTGCTAATCCCTCTTTTTGCACTCATTTTTTTCTTAAACAAAAGAATCTCTCGACCAAAAATTTTTTATAAATTAAAGAACATGTGTTTCAAGTTTCGTAAAGATCCGTTCAGAAATAACCCGACTGCAAACTTCCCCCTTTTAGCCCTCATATTTCCCCCAATAAAAAAAAACTCTCCACAATATTTTTTTTATTAAATCAAGCAATCCATTAGCCAACTTTCATAAAAATCAGTTCAGAAATGTGACCTCTAGCCCGGAATATACATTTTCCGATACAAAAGCAAAAAGGTCGAAGTAGAGCCGCTTCGCTCGCTTCACTCCCTCGGTCAATTACAAAAAAAATTCATTTAATTATAAATTATTTAAATGAAAAGAAACAAAAAAAAATTTAAAACGCGATAAAACCGTATTAAAATAGTTTAATTTAATGAAAAAAAAATTATTATTTTTTTGACTTGGATGTGTCAAAGTATTTTACAAAGTAAAATTTTCTAAAATAAAATCGTTTTAAAAAGTAAGCTTTTGTAACTTTTTCATATACATTTTTTTTTTTACTACTACTTACAGGTTGACTGGAAGATATTGTTTGACAATACGCAAAGTTTTTTTCACAGTCACTCTCTTTTAAAATTGCACGTTATTGTTATGGCCCATTAGTTGTTTGAGACTGGTATTCCTCTATTAAATTAACTGAACTTTCTTCTTTCCAGACAAGTCCTGGACAACGGCACCCTAGTGCTGCTGCCGTTCTCAGCCGTGCAGTACCGTCCCGACGTCCACGCGACGGTGTATCGATGTCGAGCTCACAACACTCACGGTGCTATAGTGTCCAGGGATATGAGGACTCAAGCAGGTGTGTTTACTTATTTATTACACCAGTATTCCAGGAACCTGATAAAAAGATAGAAAGATAAAGGCATCTTGAAAGGTGGGCGTTAAAGAAATCACCAGTGGCGTGCGCTGAAAAAATCTCTGGATAGGCAAAAGTCCTGCTCGTATATTGGATGGTTTTGAACCGGATTTTTTTGCCATAAGAACACACACAATTTCAGTTTTCTAGTTAAACAGACGATTCGGCCTTTGCAATACTTTATGCCCTCTAATTAAACAATTATATTATATTAAATAAATAAGCATAATTACAACACCTACATACCTTAATATGTTTTTATGAAATTGAACAAAACAATATGTTTTGGCTTACCGTTTCTCAGCTGATCCAATTTAGGCCAGCTTCGTCCATATTTATCGTTTTTGCACAAAACACACATGAACGCAAGCATTTACGTTTAATCTCAATATTTTTAACTTCCAC
This sequence comes from Euzophera pinguis, assembly GCA_947363495.1. Classification (NCBI taxonomy): domain Eukaryota; kingdom Metazoa; phylum Arthropoda; class Insecta; order Lepidoptera; family Pyralidae; genus Euzophera; species Euzophera pinguis. The sequence goes on along the minus strand of OX376155.1, from coordinate 19,488,568 downwards.
ATACGACATTATGCAAATAAATCGAACGAAAACAAATAATCTCTTTTGTAAAGTTTTAAAGCCTACTTTCTAAATAATCTTATTATAATGAGAAACACACCGAGCGCCAAGCGAGGCGTATTTGTTAGTAAACAAACAACATGGCGTCAAAAGATGCGTTCAAATGAAACAAACAATAAATGCTATTAATGTTCACTAAGATGAAATAAAAATAATAAGATAATTGTTTTATATACGGACTTCTATCAGCACTCCAACTTCTTAATTTTTTATTATAAAAAAGATAGAATATTTTTGTGTAATAATGTTTTCACATTTTTAATCGTTGAGTGAACGCATTTAAATTTTTATGCTTTTATTTTTTATGTTTTTCTGTTTGTTTACTAACGCTTGTTTTTGTAAGATTTTCATTGTTACTAATAAAATGATCCCTGGTTGGTTGAATAAAAAAAGTTATTATTATGTATCTCCTATGTGGATCACGGGTTAAACCCGGTCTTTTGAGAGGCTTGCGCGGGGATATGGATCCAACGCGTAGAGGCCCTTTGGAGAAGTTGATGCCATTTGGTGCTCTTGCCCAAACCCGTCCTCGGCTATATCAATAGATGACATTTCCATGAACAGGTCTGGGCAGGAGGAGGAATTATTGCTAATGAGTGAAAAGAATAAAATGGGTTATGATTATGAAGTTTGGATGGATTTAAACTGGGCTATTGTAATAGAAATCCGACACTTGTCATAATCATGATAACTGACTATTAGTGGCAGGCGGTGACTCACTACTCAGTAAATGGGGCCCCCCAAATAGTCGCCGCCTTTGCCAACAGAGGGGCGACATTGGAATGAGTGGCTAAGGGTGCCGAGAGGTGCGGCTCCGCGCTCGCCATCGCGAGTTTCCTTGTGAGCAGGTTTCCCCGTTATTACGCCATTACGTGCAATACACTTCCGCCCTCGAGCATATAGCACTTGCGACTCCACTCTGGCCGGCCGGCTAAGGCAAGCCAGTGGTAGGGGTCCTGTCCCTCATCGGCGTTATTATTATTATTTTAAAGACAGTATCTCATAATACGGATTTCGGCCAATCAGATTCAATTAGCCTCACTACTACATGGAAGCGCTGGCGTGTTTGTACAGGTTCCCGATATAGACACATAGACAAAAACTTGCTGCTTATGTGTGAAATCGAAGACAAAAATCGGACTGCCTATCTTGACGACGACACGCGATCCCCGCGTGGCTTCGCTGAATGATACCTACGTACCTAGTGATGTGCCTGTATGCACCTGCTTTGCGCTTGGCGCGCGAAAATGTATCGGGCGTTTGACGGTGCGTTTACTGTTTTTTTTATGAATGAAAATTAAATGTAAGTAGAAAATCACAAGGTAGGCAATGTCTTTTTGTCTTTATGGAATGCACGTCACTTGGAATCACGTTAGAGGCTAGGAGGCGGCTCTGCATAACTCTGATACCAGTGTGTACATGATCGATTGAAAATGTAACCTACACGAAATGATGATGATGATGAATGCCTTAATACATCCGACTCGTAATAACGACTAGTGACACGATTGAGACATGTGCACTTAACCTGTAATTTTGTTTTATGGATAGTGTACCTAGTCTATTCGGTACAAATATTAAAATCACTGTGCATTACAAAGTACTCGCTTACTCCGGCAGCCATTGGCGTTTATTTCCCTCCAGTATAAATAGATATTGTGTCTCATGGAAATGAGGGCTTGCATTATTCAGGAAGACGTTTCTTTTTACTCTTTGTCGGCAATAATGTACGAATGTGAAGGGGGTTTTATTAAAACGACGTGGATTTTCCAAAAGTAACTCTGGTTGATTAACAATTTATAGTTCTTGTGGTGTAGTAACCAACATGAAAATAGACCACTATACGAGTAATTCAAGGAAATGATTAATAAATTCTATGATTTTTTTTCAGAATTACATTCTTCTTCTTCCTTGCGTGTCGATGGCATTACTCTCTCCCAACCCAGTAAGAAGCCATCAAACGGCTCTGTCAGGGGCCAAATAATTAGGCTCCGGCAAGAATAGGCTACTTGACTGTATTCATACTTGGTTAATATTGTTATACTAAACAAAATATACACTAAAAAGTAACCGGTTCTGAAAACAACAACAAAATTGGTTGTTAATTAAGGCAGTAATTCGATTTTAAAGTTTTCTCTAAAAGAAAAGTGGGAGCGTGGTGGGGACGTCTTGCTATCTCTTTTGTACGCACGAAACCGAGTGGCAGTGACGTCACAGCTCACACAGTGCATCCTTTTCTTGTTTTTTTGACAGTTTCCCCTTCCACCGAATTTCAAAGGCTTATAACTTATTTATTTTTGAACGGATTACAAAAATTCTTTCATAATTCTGTTTCTGGAAATAAAAATATTGATATGAAAGAAAAAAAAAATTGTAGAATACCCAATTACATTGATTAGTTTGCACTCTGTTTAAACTTGGTTCCACATTAAAAATAAATTAGCGTAACATCTATTTCTATTATTAAAACATGTTTTTAGAATCTACAAATCTAATCTAGGCATCCGCTATGTTCAATCGTATAATGTCATTAAGTTAGAATTAGTTTACATCAACGTCGCTAGATGGCGCTGTGTTAATATAGAACTCGAGTTGGTTTCGCTTTTTGTTATTGTCATATACTATTATTGAAACTTGTAAAATTTCTGTCTATTTGTATGGGCTTGACATTATACATGGTCGTCTAATATTGTAGTTTTACTAGGGGTGTCCACTTTAAAAAAACATCGATGTTTTTTTCGATTCGATAAATCAGTACTGTACATTGATGTCTTTCGATGTTTCGGGTGAAAACATCGATATTTTGTAAGCATCGAGTACTTTTTCAGGGTTCCGTACGCAAAGAGAAAAAAATGGAACCTTATCACTGAGATTTCGCTGTCCGACTGTCACCAGCCTGTATCTCATGAACATAACAACAAATACTAACAAATAAAATTCAGTATAATAAAATTCAGCATAACTTTTCATGCAAACCATCACTAATTCAAACATTGTTTTATTAAAAAAAAAGTAAAAGCCATGTATGACAAAAATCTTTATTGTAATTTGCGTAAGAACAAAAAAAACATCCGTAATAATTTCGCTAAGTCTGTCATGTCCTATTGCCAGTGTTCTTTTGGGAGACTTTGCAAAAACAACAGTTTATTCCAGTAGTTCCCAAACTTATTTTTCTCGTGGACCACTTTCAAAATTTTACTGGTTTCGGTGGACCCCCTGCTGCTACATTTCTACCACATTCTTAAAGTCGCCAAAAAATAAAAATTGTGTCACTTCTGAGTTCTGTCCCTATATTTCGATATGTAAAATAAAAACGAAAAATGGTACATTTTATATCACTTTATTTATTAAAAGAATAGAATTACAAGAAAAAAATATTAAGGTAATATAGGTTCAGGTCATAATTTTAATTAATGGGAAGGATGTATCTGATGGAGTGTCAGCAAACGATCAATGTTTGGCTTTATTTTTGTGAGCAATAACCGCAAATCCCCCCGCTCTGTGATGTTTAATTTGCTCCTTTTTTTTGTTAAGAGGTTTGTAACGGCACTAAAACTCCTTTCGACAAGATATGACGAGGGAAAAGCTATTAAAAATTTCCTTGCGATTTCCCACAGTCCAGGATATTTTTCGGGTATTTCTGCTTGCAGCCAAAATGTTGGGTAGCCTTTTCTAAATTTCACCTTCAGCTCCTCATTAGTGCTTAGCTCGAGCAGCTCCTCTTGTAATACAACATTGGCCACTTCCGTTTCATCAAATGGATTTATTATCCATGGTGGTATATCCATCGTCAGTATATCTTCAAACCTGGTTTTGAAGTCATCATGCAGGGCACTTAAATGTTGACTGTAGGTATGGATATCCTCATCAATACATTCTACCTGCGACAAGTTTGGAAATTGAGAGAATTCGCGCCGACTAATGTTTTGCTTCATAAATTTCAATTTCCCAAGAAAAGCCGAAATTATCCCCTTTGTTTTTATTAAATTCAGGCTGTCCCCTTGTAACTGCAAGTTAATATCATTAAATTTTTTAAACAAATCTGTCAAATACGCAATGTCTGCTTTGAATTTGATCAAGTTTTCTTTTAAATCTGGATCTCTACTTTCTAAGAACTCTAATATGGAATCGAAAACAGAGTAAAATCTCGTTAAGCATGCACCTTTCGACAACCAGCGTACTTCAGTATGTAAGAGCAGTCGTTGGAAGTCTTCATCATTTTCGTCGCACAATTGAGCAAATAAACGTGTATTCAATGCATTGCTTCTGATTTTGTTGACAGCTTTTATTACAAAATGAAGAGATTGGTTCAACCTGTCACTTAAATGTTTTGCCACAAGATGTTGTCGGTGGATTACGCAATGAATAGCTGTAAGTCCTGGTATAATTCTTTTGAGATGACTTATAAACCCACGATATCGCCCGACCATTGCAGGAGCTCCGTCTGTTGCCACTGAAATAATGTTTGTAAATGGGATCGATTTTTCCGTAAAAAAATTACTCAGGACATTAAATATTGATTCGCCTTTAGTGTCAGTCTCCAAAGTTCTGGCAAATAGCAATTCTTCGTGAATTTCTTCCTCAACAATAAATCGGGCATATGCCAATAGTAATGCTTCATTACTGGGTAACGTTGACTCGTCCAGTTGTATAGAAAAATGAGTTTTTTGCAGATGATTGCACAAAAAGCTTTCGATATCAGAGCTCATTTCATCAATGCGTCTTTGTACAGTATTGTTACTTAATGGAATTCTTTTTAGTACGTCAAATGGAGATTTGTGCAAAACAGTTTTTAAAACCTCTTCAACAGCGGGTAAAATTAATTGTTCTCCGATAGTGTGCGGTTTTCCAGATTTTGCTATAAGTAATGAGATATTGTAAGATGCCCGCAAGCCATCATCGTTACTTTGAGATGTTGAAGCGAACATACTGTGCATGGTGGGTCTCTTTCCATATTTTTCTTTCAATGTTTGAAAATATTTTAAATCTTTACCTATTTTATCAGTATGACACCTTTTTAGATGATCTTCGAGCTTTGATGGTTTCATAGAGTCATTGCTCAAAACTTTGTTGCATAATAGGCACATGGGCAATTGTTTGTCTGCCTCTGATGGAACAAAACCATATTTCAAATAATCGACACTATATTGTCGACATTTTTTCTTTGCTGTAGCCATGTTTCGTGTCAGTTACCTTACCTGTAAAAAAAATGTTTTAGTAACCAAGTTTTTTTCTGAATATAGGTATCACACCGCAGCCTTTGTCAGCACGCGGAAATAGAATTACGGCTTGTAAAGGGACCAACTAATAAACCGCTGAGACAAATACAAACGTTTTCACAAAACGGTATCAATTTTAAAGTACATAATTTACCACTAATTTTTAATAGTATAAATAAAAATTAGTGTACTCAGTATCGAATACTGATCATATTTGTGTAGGAAAAAATAAACGTCGAAATCCCAAAATTGTCCATAAAAACGATAACTAACATTTTATTAAATCAATGAGTTCACGCGCTCCGTGTATTTGCGTATTTTTTGTCTGCGGCTTCATTGTTAAAACGTGACAAACAGGCATCGAAGTTCAAGCCCCGCCCTTTTCCCGTCGCCCGCGCACCGCTCGCTCTTTCCGAAAAGGAATAGTTTTGATAAAATAGTTACTTCAAAATCAATTTAACATGATTATGAAATTACTGTTTTATAAAATTAGTAGTTATTTGCAAGAAAAATTACAAAATTAATTGCTCTGCAATATTGCTTATTCGGCCTTTTTAGAGAGGCAGTGCTTCTCTCGTGAAAAAACAATTGAATAAAACGTGCTGTGTTTGTCTTCAAATCGAAAGAGGACAATTAAAATATCTGTAAGTTACTAAGTTACCTATCTATACAGGCCGTTGTGATCAACCGACTAGTACACGTAAACAAAATACTTAAGTACTATAACAAAAAAAGGTAGGTTACTTACTTTTCTCCGGCACTAGCAAACACAGATATAAATTTTCTCACAACTTTTTTCCAAATTCCGCCTTGTTTTCGAAATTCCGGAAACAAATGAATGTGTTTGGTTGCCTTTGGCATCAAGTATTTATAGTGTTGATCAAGTTCATGTCTGAACAAGCATTAAGCATTGTCGGGCGGATAGCGCTTTGCAAGTCTGTACACGAAATTGTACGTAATATCGAATACACAAGTTTGGACAAGTAACAGTCGCTTGCCTTATTAAAATATTATCTGCTTAGATAGGTACTTAAAACAATGTAGGTAGGCCCTTATAAAAACTATGCTTACATTTTTGCTCTTTACTATCAAAAGCAGATAAATTTTCGTGGACCCCCATTAACATCTTATGGACCCCCATTTTTTGTTCACGCCTACGTAGACCCCCAGCAAGTCTCCCGTGGACCCCTGGGGGTCCACCTGGACCACTTTGGGAATCACTGGTTTATTCAAACGTTTGCCTTTCAGTCTATTTCGTTGTTGATTGACGACTTGTGCCGCTTTAGAAAACAAACTTTCAGATGGGACTGAAGTTCCTACCATGGTTAAGTATTTATATGCATTATGCATGCAGTATGAAGTTTAGGAACACGTTGGCCGCGACGGCACTGTATTGTCAGTTCACTATTGAATAATAAACTTTTCTTTTTTATATAAACAAATAGGAAAAAAGATTTTAGGTAAAATTTTAGTGGTCAAACTTGATTTTTTATGAAATTAATTGGTTGTAATCGATTCGATGTTTTTCTACTAAAAAACATCGATACATCGAGTATATCGAAAGCCTTTCAAAACATCGGATCGATTCGATGTATCGTATTGTAAACATCGATGTTTTCAATGCATCGATGTATATCGAATATCCCTAAGTTTTACTCAAGTTGGAACTCTAGCGTATTTTTGAAGAACCAGTCAATTGTACAGCAATAGTTAGCGTGTTAATTAAAATGATTAAAAATCTGGGATACATGTAAAATTTGAAGTTGGTATTTAAAATTTTAAGTTGGTAATTTGACTTAGTAACGGCGACTTAGTAACTGTGACTAGTAACTGTGATCAACTTGAGTAATGTAATGAAACGTAAAGATAAACTATTTGTAAGATCTTTTTCGTTGCAAAAAGTCGTTAAAAAGACCTTGTAATATCATTTTGTGTTCCGTAATTTGTAAGATATTACATAGTAAGTACTTACTACGATGTCCTAGGATGGAGCCATTTCTTGCGGTCTTGCACCAGTTGATCATAAAATAATACAAAATAAACGAAATAGTAAATCTAGTAATAGTGGCCGTGGGTTCGATTTTCACTGATTTTTAATTGTTACCAGTTTCTTTGGGAATTTCCCAATATTGAAGGCTTGAATCAGATCTTTGTCTGATGATAATAATAATGATTCCCTGCTCCGGAAGGCACGTTTAAACCGTTAGTCGCGGCTGCAATTAGATGGGCGTTTAAGGAACCACGTCACAGACTAAAAAGCGATTCCGAAAAAGCCTGACACCAGGGTGTACAGGTTCAAGTGTAACCCGTGTTTAAGTAAGTAGTGGAAACCTTCATTCTTAATCAATTTAAGTATTTGTCGATTGAACATTTAAACACATAATTGTATATTATTGTATTAAGTACTTAGCCCATATTGTAATTAAGGACTGTCATTGAAAATAGTATTAAATAACATGTTATGGAGTAAGTGGTAGCAATACAATAGAATGGATTGAGAATTTAACTTCGACAAATTGACCTTTTTATCGATTTTAAGTTAATCGAGGCCTGACATCAACGTCTTAGCGTCTTTCTGATTGGTCTGGTCCTAACCTAGGCTCCGAAGCCCGGGGCCCGCGCAATTTATTTATTACTCAAAGGGTACAAACTGGTCCCTATTACTAAGATTTGCTGCCTGTCTAACTATGTCACCAGGCTGTATCTCATGATAACTACCTAAACAGTTGGCAATTTTACGAGTGTAGTATTTCTATTGCCGCTGTTACTACCTGCCGGCTGTCGCCAACTCTTCTTGAGAAAGCTTATGATAATTGTTATACATAATATCCTAGCCCTCTTTGTGAGGCAGACGTCGGCTACGGTAACCTCTTGCCATAGCTAAATCAATAACTCAAATAGTACTAACATACATAGCATTCTAGTTACATTTCTCGTAAACGTTTAAGGATGTATATTATTTTATTTTTCTGTTAAACAGCGAACATTAAAGTTACATTGTTGTTTTAAAACGTTAAACCGCGTACTTACAGCAAGTTATTGACATAATTTTAACAAAAAAAAAACAAAGACGAAGACTTAAGGCGAAGTACAAACGGAAATTGAATGTGTGAAAACATATTTTCTCTTTTGGCTTGCCCTGCATGCCTAGTCAGCACAGATATGCGGTCATTTGGTGATTGTTAAAGGAACCACGTCAGAGGCGGTTCTGAGAAACTCTGACACCAGGGTATACGTTGGTTGACCATGAAACCCACTTGTTATGAGTGAACAGATAGAATCTTGTACGGAGCCAGCGATATTATAATATTTTGTCAGTGGCATAGGTTTGATCCGCACGAAAATAATTTGTTAGTATAATATTGAAGAAACATATTAAAAATAGACAAATCACACAAGTGTTATATAAAAAAAACTTTCTTATTTTTGAAAAATTTATTTAAACAAAAATATAGAATTAGCAAAACATTTTCAATAACTTTAGTGAAGCTTTACATGTTTTTACTTTACCCTGACTATGAAGCTCTGAATTTGTACCGCACCTAATTTCACCTCAATGAATATAAGTATACAATGTTGATAAAAAGTCCTACTTCAGTTTTTAAATCACATTTATTGCACTATAAAATTTACAGAGTCCTAAAAACATTATCAACTGAATTTCACACAAATTTCGTATTTGTTTCCAAAGAATTAGTCGCTCCTGGTGTAGGTTTCTGAAGATGCAGTGATAGGCACGTCACGCTCAATATCTCCTACTGATCCAGTCAAAGGTATAGTCACGATAAGGTATCCATTGCTGGTCAGAACAGCTGTAGCTTGGTTGGCATTACCATTCTCTGGTATAGTGTAACTAAAGGAGAAAGAGCGACTATTGCTACCCATGACATCTCCTTTCAATCCGACTGAACCATCCTTGATTTTTACTTTTAAATCTGAAACTGCATAGTTTTCAGCTTTAGCGACGATTTTGTAGTTTCCATCTTCAGTGCTAACCCATGGTCCGGTGTTTTTTGGTTGTGGCAGCCATCCTGGGAGGCCGAAGTTTCCAAAATTGCCGAATTGAGGAAAGCCTGGTTGGAAACCAAAAGCAGGTTGATTCCAAGCGAATCCGAAAGGCTGCGCCACTGCTGCGGCTAACACACACCCCGAGAGTAGTAACATTGGTGTTGAAATCATATTGATATGTTCACTAATGGGATATCAAATATGAACTGAAGATGGTTTGGTCGATAGAGGTTATATACGTGTGAATATAACAGAATTACACGCTGTTCACTGTTTTCTTTGTCTCGGTGTCTAGTGACGCGTGCACACTGGTGCGAAATAAGGTTATTTTGTTTCTCAATAAAAAAGTAATGTATTTGAAACCTGTAAAGATATATTATAATATGTGTTTGAATCAGTATGTGTACCTTCACCGCTCGTTAGCTTTCTCCAAATCCTAAACCGCGCAGGAGACTAGGCAATTGGGGCATTCCAATAGGTGTACCATAGACTGGACAGCCTTGCAGTCACACAGGGAATTGCACGATAAGCCCCACCTCACTTAATTCACGTGGTTTCTCCTCGACTCCAGCCCAAAAACCTTAAGATAAAGAGTAGTAAAACGATAAAATGTTATATTTCTCTACAGACTACTTTTAGAGGGATACTATGCAAGTTTTATGAAAATAGGTTCAGTACTCTTTTTGAGATATAAAGTTAAGCGAGGACACGTTAATTTTGTGTACAGCATAATTGAAAACATGCAATTATGTATGCTGTTTCAATAAATTGCAGTTTCAAATTTTCAATTATTTACTTATAGTTTATAGTTTAATTTTGCAAAACAGATACCTATTTGATCTCATTTACACAATTTTTATCAATTTTTTATCAACATGAATGAGTCCTAAACTAATCAGATGCTATTCTAACATTAAAAATGTGCAATTCAATTGTAAATTTTCAATATCACATTAAAAGTAAATTTGCAGTCACAGTTGTGCATCACGGTGAGTGGTTGTGTTTAATTGCGATAGATGATCTTTTGCTACCGTCAAAATGGTACTCCAAAAATGTACAAGCTGTAAAAAGAATATAACAAAGAAATCGCCAGGTTTGGAGTGCAGCCGATGCAACAAAGTAGTGCATGCCGACCCTACCTGCTCCAAAATGTCCAACAAACAGATAAATACCCTTCGCAATGCTGTGGGAGTTGAGTGGAGTTGTGAGGAATGTATGCAAAATGTATCCCGTCGCTCTTCGTTTTTCGTCCCGGATGATGAGGAAGGTGAGTCCGATGCAGAGCACTTCATCGGTGGTAGCTTGAACACTAAAAAGCTGGTGCAGGATATAAGCCGTGAACTTAAAAAAACATTCCGCCAAGAGCTGGGCAACCTGGAATCGTCATTGGAATTTCTAACCGACCAAGTGGGCTCCATGGAGAAATGTATTAAAGAACAAAATGTTAAAATCATTGAGATTGAACGCAAAAATCAAGACTTAGTAAATAGAAACAAGAACTTAGAATTAAGAGTAGCAATTTTAGAACAAAATAAAAACGCGGTTGAGCAGAAAGCGTTATCATCGTACTTAGAGATAGCTGGCTTGCCTGACGGTACTGATGAAGAGATCAGCAGAGCTCTAAGCACATTGGCATCCAAACTAGATCTAGATAAGACCGAAATTACCGCACCTCGGAAAGTAAAGAGTGGTAAAAATAAGCCGGTGCAATATTTAGTTGATATGCAGTCAGAAGCAGCAAGGCACAAATGGATAGAAGCTGGCAAAAATGCGCGTCTTACGGTTGAAGCTGTGTTGCCCGAAGTACCTAAAGAGATAGCCGACAAGCGTGTTTACATCAGAGAACCTCTAACTAAACCCCTTAAAACATTGCTGTACAATGCTAAGTTACATCTACGGGAGTTCTGTAAGTTTGTATGGCATAAGGATGGACAGATTCTAGCCAGGAAATCAGAAAATAGCAAGGTATTCAGCATTAAGTCGTTAGCCGACATTGACCGTATTGTTAAAGACCTCAAAAATTAATTCTGTATAACTGTATTATATGCCTACCTAATTCTAAATTTGTGCTTCTCTCATAATATGGATAAATCTCTTGTAAAAGAATTTTTTGATTGTTCGTCAATAAATAGCTTCTTTAAAAAACTACCTACTAAAACAAATGTAAATTTTTCTTGTCTGCACCTAAATATTCGATCAATGATTAAAAATTTTCCTAAATTGCTTCAAATGATTCATAACACCGTCCTTCCCTTGGACGTCATTGTCGTTACCGAAGCTAATATTTCAGATGGTATTTCTCATTTGTACAATATACATAGCTACAATATGTTCACTCAATTAAGGTCAAATAGAAAAGGAGGCGGAATAATTGTTTACGTAAAAAAATATTTAAAGATTACACCATTTCTCTATAAAACGTATTGTTTCGAAAATTTATCCGGAACACTAAAATCGAATGATGGTCAAAACGCAATTATTTTATGTGCTATCTACAGACCGCCCTCTAGCAGTAAATTTATATTTGTAAAGGAACTACGTAGGTACATTGCTCACTTTGACATTAAACACAACTTTCTTTTCACAGGCGACATAAACATCGACCTAAAAACTCAGTCTTCATACAAAGATTCATACCTGGAGATAATGAGCGAGTATGGATTGATGTGCGGAATCACGGATTATACGAGAATTCAGGAAAATAAACTTAACGTTATAACTAGGTCTTGCATTGATCACTACTTCGCGCGGTTCCCCACACTCGATCCATACTCGGCGGCGATCGACGTAGTACTGGCAGACCATCGCGCGATCGTGTTTACCTGCGTCTCGGACATGCCGTCGAATCATATACAGGAGGTGTCAAAAAATAAAATTGATTATAAAATCTTATCTAAAGAATTATGTAATATTAAATGGACTGATACTAATGGAATGAATAGCTCCGATCAAATTCTTGATTTTATATGCTCCTCTATTAGTAATGCACAAAAGAAATCTAGTAGTATTAACACTTATAACAAAAGTGAAAAGAAATTTCGCGTGCCGTGGATGAATGGAAATATTATTCGGTTGTGCGATAAACGAGATGAGTTATTTAAGCTGTGGCGATCGAATACCAATGATCTACAAATAAGACTTGAATACAATAAAACACGGAACAGGGTTCATAAAGCACTCGAACATCGTAGGAATTCATATTACATAAAATATATTAATGACAACTTTAACAATCACAAAAAAATGTACCAAATAATTAATCGGATATTGGGCCGTGTGACATTATCAATTGATCAAATTATCAAAAAAGCCTTCGAATCACAAGGTTTGTCAACTAAGTCCATAGCAGATAATTTCGCAGACGCATTTGACTCTTCAGTAAAAGCTATTATTCCAAATTGCAGTACTAAAATTTTAAAAGAAAATTACTCTCAACCTATTGATCGTAGTATTTTATTTCAAAGAGCAACCAGTAGTAATATACATAAAATAATAAAACAGTTAAATACAAAAAAAGCACCCGGCCCGGACAATATTAAAGTAGCAGATTTAAAAATAGTAGGGGAAGATATATCAATCGCAATAGCTAATCTCATAAATTGTAGTATTAAAGAAGAGCGTTATCCCAAGGACTTAAAAAAGGGTTGTATTCGTCCCGTTTTCAAAAAAGGTAAGCGTGATGATTATAACAATTACCGACCGGTGACTTTATTATCGAGCATTGACAAAATAGTTGAAAAGTATGTATGTGAGCAAATCAACACATTTTTTAGTGACAATAACATATTGTATCGAAATCAATTCGGTTTCCAGAAAGGAAAGGGCACGACCGGCCTTCTGGCTAAATTCACGGATGAAGTTAATGGCTACCTGAATGACAAAAAAAACGTTTTGGTTTTATTTATTGACTTTTCGCGAGCATTTGATACCCTAGATCATAAGAAAGTAGTCTGTAAGCTTGAAGAATGTGGTATACGTGGCCCATTACTCGGGTGGTGCAAGGATTATTTGCAAAATCGTGAATCACATGTGAGTATCAGTGATGTTCGTAGTGTCTCTAAAACGGCTCTTCAGGGTACGGCGCAGGGCTCGGTGTTAGGCCCCTTACACTTCCTATCCTACGTAAATGATATGCACAAGGTGATAAATCACTGTACATGCTATCAGTTTGCGGATGATACGTGTCTGGTCATTAGTGGTAGGAGTCTGAATGCAATTCTTGGTCAGCTACAGAGAGACTTTGACAATCTCGCCAAATGGTGTCATGACGCGGGGCTAGTTCTAAATGCAAATAAAACAAAATTGTTACACATCAAATCACCTTACCTTAAACAGCAGAATATGAACAACCTCATAGCGCACGATCATAACTGTCTGCATATATCGGCCTCAGATTCCTGCAACTGTCCAGCCATTGAACTGGTTTCAAATCATGTTTACTTGGGTCTTGTAATAGATAATAAACTGAACTGGGGATGTCATATTGATCGAGTATGTAATAAGCTCCGTCAGTTTATGGCTAATCTCGTAATTATAAAAGATCGCATACCGTTTAAAGTTAAACTAATGCTGTACAACTCTCTTGCACATTCGCACATACAATACGGTCTTAGTAGTTATGGTCGCACCTTCAAAACATATCTTGATAGAATTTATAAATTACAACACAAAATTTTGAAACTAATCGTAAATAAAAAAACAAAACATCAGTTTGATGACAACGAAATCGGCTTATTCAAACACTGTAAAGTATTACCAGTTCACACTTTAATTATATGTAATCTTCTCAAAGAATACTTTTTTAATGATGAATTATTCAAAAAAATAAATCATCCTATATTCACTCGTGCAGTGGCTAAAGAACATCTGTGCACGTCAATAGCCAACAACACGTACGGGGAGCGGACAGCGCGCTATCTCCTCCCGCGGTTAATTAACGCACTACCCACTTCGTTGAAAGTTGTCTTAACGCCAAGAAATATCAAAAGGAAACTTAAATATTATCTACTTGAAAATCTAAAGATTTAAGACTAGTTATACTGTTAACGATACTTACGTACGTACGTGGTTCCTGTGTGTACTACAATAATATTTTTTAGTTTATAGTTGCACTGGCGCCAATCATCAGCGCTGTAGACAAACCTCAGTGGTTTACAACAGTGTTATTTTAGATAAAGTACATTATTGTGTCTATGTTATATTGTGAAAATTAAAATAAAAAATAAAAAAAAAAAAAAATAAATATCGGTTTTTTTTTTAACCAAGTTTGTTTACTTTTATGTTTTACACGTTATCCACTGAACCAATCTTCCTGAAAATCATATACATAGTTAGGAGTACTGAAAAGAACATACGGAATCTTTTATCCCGGAATTATGACGATTCCCTTGGGAAAACAGCGCGTAAAAACTATTTTCTTTTTTATACATTTTTATACACAAATGTTTTTTTATACAACTAAGTAGGCAAACAGGCGTACGGCCCACCTGATGGTAAGTAGTTACCGTAGCCTATGAACGCCTGCAACACCAGAGATGTCACGAGCGAGTTGCCGACCTGTCCGCTATCAGCACAGCGACCCCTCTGGAGCCTGGCGGCCCTATTCTCCAACAGGAACACAACACATCACATCACATTGTTATTTGGCTGCGGTCTTCTGTAGGGTGCAGGTACTTCCCCAGACGGACTACTCCTTACAAAATGTCCTACCTCTCTTCAAATTTTTTTCATAATGGTACATTACTAAGTATAATATTTATTTATTTATGACCCCGTGCAAAAAGCAGACGGGTTTTAGGCGAGAAAAAATGTAATTCTACCCCCTTACTTCAAATTCACCCCCTAAGTGGTGTTAAGTGGTTGTCACAAAACGTCAGCCGTGCGACGGGGATTGCTCTACAATTTTTTACCCTTTACTGAGGGCATTGACCTGTGCTTTTGCAATTTTTTTAAGGCCACCCGAGCTTTGCCGTAGTCGTACGCTGCCTGCGTGCTTTGATTATGCGCTTTGGTTCTAATGTTTTCCAAAATTGTGTGATTTTTTTTTAATGTATATAAGGAAAATCCCTTAAAATCAATCAATAAAAAAAATATTCGTATTTTTAAACTTCTAAGACATAACTAAGAATCTCATCAGTAATAGTATTGTTAAGAAGAGCCTGCCTACAGCCAAAATTTTGTCCTTGGTAATTTAATGTGTAACAATTACACATAAAAAAGTAGGATTCAAATAGGGGATTCCTAAGTTAAATATTTGAGGATTCCAAGAATAACAATTAAAAAGTTTACTTTCAATTATACAAAAATAAATCCACGTGCACATGCACATACCCTAATATTATATTGAGAAAAATATCCGTAACGCACTTCAAATGATGTCTTTAACTAATGGCTAATTGGGCAGTAAATTAGTAACACTGAAAACAAATGAGAGCACTTTTCATGAGCTCTAAAGGTAAGGTGACCTTGGATGACACATTAATCATCATCTTTCATGTTTCCGTACGCTGAGTCATTGAAAATAAAAACTGCCAAGAGCGAATTAGATCCGCAAATGAAACTTACGCTATATATTTCTTTTATATTTTGATTTAGTAGGCAAACAAAGACAGCTAATAAAAAGCGTGTGCCTTATAATTCCCAGCAAGTATAGTTCTAAATATTATAAATGCGAAAGTCTGTCTGTCTCTCTGTTACGGTTTCACGGCCAAACCGCCGTGGTCCATATACCACCATGGAAATCGTGTGAGCAATACTATAAAAAGCTTGAAATTTTAACTGTCCCTTGCTTATACATATTTGTACTTCTACTGATTATATCAAAAATAGATGTTTATACGAATAAGATGAAGAAATGTTACGACGAGAAGGTATGAGACGGAAAGATTTGAATAGAGTAATAAAGCCGACTCTTAATGTTGTAACACATTGTCCAAGGAATCACACTGTATTACTAGTCAATAAGTTACCCAATGACCTTAAAGTTAGAGAGCTCTCGATTTTTAAAGAAAGATTAAGGCAGTTATTGTTG
Source organism: Euzophera pinguis (assembly GCA_947363495.1). Lineage (NCBI taxonomy): Eukaryota > Metazoa > Arthropoda > Insecta > Lepidoptera > Pyralidae > Euzophera > Euzophera pinguis. The sequence continues at coordinate 19,472,251 of OX376155.1, read as the reverse complement.
GAAAAGTGATGTTATGAAGTTGACGATTTTAAGTGATATTGACATTTTATTTAATAGAGAATTGGACATTTATATACAAGAATGTATTTGTGCTGTACTGTTTAAAATTTTTATTTGTTTTAAATTGTAATTAATTGATTAATCCAATTCGCATACAATTTAAATTGTTTCATTGATGAATAAAGTTAAATTGAATTATTAAGCACGTAAAATACAACCGTTTCAACCGTGTTACAACGGCCTGAGTTCCGTGACTACGGCAATTGTAACACGGTATGTAGTAAATATGAAGGTATTTTACGCGCCCTAATCTGTAATATCATGTTTTAATCATTTTCACTTCTAAATGTAATTGAAAATCGTAGTATACCTAGCTCAGGACCACGTAGGATAAAAAAGTATGGTGCTGTTTCCGTTTTTAGCTTTTGTTTTTATTTGAAATTTTACATACACCTTCTACGTATATTAAGTACCACCCCACCACCTACACAAGAGTACTGAGAAAAATAATATGGTACCTTCATCCCGGAATAAAATACTGTCTGCGTGGGATTAAAGTAGGTGTCTAAAGCGTGGGCAAAATCTAGTTTCAACTTCTTGTTTGAATATTATTATGTTTTTATACAACTAAGTTGGCAAACAGGCGTACGACCCACCTGATGATAAGTGGTTACCGTAGCCTAACGCCTGCAACACCGGAGATGTTACGAGCGCGTGGCCGACCCTGAATAAATTTTTTCACGCCCTTTTTGAAGGTTCCCATGTTATAGTCACTAGGGAAAACCATGGCATTTCATTCATTCATTCATTCCATAATCGCAGTATACGAGGGAGGAAATTCCGATTGAAACGTAATGTACGCGATAACATGGGATCCAAGGTATGGAAATGAAATTCCTGACGATGGCGAGAGGTGCGATGGTAAAAAGTGGCTGTTGGCATCATGTCAAACAATTCCTCCGAGCATAGCCCATTATACAAGCAGTAGAACACGCATAAGGAAGCGAAGTCTCTCTTAAGACTCAAAGGCTCAATACCGCTTATAATCACGGGATCTTCGGCAATTGTGACAGCGCGTCTCTGTATTAGTAAAAATATTTCTCAGAAAATCTAGGCCGGTCATCGACGAAAATATCATAATATAACAACAATACTCCTACAATATTCGTCAAGATTAGTATTGATTACCGTAATGGCGCGAAACAAAACAAGTACGTCATTAGTATGTCATTTAGCGGCGGTTGCGTTAACGATTTCAGAAAAACATTTCAGACATATATTATGGATTTGCCTTTGAATTCACTGTCAAAGATACGCTCATACATGTTTAGGAAAATTATTGAAAACTACCAACGAGGTGCCTTTTTCTCAGTATGAATAACTGCCTAGGTAGTCCAATGGTTAAGGCGTTCACTTTGGACCCGGGGGTCGTGGGTTCGATTCCCACGGGAAGCATACTTTGTTTAGTTGTTACCAGTTTGGCTAGGACATTGCAGGCTTGAATCACCTGATTGTCTGATAATAAAGATTATTCCTGGATTAAGAAGGCGCAAATCGATATATAAACCACGGAGTAATAAATGTAAACATTGTCATCATTTATATCTAGTTTCCCTGTAAAAAATGGTTATAAAGGTCAGGCAACAGAAGCTTCATTGTGATGACCACCAAACATAAAACCATGATAAAGCGTATCTTGGGCTCTAAAGCTACTGACACACTTGGACGAAGAAGTCATGAAGTTAATACATAAAATAAGTTAACATACTAATTTTCGTTCTAGCTTTGCAAAATGCTATATCGTGTTTCTATACTGTTAAATAAATTGAATACTCAAACAGAAATAGTACAGTTATGTATGTAGATGTAGAGTGAATATGGAAAGGCAATCTGGTTAATTGGTCTCAATGAAAGAGCTTTACATGTTACTTAACTAAATAGTTGATATATGAGTAGAAATAGGTTCTTTATTTTACACTGGTTTTTTCCCGCGGCTTCGCAAGCATCGTCTTTTAAATTTATTTTCACTTAAAAGATATGAATAATGACCTCTTGGTTGACTGGTAGAAAGAGTCTTTGGCTTTAAGTCTAAGATTATTGTGATAAAGTAAAATATAGAAGTGACATTATTTTCTTTTCATTCAATTCAATTTTTTATTCTGTAGCTCGACGACTTTTCAAAACTGGGCCTGCAGTAATTTCACCAAATACAGTATATATAAAACAAATATATAAATATCTAAAACAAATATTTCGCTATAGCAGTAATTTCATAGCTTTGATCCGACTCTGATTTAAGTGATTTTAATAATCACATCAAATAATTATATGCTCATCTATCGAATGTCGGGATTATCAAAAACGGCATTAATTATTCTATCCATCGAAGTTATTTGCATTTCGGTCGAGGCCAATATCGATGTGGTCGAGTTGGGGTCAGGCGGTCGAACGGCGTACCACGTCGACGGATGTGGTATGACATGACGAAGCAAACCTATAATATATTATATATATGGTATGTGACTAACCTACGTAATCAATTAACGAAAAATTACAAAATTTACCCAGTTAGATAATGCTTTTAACTTAAGTTCGCATATTGTGTTGTAATAATATTGTACAATAAAGTTTTACTTATTAAATTTATCAATTCATCAACGAATATACTTACACTATACTATACTATCATACTAATATTATAAATGTGAAAGTGTGTTTGTTTGTTTGTCCTTCTTTCACGTTAAAACGGAGCAACGGATTAATGTAATTTTTTGTGTGGAGATTGGAGACCTGGAGAGTGGCATAGGCTACTTTTTTCCGTGACACGAACGGAATTCACGGGCACAGCTAGTAATTAAATGAAAACATTTGCAAAGATCTGTGAGCTACAATAAAGATATTTTTAATAAACAATGACAGGTTTCATTCCCAAGTGAGTTTATTCATTCATATCTGGTTTCAGAGATGTTCGGAACTACCTTTTAGCCACGGCACGGCTTCTTTAACGACTACCAGGGCGTTAATTTTCATATTTTACATAGTGCACAATTGAATCGTAATTGGATCGCAATGACCACTTTTTGACGTTTCTGGTATAGTTTTACTAATTTTAAGGCCAATTCGTATTCCATTGGCATACCATTGAACCGCAGCTGGAAAATTTTGCTAATCAAAAAATCACCAATTCTTTCAATAATCGGTACTCTGTTATTTATTAAATTTACTTTTTTTCTACTATTACCATTCAGTTACGTTTTAGTTGCAATTAAATTGAGATTCAGAATTAACGGTAATAAACTATTACAGTTACCTTGTTCATTCAATCATTCGCAGTCGCTGCCGTTGATTTCTGAAACTCTTACTTATTAAATATCAAACTATTAGGTGATTCACTGAGTCTATTTCAAAATTTGCATCAGCAATCATAACGATTTTAAAATTCATGAGAAACACGCGCTCACATTGTAAATAATAACATAAAGAATACCAGAATAATTAAACAGATGGGCAGACAATGATTCATTAGTGTCACACACATGAAGCAATGATCTTTAAATTGTATCAATTTATATTTTCACCTGTGTCAATGTATTTGGATTCATTCTAGAAAACATACATGTTGCCACTGTTCCGCACCGAAAAATATGGACTCTCTTGTCAAGCTATAATAAATGTGTAGGTATGTTCTAATTACATGAAAAGGTTATTAACATTATGACAGGTATAAATTATCATACCTTCTATTTTGTCCTTTATTTATTGATATTCTATAAATGAACTACTAGAAAAAAGTATGTACCAACTCAATGCAACGGAGTTCAGGATTGGAACTGTCTGATAGATCTTTAGACATCGCTAAAACTGGGTTTCGAAAATCAATATTTATACCACTGGTTCAATGCATTAAGCGGCCTAAAATTAAATGAATTAATGTTTTTCTTAGCCCAGATATAAACCCCCTGAACAGCTCTGTCAGAGTCTGTTCAGATATTTAGAAATCTAGAACATGACAGGAAATCCGTCATAGTTTAAGGAGAAACCACACCAATCGGTTCTGTCTACCGTCAGTGTTTCTCCACCTGCATTGTCTCTACATCGGCTAACTTGGGTTCAATTTGTTTTAAGAGTCTCTCGTAGAGTTGTTTATTTACCTTATTTGCGTCATAGTCGTCGCAACGGCCGGGCTGCCGTCATCCGTGCATTGTTAGTTGTGATCTTGATTTTTACCCCAAAACTACACTACTACTGTTGTTTTGGGGCTGTTTCGGATGGAAGAGTATAAGTGTCCGAACTATTAATAGTTCTGTGTATCAATGCGATAGTGCTACGTAGGTTTTAGCAGCTACTGCAAGTTTATTTTTATACGCAACGATTACCGCGTGACCTAACGCTGACATCTTAATTTATAACACTAAAAACATCTTAATCCCGAATTCGTCCACAAAACCATAACAAACATATCATCGCTAGAGCAATAATAAAGGTAACATTCCCAAAGTCAACATCAGACATAAATCAGCGCAGTACCGGCTGACAGACCATTAATCCGTTCGGCCGATAATTCAGCCGGACAACTGCATTAGGTATTCTGTTGGATGCGTAGATAGATATACCTATGTTAGAACACAAGGTTACAAATTAGATAGATAGCAGTTTATTTGAATTGCTATACACACCAATTTACAAAAACAAAAAGAAAGGTACAAATCTTAAAGGTACAAATATTCTGTTACAATGTAATGGTGTGCTGCAGCAACGCAAAAAGGCCTTAACTCAGTGACACATTTTGCGCTAAGTATTAAAGCACAAAACCACTGATTTTCAGTTTTTGCCTTAAAATTGGATGAAGATTCTTGTATGTAGGTTTTATGAAATAAAGTAATCGTGTCATATCAAAAACTAAAGGATCGCGCTTATAATCGAGAGGAATGGAAAAGGTCCACCGACAAGAACTCAGCTCTTAAATTTATGATTATGATGTTTATGTAGGCACCTAAATATGATATAGAATATTTTTCTTCTTTCATCCAGTCTATTCCTGCAACCTTCTATTGGTATTAAGGTAAAGGAGGACCAAAGAGAAGATGGTGCGACTATTTGGATAATTTCCGGCCGGTTTGAACGGAGATAGCTTTTGGCAAAGACAAATGGAGTCAAAAGACTTTGCCCAGCAGTAGGAGGGACATAACATTTAAAGGCTAGGGAAAAAAGGTTGTTTGTGTTGTTGTAGATTACAGTTATACAATCAAAAATTTATACCTTTACAACTTTTGATGAGATTTTGATTTGTTCTGTAACTGTAGAGTCTTATCACCTCTCTCTCTCTCTCTCATCTCAGCGCCTTCCTGGTTGCGTCCTAGGCTCTTTCCTCGGAGCCCAGGGTCTACTTTCTTTATGGTCATCACCATTGTAAGATAAAATGTAGCATGTAATTATTTGTTAAGCTTCCGATTCCAAGATTCATGTCCAAGTTGCTTTAATTAAAGTCATTTATTTGTGGTTCTGTGCAGGACACTCGATTCGTCCGATCGATTTACTAATCGTACTAATTTGTACTCTTTTTGGGTGACTTAGTCAGTGTTACTCGCAGTAATTTAATTTTGTTTGGCGTTAGCTTTTTTATATTGTACACTGCTACTGTTCTGATGATTATATTGATTAAATAATGAAGATTCAAAATTTATATATACATACATATTATCACGCCTTTTTCCCGTAGGGGTAGGCAGAGACTACGGATTTCCATTTGCGATCCTTACAGACTTCCCTCGCTTCTTCAACGCTCATCACTCTCGTCTCGTTGAGTACGGGTACCCTGACATCTCCCTTTTTTAATATGTCTGCGATTTGGTCGCAGTATGTTCTCCGAGGCCGGCCCTTACCGACTTTTCCCGTCACCTTTGATTTGTTAATACCTTTCGTACGTCTCCTTTCATCCATCCTTTATATGTAAAATTTAAATTTTTATATAATGAACGGGACTCTTAGCAAGGAGAATCAATAGATGATGGGGCAGAAAGGCTTTCAAATGGCCAGCACGTATCGGTAAACGCAGCGTTGGACATCCACTGAACAGATGGTCAAATGACCAAAAGACGGTCAATTTTGTAATCTTTGGCCTATGTCCAGCAATGCAATGTCTGCGGCTGAAATGATATTGATTATTTATATTTAATATTTATCTAAAAGCTACAGTTTCAGTTGATTTGACAATTTCCTGTTGTTGCTTTGATTCGCCGTTAATCGCGCTGGTCGACAATTTAATTCCGACATTTGATTCACAATTTTTTAATTAAAACATAATCCTTTATCTCTGACCTATGAATTTTAAGCTAAATTAACATTTTTTACAATAACATTTAAGAGGTTAGGGTTCAAAGCGGGCGTTTAATCGAATTTACCAGGCTAGTCTTGAAGGGACGATTAACGAAAAGATGACATCATTTCCTTTGTTGGATATTGAATTCAAACTTCCCGCCAATTCTTTATAAGTGCAAGTTTACCCACTCCTGATCGCAATATTTCCTATATACCTGTTTCATTCTCTCCTGCACACTAAATGTATAGGCTAAACCCTTCTGAGAAAAAATGTCTTTTTCTTAAGTTTTCGCTAACCGCTACTGCCTCGACTCGCGTAAAATAAAATCATTTAAAATATAATTACGCAATTAATATTCCCAAAACTGATACCAAATTTAATACTAATTCTAAAACGCATTAGTGTAAGTAAAAGGTGCAATTTCTGGAGCGGAATTCAGACGGCCGGCCGGCTACACGTGGAAGGATTAAACAAAGGTCAGTGTGCTATCCAATCCTTATTTGTTCCCTTAAAACTTGCATTTCCTATAAAAAAGAGATACAGTCCATTACTTATAACATCCATTTTCTGATCCAGTCGACCCGGATTCATCCACCTTTAATTATAAAACCTCAAATTCATTTGGAAAAGTTGAACGTTACTTACTTTTATATATAGTGTCTGTTATAATGTCATCTACAATTACGACTCTATCGCAAAATATTGTCCATATTTAATTGATGACCGTTGATCTAACTGAAACTTAAATGGTTTGATTTAAATATTTTGTAAAATGTCCCCTTTCTTCATCGGATCGTGTGATTCGAGTCGCTTTCGCTCAAAAATTGAATGTATTTATTTATACTACTACTATTGCTCGGAAAGTAGACTGTTATTTGGTCAACGACGGGGTAGAAAGTACGTCATTCTTCCCGCCAAGAAATGCTGGCGGAAAAGTTGTATAGAAATTCATTACTGACCTGTTTTACAGATCAGTTATATTAATTATATATGAAAATCCATTAGCTACTGACCTGCTATTTTTGATTCTTTTTATATCACTTTTGACATTGACAGATAAAAATCTCAAAATTATTGCAAAAATTAAAAAATATATAATCAAATTACAAACAAAATGATACTGAATGTTCGATTCCTTAGCATTTAAAAAAACAATGATTTGTATCAAAGATGTCTTGGAACAGTCTCTGTTACAAGTATAAATTTACTTTTTAATTTTTGATGTTTACGTATATTGCTTTAGTAAATTAATTAAAGTACCTAATATTTTTTTGTGCTTCATTTCAAGTGTTTCTGACTTGAGAATCGAACACTCATATTTATTCTTTTGTTAAAATAGCGTTTAATGCATCAATTGGCATGCAATTTCTTCATACATCTATACTTAGTGATCAATTCCACTAACAAACATTTTCAAAGATGGCTTCCGTTTATACATGTCATATTTTTCTTGCATATGTAGTATATAGCCGTATGTATCACTCGGTAGAAAGTTCCCTCGGTAAACAATGTACTATTTATCGTATGAATGAATGAATGAATGAAACATTATTTGCCATAAACATGTTAAATAGACACAAATAAGATCTTAGATATAAAAGGTACAATGAAGGTAACACATGTTTAGTCATCACCATGGAGTAATTACAAAGAGGAGACGCCGTAATAAGCGTTTTGTAAGCAAGTATTTGTGAGGCTACACGGGGCGGAAGGCAGACGTGCGGGGTGCTCGGTTTCGGCCGTGGCTCAAATCATGGAGCACGACCACAAGCTCCGCCCACTTTTGTGTCGGCGAGGCGCCAATGATCACATCACTGCGCCATTTCAAACGGCATTTCCTCTTTGTAATTGCTCCATGCTCCACGTCCACTCACACATTTATTCACTTACACATTGGGGACTATATTGTGTTGTGCATAAATCCCGCCTACTTGTAGTTCGTTATAATAAATCGTTTGTAAAATGTAATGTGTGAACAGCTGCGGGGAACAGCTCGTACACAAATAAATGAGAATGGATATGAACTACTGGGAGCAGTTAGTACACACATAAATGAGAAAAATACAAGTTTTTTTTAACCATTATCCATTTGTATGTCTCAGTTTACTCGCCTTAACGAGTCGGCATCGAATTTTGCGAGTGTTTATGAAAAGTTCATTGTACACTTGATTTGATCAAAAGCTTGATTATATTGATATAACACTTCAAAGCTTTGGGAGATTCGGAGGTTCGAAATGTTTTTAACAAGCTTAAGGGTATTTTGATTTCAAAGACCTATTTCACCTAGATAAGTCACGTTGCTACATAATCCATCTATTTATTAGATACAAGCTCTGTCCGCAGATCTGTCTGTACCAAAAGTGTATTTAATGTGTCTTTTATAAAATATTTCACCCTGATTACAACCTCTTTAGGATTGCTAAAAAACTCCTAACTTTAACATCACGTCTTCAAGTAATTGTACCCATACCAAATTTCATTCAAGTCGGTTCAGCGATTTAGCTATGAAAGCATGGCAGACAGACATACTTTCGCATTTATAATATTAGTACGAAGTACGGAAGTTTGAATGGATTTACTATAAGACTGAAATAAAATTATAAAATATTCGCGACATTTTCTTTTTGTCATTACATAATTACTATAATATAATGATTAGTCCAGTATTTTATTGACAACAGGCGTTGCTTAGTGGAAGTCAAAGTAGTAAAAGTTATCAAAGTAGACAGAGGCACGTAAAATGATAATTAGTGATTGTGACAAGTCCAGTGTTAATACTAGTCTACGTCCGAAAGTATTTCGATTATTTGAATTTCTGATTAATCAAAAATCGACTTTTCGTCTTTTCTCGAACATTTTCTGTGCCTGCATATTACAAAGTTTGTGTGTTTTGTCGGTCATCATAATTTTTTTAGTCAGTATTGGGATACTGACTAGTTTTTCTTTTAATATACTATCATTCATTTAAAAACGCAATGTCGTCTTAGTCTTCTTATCAAGTCAAAATGGCAATGCTTGATGCATTAGCTTTTTAGTACATAATTTTTTATTAACTTGATACTTGTTAAATTATACTTGCACGCGTCTATTGTAATGCTATTTTTTTACTATGCCATAAATATTAAATCGATTAACTGCCTAATTGCTCGATTGTTATGTAAAGGGTCAATTCCGCTAATACACTTTAAAAGATCACGCAACCGATATTCTATCGCGACTCGATTATGTTGTATTTTTTAGATATGCTCAATAATGGTATTCTGCTGAAATAGTTTTGAATCTCTATTCATTTGAAACTAAAACGTATTTTAATGATAATGTTAGAAAAATGTAAATAAAATATGTAACAGAATATCAGAAACGTCAACGTTGTCATTGCGATCCAATTACGATTCAATTGTGCACTAGGTATTTAAATAAGAGAATTGACGCCTCCGTGGGATATATCGATTGCGATCGTGAAGGCAACATTCTGTATTTTTGAAATGTACACGGGTGGTAATTTTTGATTTCGAATGGTCGATGACATGCGAATAAACTCCACGAGCCGGTAAACGATAATCGAATCATTCCTTACTTGTTCCGTATTTCGTTAATCACTCATTAAATCCGTGTAAGTTGAGTTAATTGTCGAATGATTCGCCGGTGGATCTTTAAAATCGATACTAAATGCTTGTTGTTTCCACGTAGTTTTACCGATTCGATAGTTCATCGATGCGATTCACGCGAATGTCGACTGGGTCCCCATCACTACGACAGAACTGACGGACAGCGAGCCACACTAACCGCCAGACGAAATCAAAAATTACCACCCGTGTACATTTCAAAAATACAGAATGTAAACGATCGCAATCGATATATTTATTTATTTTATACAAACACTGACAGCACTTACATATCCCACGGAGGCGTCAATTCTCTTATTTTAAATACCTAGTGCACAATTGAATCGTAATTGGCAATGACAACCGTTGACGTTTCTGATAATCTGTTACATATTTTATTTACATTTTTCTAACATTATCATTAAAATACGTTTTAGTTAGAAATGAACAGAGATTCAAAACTGTTTCAGCAGAATACCATTATTGAGCATATCTAAAAAATACGACATAATTGAGTCGCGATAGAATATCAGTTGCGTGGTCTTTTAAAGTTTATTAGCGGAATTGACCCTTTACATAAGAATCGAGCAATTAGGCAGTTAATCGACTTAATATTTATGGCATAGTAAAAAAATAGCATTACACTATATTAATAAATGATTAGTCTACAACCGCTAGCTATCAAAATTAGAAGCAGGAGATGCTTAGCCAATTTATTTATTACTAAAATTACATGATTAGGTAACAAGTTTACGGTACTTACAAAGTTTACTTAGGCACCTAACAATGCACATTCGCAGTTGCACTGCACATCGATACAAAATTCAATTTTTTTTAAAGTATTACTAACTCAAAATCGCCGAGTTATATGAAAATCGGTCGACTCGCCGTTTATGACGTAATGTACTTACTTACTAACAAATAAGAGTCATTTTTACTTAAATAAATAAATTCATTCATTCATTTGACTTTTAAAAAAAAATCCCTTCAGATCGTTATCGTGCCAAGTTGTTTTTAAAGGCATAACAAAGCCTTTAGCTAATAAACGGGCATCGTCGATATTATAGACCTCATTATTTGTAATCGAAGTAATAAAAGTTGGGACGGGTCTTGAGATCGGATTTCGTTACTTTAATTTCTAGTGAAAATCTTAGATGTCAATGACGGATCATTCATTAGTAGATAGATAGTTGTTCAGTTGCATGAATGGAGTCACTGGATGATGAGTCCAAAACGACTAAAATTTCACTGTGTAGATAAGGGTGAAATGTTTACGAAGAAATATACAGAAAAATATATATTCAGGGCAGGTATAATTATTATAAAATCTTTATGTAAAGCGAAGATTTGATTTTAATTTTTGCCCTTTAGCTTGTCACTTTTGTACTCTGTGATTTCACTCATGTGTCAGCTTCCTAAATCTATAGGAGCTTGTATCGCACACTGCTTTCAGAGCTTCTAAAGCTTCTCTTGGTTTATGTTAAGATAGACATCGCTAGCGGCGACAATACGCTTGAAGTGAACAAGGTGAAAAATAAAGACTGAGCGTTTAAATTTCATAATAAAATTTTGTAATAACGAACACAACGAATGTAGCGCAGTCTTTTATTTACCATCGTACCCAAGGGGTAAAACGAAATCATATTACTAAGACCCCACTGTTCGCGATCTGTCACTAGCCTGTATCTGAACCATGATAGTTAGACAATTAAAATGTATACAGATAATTTATTACTGTTGCTCCTACAACAAGAAATACTAACAAATAGACTACTACTATTCATCTTAGCGCTTTACCGGTTGCATCCTCGGCTTGGAGCCCAGGACCCGCTTTCCTACTTTTTCTCCTCCATTTCCCCCGGTATTCGGTGTCCTTGGTTGTAAGTCCATTAGCACGCATATCTTCCGTTGCGACGTCGAGCCAGCATTTTTTGGGTGCGCCCCTTCTACTCCGGCCTTGTCACTTGTTCACGGCCTTGTTTGTTTGTTTTGACACTTGTTCTCCACATAATTGGCCGGTTTCCGTAAGACGTGGCCGTACCATCTTAAGCGGTTCTCCTGAAGTTTGTCCGCTATATCACGAACATGAAGGCTGCCCCGGATATGGGAGTTGTCTATGCGATCTTTCCGCGACACTCCATATACCCAACTACTACAAAAAATTAAATAATATAAATATTTAAGGGGGCTCCCATACAACAGACGTGATTTTTTTGCGCTTTTTTTTTAGATAATGGTACAAAACCAATCGTGCGCGAGTCGACTCGCACTTGTTATTGTTCTTCTCTTGTTAGAGTCAAAAGTTGTAAAAGTCTTCATTTGGATAGATAGAAAAATCGGAGAATATTTTGATAGTAATCGTTGTACTTATACAAAAAGTGTTTCATAAATATTTCTAGCTTTATTTAAAACTTTATAAATTTATGGATCAGTGTTAATCTTAATCAACATTACTAGTTATTATCTATCTGAAAACGATAAAGTTATATTGTTTGATGTCGTGGCGTCTTCATTTTTCAATGGAGATGTAACAAAGGCTTCAATTTTCGGATATCGCTGTTTTATCGGCTTTGCAATTTTCTTGTGCCTTCTATCTTCCTATTTAGATGAAAATTTCCTTGAAATCTACGGTCATCAATGATTAACTGGTGATCTATAAAGGAACTTGAAGCCAACGTTATTTAATAACAATGGTGTTTAAGATAATCCTAAGTATGTAAAATAATGTACCAGTACTTACTCTACATTTACTTCATAAAAGGTGTGTTTATCAACAGAACGTGATAAAACCATTAATACGTAGACTTTATTTTAGTTTTTATACTAAACACTAGCTGTTTTCGGCAGGTAGTATTTAGTATAAAAACTACACTGTTAAACTACTACTAAACTGTTTTAAATAAGTAGGTAGTCAAAAAGGCATACGGCCGGTGGGCCGTAATTGTAAGTAGTCATCGCATTCCATGCTACGTGCACATTGCCGACCTTTGAAAAATATTCATGCCCTTTTTACCTCAAAAACTCGTTGAAATTTACGATGAGGTATTTTTATGGTTTATATCTCAGTCGGATGAAAATTTACGGCGTCTTGTCCAAATCATGCCAATTCGAAGTGAATATATTATGAGCAAATCAGAAATTATTCCAATTTTGTTCCCCGAGTGACTGAGTAGGCGATAAATCATTTGTGTACGAAAATTCAACGAGAATCATGTTGCGGATGATGGTTTATTTTCATTGGCTCAACGCGTTAAATTAAAGTGGTTGCATTGACTATAAACGTTCTTATATCATGCTCTTGTTCATGAAGTTTTTACTAATTTTGTTTGTCATTACGGACTTGTAAAACTTTTAAAAAAAAATCGAACTTGTTGTCAGCTAGGTTTTTTTGGCAGGAAGCTGTGAAGAGCAGTATCGGCGCTGTATTTTAATTTTCAAAATTTGTGTTTTTTTGAGTTTTGTGCATGATAATGGTGGATTATTATTCGCCAAGAGTTCGATACCAAGCGCGAGTGTTGGGAAGTGATACAGTGTTTAAATTATATGATTTTCATGCTTGTTGCCAAGAAGGGCTTTAAAGGACTTTGTACGGTGCAGGCCATGGTGTTAGCCATAACACCATACATGAAGTGATGCTACTGATAAGTTGATGATGGTGTGGAGATACAAGACCACGTCACATAGTAAACTGGTTTATGGTTCTTAATAAATGTCACATCTTGATACTTGATTGTCCTTTCTCGACGGCTGCTCGATAGTATCTCAATTTGTATTGATAATTGATTTAAAATGAAAAGTAAAAACAGCTGACACGCGACCTGCATATATGCGGCCACGTGCCGGCGAAATGTGCGAGGTAAGCTCGTACAGACTTGTTACTAAAAAACCCATTACTGACAAAAAAATATTGTCAGCTAGTCAGACATTTCTTGCATGTGGAAATGCGGCTTGAAACACAAACCTTTACGAAGCTAGTGAGTCAACTAAGTAGGCAAACAGGCGTACGGCCCACCTGATGGTAAGTGGTTACCGTAGCCTATGAACGCCTACAACACCGGAGATGTCACGAGCGCGTTTCCGACCTGTCCGCGTTCAGCACACCCCCCTGGAGCCTGGGGACCCTACTCACCAGCAGGAACACAACACTGCATCACAGTGTTATTTGGCTGCGGTCTTCTGTAGGGTGGAGTCTTCAGACGGACTACTCCTTACAAAATGTACCTCTCTTATGCGTATATTTCCGCTTCAAAATTACTTACCCGCAGATTACTCGCATAGGAATACATCATTAATATTACCCAGACGTAAATTATAACATAAATACCAAGAATGGCACCCGGGAGGAGCGACGTCGTGCGTAAATATTATTTGAGGAATAGCGTTCTGAACTGATTCTGAATTTCAATGTATGTGAATTCGTCAAAACATGTGTGTGCAAGGTTAGATTGAAGTTTGAGAATAGACCAGTCCTTTGTTTAAATTGTCAATTATGATGAAAGAGAAAAGGTAAAAGGAAGAAAAAATAGGTGTAGGCAAAACAACTTACAAGTAGCAAATATAGGAAAAAAATAAACGTCTTAACGTAGGAATAAAGTCCTTACATCTGCAAGAACTTTATTTGTCTAGATAATTTGGTTATACGAGTATCTTTCTTTTCAGATGAGTTTGAAGTTGGTTCAGATTTTTTTTTCGTAAACTTTTGTCGAATACCGTTCTGTTTTCTGATTCCATCTACGGATATATTTATACTACCGTTCCTGAAGTTTTGGTTTGAAAGAAAGAATTTGTTTCTTGATTGTCACCACTACTCTTCTCATAGATTTAGAATTTCTTCATTATTTTTGACAGTGAGTTTTCTTTGAGATTTTTCTTTACATTGGTATCTTTCTTTGCAGTTGTCTGGCAAGACTGGGCCGTCCGGGTCACCGCCACCCCAGCAGAAGCCGGGGGCCCAGCACTCTTGTCTTGCGTGGCCCCGGGCAATGTTCGAGAGCATTCCTCAGTCGCAGCTTGGTACAGGAACGACGCTGTGTTGCCAGCTTCTGATCATCTAGGTAAAAATTCATTCATTCATATCAAATTACATGGTCAATCGACCCTGTTCAGTCAAATGCATTAACATGTATACACGTTGGTTCTTAAGTCATTGAAACAATGTCTAAAATAAACTGTATATATGTTAATGCTCGTGACTGTACACCCTAGTGATATTTTTTTTAACTTTGTATTATAAATTTTTGATGAGTATTTTTTACTGTCACCCTTCCAGATTAATTAAGTGTAGTATATATGTAAGCAGAGTAACTAAGTAATATAATGAACTGGAAGATATTAATGTAGAACTGTATAATCCTTGCCTATGTAAAATAAGGACGGTTCTCGTAAGACGGAGACCACAAATAGGCCTGAGTATGTTTTCGAGGAGTCCTGAGAAGAACCGTTGAGATCCATGGTGCAGTGTGCAGGAAAATATCTAGAGATTAACAAGAAACTGTTTTAAATCATAAAGGTTTCATCCATTCATGATGAATACCAACTACTCAACCAACCACTCTTAGTTACGGTTCGAAGCCAAAATACTTTTAATCATGGCCCTCCATTTTGCGACACTAGTCATTATTTACTCTTATTGTGATCTCGTCCTTTACAGCGCGTATCTCCTCACCTATGCACATAATTATGCAAATTTATCTTGCTGAACTTAGGAGTTGACAAGGGTCTGGTCGAGGTAACCACTAATAGAGCTTAACCCTTCTTAGGTATATCACGCAGGAACCTTGCAATGAATACAAATGTCGGTACGCGTAATACTGTATGGTATTTTAGGAATTTAGGTCCTAATTTTGTAACCAAGATTAATTTAAGTATTAACAAAAAAAAATGTTTTTTAATTTTGTTTCATTTACATGTTGCTATTATTCAAATTACTGAAGCAATATTCTCACATATTTTTATACAATTTAGAAGGCAAATAGGCATGCGGCCCATCTGATAGTAAGCGGTTACTGCAATCTATGGAAATTTACAAACAATCACATTGAGCCATTCTGAGGGAGACAGAGAGTAAAGATTTTCATTTGATCCTTTCAAATGCATAACTGTTCTTCCACACACATCAATAAAACCATTCACATATACTCCTAATGTCTTCTTTAGGTGGTTATAATGAATGACCGACACTTCCGAATTTACATGCAAACTTAGCATGCAAAATGATTTGTTTATAGTCAAAAGTGCATTTAGGGCAACAACAGACAAATAAATAATCAAACTCACAAATTTTACTACGAATGCAAGCATTGCACATACAGCGGTATTAGTTCTAGGTGTAAGCTGAAACTAAGCTTGGTAAATGTTCCTGAATTAGTGCTACTAGCTACCAGTAACATCGCTTATGAGTAGGTAGTAGGTCTGTGCTTATGAGAATCTATATGCAAATTACTTAATTTCATGTTATAATATAATATTTAAAGAATCAATCACACACATCAGTGTGTAATGTATTTTTGATTGAAATAGTAGGTTCTATTATTATACTAGGTTCCAAGACATGGGAAGATTCGAGACTAGGTGGTCAAAGGGGGAGAAACAGAAAAAGGTTTGGATGGAGATGGCGGAGATCTTTGCCCCGCAGTGGAACCATATAGGTTAAATAAAAAAAGTTTCCAAGACCAAAATCACTCTGATTACAGACATTTTAATTTACAATGTCATATTCTTACTAAAAGAAAACCAAATCATTCGAAAAATAAAAGATATTTGTACTAGCAACAAATTAGACGGCAATCACTTTATTGTAAATGTACTATGATTCCTTCTACACCTTAGGATAAAAATATGGTTTTGTTGATGATGTTGGCTTATGTAATCTTTACCTTCCAGCCGGAACCAGTCTCCTAGTAGACGAGGGTTGGAAACTCATTATACGATCAGTGGCAATCGATGATGCGACCGCTCAGCACTCCTGCTCAGTGCTGGACACGCTCACTGGTGAAAGGCGGCAGAGCGTGCCCATTGGTATTGAAGTCACACGTAAGTAATCTCTTCTTTTCAGCTGTTTGTCAACATCGATATTTCATCCACAACAAAATCGTGGATTAGCAGGATTGAAGATATACCGAATATTCCAGTCAAAACAAGTCAATTTCAAAAGGCTATAAGTCTGCTAATCACATATTCGCTTTCCCGATTGCCTTCTGGTTGCTTCGATACCCAGGGTCCTCTTTCCCAATCTGATGACTTTTCACTTCACCCGGTCTTCAACACTCTTTTTAAGCATAAACAGCGACGTCGAGAGTTCGAGACTAGACTTTTACATTATGATGTCGGCATGGCTTGCTAGTTTAGTGATAACACCTAAAACAACTCTGAGCGAAGTTTTGTATCGAATAGGTTATGGCCACTGCCAGTTAGTGGCATATAATTATTAATTACGAGCTCCTAAGAAGGCATTATTTAGGGAATTGTCAAACGCAGCGTTGGACACCCATCAATCGTCGCAGGTAAGCGCTGAATGCCGGCCGCTTCCAACCGGTCATTCTGGAATTGCTTGGACCAACATTGGGCTATCTGCGGCTGAAATTATTATAATGACCTTCAATCTTTTGGACTAACTGCGCCAGAAATAATGATGATCACTTTAGATCGTTGATGTTTTTAATCTTTTTCTCTATCAAAATTAATGTCATTATTTCTTCCAGCTACCAGTCTTCCATCATCACCACGGGCGCTCTCGCACGGACCGTGGGAAGCAAGCGTGAGAGGGGGCGGTGACGTCGTTCTGCCTTGCCTCGTCCATAGTAACCCGCCGCCTACCATCACGTGAGTACAATGTTAAGCTAGCACTGAATTATTGTCTTATTAATTATATAGATAGTACTATTTAGAACTAGATGATCGTAAGTTGAGGCGGGAACAACATACTACCTTGCGTTGTCAACAATAACTCTCCGCCTACTATCACGTCAGTTTTATACGTTACTGCCAATCCCCATAATCTCCTCGTTAATTTTTGTGTGCCTTAAGAGGCGTGTTGTGACTTTGAAATTTGGTAATAAGTTGTACCTGGGTATCAAATTCCGCTAATAATAGACCGTGCAACTGATATTCAATTAAGACTCAATCACGATGCGTTTTTGATATGCTCAATATTGGTATTCTGCTAACACAATTTTGAATCTCAATTTAACTGCAACTAAAACGTAATTAAATGATAATAGTAGAAAACGATTGGTCTTAAAATTAGTAACAGAATACCAGAAACGTAAAAAAATTGCCATTGCGATCCAATTACGATTTAATTGTGCACTATGTGAAATAAGAGAATCAACAATTTGTTTTGACGTATAGGGTATACGTCAAAACGAATTGTTGGTCTCTATCTCCCAATACGAACCCGAAACCTCAAAAATAATATATTCTGTTCACTCCGAAATTCCCTTAATAATAGAACACCAAGTGAGTATTTTTGTTGGAAGGCAACATGAAAGTTAAAACAACATACGGCTTATTGAAATCCGCTCGCATGTTGCCAAAATAAATATAAGAAGATTGCAGTAAGTAGATTTCTGTGTCCATGTTGGCATCCCTGTCAAGATTTGTCTGATGTAGTAAAAACAAGAATAAAAATCTTCGGTTATTGTAACTGAATATGTGTAGTTATATGCACTGCGTCTTCAGCTAGATCAGTGATTCCCAAAGTGGTCCAGGTGGACCCCCAGGGGTCCACGGGAGACTTGCTGGGGGTCTACGTAGGCGTGAACAAAAAATGGGGGTCCATAAGATGTTAATGGGGGTCCACGAAAATTTATCTGCTTTTGATAGTAAAGAGCAAAAATGTAAGCATAGTTTTTATAAGGGCCTACCTACATTGTTTTAAGTACCTATCTAAGCAGATAATATTTTAATAAGGCAAGCGACTGTTACTTGTCCAAACTTGTGTATTCGATATTACGTACAATTTCGTGTACAGACTTGCAAAGCGCTATCCGCCCGACAATGCTTAATGCTTGTTCAGACATGAACTTGATCAACACTATAAATACTTGATGCCAAAGGCAACCAAACACATTCATTTGTTTCCGGAATTTCGAAAACAAGGCGGAATTTGGAAAAAAGTTGTGAGAAAATTTATATCTGTGTTTGCTAGTGCCGGAGAAAAGTAAGTAACCTACCTTTTTTTGTTATAGTACTTAAGTATTTTGTTTACGTGTACTAGTCGGTTGATCACAACGGCCTGTATAGATAGGTAACTTAGTAACTTACAGATATTTTAATTGTCCTCTTTCGATTTGAAGACAAACACAGCACGTTTTATTCAATTGTTTTTTCACGAGAGAAGCACTGCCTCTCTAAAAAGGCCGAATAAGCAATATTGCAGAGCAATTAATTTTGTAATTTTTCTTGCAAATAACTACTAATTTTATAAAACAGTAATTTCATAATCATGTTAAATTGATTTTGAAGTAACTATTTTATCAAAACTATTCCTTTTCGGAAAGAGCGAGCGGTGCGCGGGCGACGGGAAAAGGGCGGGGCTTGAACTTCGATGCCTGTTTGTCACGTTTTAACAATGAAGCCGCAGACAAAAAATACGCAAATACACGGAGCGCGTGAACTCATTGATTTAATAAAATGTTAGTTATCGTTTTTATGGACAATTTTGGGATTTCGACGTTTATTTTTTCCTACACAAATATGATCAGTATTCGATACTGAGTACACTAATTTTTATTTATACTATTAAAAATTAGTGGTAAATTATGTACTTTAAAATTGATACCGTTTTGTGAAAACGTTTGTATTTGTCTCAGCGGTTTATTAGTTGGTCCCTTTACAAGCCGTAATTCTATTTCCGCGTGCTGACAAAGGCTGCGGTGTGATACCTATATTCAGAAAAAAACTTGGTTACTAAAACATTTTTTTTACAGGTAAGGTAACTGACACGAAACATGGCTACAGCAAAGAAAAAATGTCGACAATATAGTGTCGATTATTTGAAATATGGTTTTGTTCCATCAGAGGCAGACAAACAATTGCCCATGTGCCTATTATGCAACAAAGTTTTGAGCAATGACTCTATGAAACCATCAAAGCTCGAAGATCATCTAAAAAGGTGTCATACTGATAAAATAGGTAAAGATTTAAAATATTTTCAAACATTGAAAGAAAAATATGGAAAGAGACCCACCATGCACAGTATGTTCGCTTCAACATCTCAAAGTAACGATGATGGCTTGCGGGCATCTTACAATATCTCATTACTTATAGCAAAATCTGGAAAACCGCACACTATCGGAGAACAATTAATTTTACCCGCTGTTGAAGAGGTTTTAAAAACTGTTTTGCACAAATCTCCATTTGACGTACTAAAAAGAATTCCATTAAGTAACAATACTGTACAAAGACGCATTGATGAAATGAGCTCTGATATCGAAAGCTTTTTGTGCAATCATCTGCAAAAAACTCATTTTTCTATACAACTGGACGAGTCAACGTTACCCAGTAATGAAGCATTACTATTGGCATATGCCCGATTTATTGTTGAGGAAGAAATTCACGAAGAATTGCTATTTGCCAGAACTTTGGAGACTGACACTAAAGGCGAATCAATATTTAATGTCCTGAGTAATTTTTTTACGGAAAAATCGATCCCATTTACAAACATTATTTCAGTGGCAACAGACGGAGCTCCTGCAATGGTCGGGCGATATCGTGGGTTTATAAGTCATCTCAAAAGAATTATACCAGGACTTACAGCTATTCATTGCGTAATCCACCGACAACATCTTGTGGCAAAACATTTAAGTGACAGGTTGAACCAATCTCTTCATTTTGTAATAAAAGCTGTCAACAAAATCAGAAGCAATGCATTGAATACACGTTTATTTGCTCAATTGTGCGACGAAAATGATGAAGACTTCCAACGACTGCTCTTACATACTGAAGTACGCTGGTTGTCGAAAGGTGCATGCTTAACGAGATTTTACTCTGTTTTCGATTCCATATTAGAGTTCTTAGAAAGTAGAGATCCAGATTTAAAAGAAAACTTGATCAAATTCAAAGCAGACATTGCGTATTTGACAGATTTGTTTAAAAAATTTAATGATATTAACTTGCAGTTACAAGGGGACAGCCTGAATTTAATAAAAACAAAGGGGATAATTTCGGCTTTTCTTGGGAAATTGAAATTTATGAAGCAAAACATTAGTCGGCGCGAATTCTCTCAATTTCCAAACTTGTCGCAGGTAGAATGTATTGATGAGGATATCCATACCTACAGTCAACATTTAAGTGCCCTGCATGATGACTTCAAAACCAGGTTTGAAGATATACTGACGATGGATATACCACCATGGATAATAAATCCATTTGATGAAACGGAAGTGGCCAATGTTGTATTACAAGAGGAGCTGCTCGAGCTAAGCACTAATGAGGAGCTGAAGGTGAAATTTAGAAAAGGCTACCCAACATTTTGGCTGCAAGCAGAAATACCCGAAAAATATCCTGGACTGTGGGAAATCGCAAGGAAATTTTTAATAGCTTTTCCCTCGTCATATCTTGTCGAAAGGAGTTTTAGTGCCGTTACAAACCTCTTAACAAAAAAAAGGAGCAAATTAAACATCACAGAGCGGGGGGATTTGCGGTTATTGCTCACAAAAATAAAGCCAAACATTGATCGTTTGCTGACACTCCATCAGATACATCCTTCCCATTAATTAAAATTATGACCTGAACCTATATTACCTTAATATTTTTTTCTTGTAATTCTATTCTTTTAATAAATAAAGTGATATAAAATGTACCATTTTTCGTTTTTATTTTACATATCGAAATATAGGGACAGAACTCAGAAGTGACACAATTTTTATTTTTTGGCGACTTTAAGAATGTGGTAGAAATGTAGCAGCAGGGGGTCCACCGAAACCAGTAAAATTTTGAAAGTGGTCCACGAGAAAAATAAGTTTGGGAACTACTGAGCTAGATAGATACCCAGTTGAAGAGAATTCAAAATAAATTCGATATCCGAAACGCAGCCAGCTGTTACTTGCGTCGTCGATGCGTTTATTAAAGTTATATTAAAACCGAAAAATTAATTAATATTACTTATTTCTTCTTCGTCTTTGCTCATTTGCACTTCAGGTGGGGTCGGTTGTCCTAAATAATTTGTGCCAGGTAGGACACAATTTAGTTTCTTCATGTAAATAATCATTCCAAATCTTACGGACAAATGTTATTGCTCTGTTTCGGCAGGTTTCTGCTCTTTGACTTCACACATTTCTTTGTATTTTATTTATATTATGACCACATAAATTCGTTCATTTTCGTCATTTCCTACTGAAGGACTTGAATATCATTACCTATACTTGCCACAATCCTTCTCCAACAGCCTATCCTAATCTAAGTTTTCGAAATTCATTAGCAAGTAAAAATTAAGTAATGTTTCTTTTAATACTACTAACCATATAGGCATGTAAGCCACAATTTTTTTTATCAAAACAAAAATTGCTCTTTTTCAAGATTATTTTTGCTCAACAAATATCGCAACAGATAATAAGCATCTCTCTATTTTTTCACTTTACTCTTTCAACAAAGCCTGGCAATGAGTGATCATTTACCTTAGTTACTTTTTTCACTTAAGTCTACCCACTAACAACGCCAAAGATCAGGGATGGGTACGCCTAATGTTACATTACTTGGCTGAGGTACTTCAAATACTAATGCTGCAGTATTTTACTGTACCTTTTCGACGAGAAGCGTCTAAATAGGGCTGTCGTTTTTAGGCAACTAGGATGCTGCCTGAAATTTCAGGCGGTAGTTTGTAATCTTATGACATCAAATACAAATGTTAACTAGGATGCTGTTTCTTTACTAGTTATATTACCTATATTCTGTACTGTCAGTGACTGTTTTCCGTTTTCCTTAATGATTTCCTCGATGATAATGCTTTTACGCCAAATCGTAAAAGTATATTTTGTGTAATTAGGATTAATTAATAACTATCATTAGACATTTATATAGCATGTCCTAGCACATCATATTTACATACTTCTGACACTATCATACCCATCAGATAATTCGATGATCTAATAAAGCTCTTTTCGGGATCCTAACACCACCTACTTGGAGAAAACAGAAAATATCGGGCCGTTTGAAATTCTGAGACTAAAATGAATAATCGTTTATTTTCTAGCATAACCGCGTGACACTACTACTAGTCCTTTGGAACCACAGATGATGTGATGTTTTTGTACAAACCGTATGGCTTATAAGCCTCCTTTGAATCGTATAATATCATATTCTTTTCTTTATGAGATATGAGTACTTTTAGCAATAAGATTACTGATTTTGCGCCTACAAATACGTAGGTACTAATTAATATACAGGTAACCCTACGTCTAGAAAACACTTGTATCCGAAGCAATTCACTGTGTTCACAAGAAGCCGCCCACTCTTTCATACCCTACGGTCGGCTGGGGAAATAACAAAAGGTTCTAATAATACACCACTTTTATTATTGAGATTGATCTGCTGTAAGGATTTGAGAGGTTATTTTAGCGTTCTGCACGTTTCATAAGGGCTTTGCTTTATAGTTTAGTTTTTGTTATAATTTTATGGAGTGCTTCGATATGATGGTGAGATAGGCATCGAAAGTATTAGGCACATTAGCTGCGCACTCAAAGTGTCATGTTATCTACATCTACACTAATCTACACTATAATATTATAAAGAGGAAAGATTTATATTTTTGTGTGTATGTTTGTAATGGATAAACTCAAAAACTACTGTGCCGATTTCAAAAATTCTTTCACCATTGGAAAGCTACATTCACCCTGAGTAACATAGGCTATATACCGCAGGTGAAGCTCCGGGAAACAGCTAGTAAAATATAAATAACCTAATAAATGCGATGGTGACCGCACACCCAGTGTGATCTTGATCGCCGACCAATTTGTGTAAAACTTGATTTATTGTTTCTTGCAGAACCATAGTTTTAGCAAAAAAATAAAATCATCTATTGGTAGTACTAACCGCGTGAGACAAACAATTTGTAATCTTTTCCGAAGCTATAATTCCGTATAAAATCTCTTTTTTTTTACAAATAATCTCTTTCTTTTTCTTTAAAAAGAGACTGGTACTTACATTAGCACGCGTGTTTACGCGTGCTAATGTAAGTACCAGTCTTGCTTTACCAAAAATTTTAACATATTAAGATATAGAATAAATGATGTAGTTCTAGTTAGTACAGTATTCGCTTATAATAATATTATTACGTGATCTTCCCTCATACTCACTTTTGGTTAAGCTATTGATAAATTCAAAACCTACATTTCCAAGTAATTGTATCACATATATATCAATGTTAAATTGTAATTAATTCCAATTGTTTAAATATGTACTTCACGTTCATGCTACTCGTCCAGCATTACATTACAAAATTACGAGAGCTCATTTGCGCTCATCAGCGAAAATATCCGTAACAAGCTCAGTACGTGACAGACTGACAGATGACCGTCCGTCGTGTAGAGTGTAATAATAATTTCATTTATAACAGCCCTTGGTGTTTTACCCACTGGTGAGAATAGATCTTATAGGGTTCCGTATTCAAAGGGTAAAACGAAATCCTATTACCAAGAAGACTCAACTATCTATCCGTCCGTACGTTTGCCACCAAGCTGTATCACATAAAATTGATTTCCATACCACAGACATGATTTGATTGCGGAACATAATAGAACTAGAATACATCGTGTGCGAGTCCGACTCGCGCTTGACTGGATTTATTTTAGGTGCACACATACCTCCAGCGGTTATAGACTAACAAATTATCTTTTAACTGGTCCCGTACCTCTTCTTCTACTACCTGTCTTACTAATGTACCTGCGAAGTCAAATTATTCCTCTACTTACTGTAACACTCATAATACTTAACTGCTGAACTTTTATTATTTTTTTTTTCAGTTTTTTTTTTAATTTAAATAATCTGAAATCACAATAAAATATTGTACAAAATGTTGACAAACATGTGAATTCGTTTATTTAACTAGTTAATTAAGAAAAGTTTTTTTCTTATTTGTAAATTGACGCCGCTTCTTCTCCACTTGCGCTTTGGAAGTGGTGGTAAACTTAATATAAGTAAATTGACGTCATTATGTGATATTTATATCCTACATTGAAAATAAACGATTTCAATTTCATTTGGAAAAGGAATTAGCCCTACAACCCTACGCTTGCCAGTACGTTGTGTCGAGTTCTTTTTGCTACGTTTGCTTTAACTGAACTATATAAATAAGTTGTACGTAAACTATACAATTATATAAATTAGTTGACTAAAGGACGTCTCTTAGAGGTGCAGATGACACAAACAAAATGCCAATAGCATGGTTATTGAAATTCTCTTCTCAGGAACCATAATCGTAACAGTTAATACAAAATCTTAAAGCCAGTGTTAGTTTCTTGTACGAAGTACGAAACTCTATAAAATAATTCATCCTATGTTCAATCTCATAAAAAAAAAACAAATCTATTTCTTTATAGTAAAATTTACCTTTGTTTCATTCTAATTTATTGAGCAAATGGTCATGCTCGGCTATCGAGCTTCTCGTGCATATTTTTCCTGTACACATCTATAACTACTTTTTGTGCAAACTAATTTTCTACAAATAAATTAAGATCCCATTCTTCTAGAGGGGTGAAAATATAAAACTACCCTCACGTTTCGCTAACACATCTGTTTTTGTAGCCATCTAACCCTGCACCGTTTATTGCACATTTCCGTTGATGCGCTGTAACGTTAATGGTATGTTTTGCACCACTCAGGTCATTTGCTCCATTTAATACTACTATAAAAACTATTAAATTTAAACCCATGTTCTATTCGTAATATACAGTCGACAAAAAAATTTGATGTAGGTAAAATTTTAACAATCCTCTCCGATAAAAAATCGGCATTACTTTTTTTTTGACGATTGAAAATCGGTCGAGTCACCGATTATGTCTAATTAAAGTTTTTTTTAACGAAAATCATTTGACACACCAGTTTTGCATTCTCAAAAATAGTGGTATTATGCGACGTGGTTTGATTTTGGTAGTAACGTTAAAGTAGCGCGAGTTAACGTTAGCACTAAGGTGTTACGTAACCTTAGTGTTACGAAAACGTAACCTTAGTGTTACGAAAACGTAACCTTAGTGTTACGTTTTCTGAATGTTACTATTGCAAAAAATTAGATCGCGCCATTTTGTTTTTTATGAACTAGCTACTACCAAGTTTTATGACTATGATAAAATACTTACATATCTTGATTTAATATATTCCTCGCACACAGCCACTCTCGTTTACTTCTTAGCTAAGTTTAATCACAACCGCACACAAGCCATAAACTTTGAAGCACGTATTGAAAGTTTGGAGCTTCGATATACAAAGAGATTAGGGCTCGATGTCTGGAACATTATTGCCAATATCTTAAAAGTTGAGATAAAGATTCATGGCGTACTTTTACTGCAAGTACAATACAATACAAAATTCTTTATTAAATGCTGACAAACTAAATACTGTGCCAAGAGAGTAATCTATTGGTTATTTATTCGTTTAACCATTTATGCACCCTACAAACAATGGGAATCCATTTTTGATCCCAAGTTGCATAAAACAAAAATATTTATTTTTACATAATTATACATTGGAAAATATACACACAGAAATTATATGTTTTATTTGGCCTTTTTGAGTCAAGGATTCGCTAAAACCTATGCGAAAGACGAAAATCTTTTCATTAATTTTGCCCAGGTGGTGATACCATTAATCAATGTACTAGACTCAGGGCCCAGGTCGTCACTCGCAGATTAATTTTACAGTTGATATCTGATACTTCAACATGGATTTTGATTGGATTATTTTGTAAGTTCTTTTATGAACAAAGCTTTTCTGCGAACAGTGTTAGACGATATTGTTTGATATAAAATTTTCCGTTTAAATGAAAATTTGAAAATTCTAAAAACATCAGCTTTTTTACAAATTGTTTGGAGTTTCAGTTTTTTGGTTTCTGTTAAGTAAAAGAAGAGTAAAGTGTGTAAGCGGGTTGAATGACTGTATGGACTGCATTTCGGCAAGAACAACTTCTTCTAAGTAACTAAGTATGGTCACTTTATCATTTAAGTTCTTAGATACTTGGTTTATAAAATAAAAGTTTATTTTCTGACCTACGTTCAAAGAAATGCTGTTGTTATGTCTGCTAATACATGCAAATTTCCACCTAAATAAAGTTAATATTATCTTCTTCATAATTCTGGTTTATAGTTTGGAGGACTCGTAGATGGTTACCATCCTCAGCAGTGAGGGACTGATGAAGAAAAAAATTATCATCTTATGCCGAAGACTAGCTATAAGACTGTGGTTATTGAGTTTTTGTTCGCTAACAAACCTTTGATAACTCCAGTGGTTCCTGTTTGATCTATTAGTGGTGAAAATAGGTCACTTTGTTTATAGCCCCTCGTATATTTATACCGTAGCCTTGTTTCGCCATAAAGTAAATAATTAACAAAAGATAGACTAGAGATTATTTAATACTAGCTGTGCCCGCGGCTTCGCCCGCGTGTAAACGTCCTTTGGGAATATGATGTTTTTCCAGGACCAAAAGTAGCCTATGTTACTCTCCATCTTTTCAACTAACTCTATCCCGAAAATCAAGTCGATTGGTTGCTAAGTTAGGGCGTGAAGGAAGGGCAAACAAACAAACACACTTTCGCATTTATAATATTAGTATGATAGTATGATTAACACCATTAACAGTATGTTCTACTCTGGATTGCATGTAGTTTTCTGTTAGCTCCCTTTTCTTATCATTCATGGTCACACTACTGAATTTAAATTATTTTTGAAATTTTGTTGTAATAATTCAAAGCAAACATTATTTTATATCTTAATACAATAAAAGAGTCCTAAATATAAAATTATGAACGCCTCAATTGACAAAGAGATGTGTATCAAATGACAAAAGTGTCAATAGAATTTATTGACGCTACATAGAGCGTCCCTTTCCTTGTATCCTCGGTATGTACTTAAACACATTAGACCTTGTCGACCTGCGATTTTTCGTATTTCGTCAACTAACCTTGCTATCTGCTGCTCACATAAACTTCAAAATCAAACATTCTGAAAAGGCCCTTACCAGTTTTTTGATTAGGCTCACTCGAGGCTGCAGCGCCTAAATGCTTTCGGGATCGAAATTCCGTTTAACTAAATTCAGTTATACATTATAGATATGCGCTATCTCTCTCTTTAATGCGTTTCCTCGTTAATGAGGATTGTGGCCCCGAAGATCAACTTTTTGAACAAGTGATCGCCATTTGTCCCGATATTGTGTTTGTCGGACTGCTGCCACAACTGATCGGTATATTTGTAAACAAATGTTTATAAACTACTAGCTGTTTCCCGCGGCTCCGCGTGCGTCAAAAAGTAGCCTATGTTTGACCCCGGGTCTTCAACTATATTCATACCAAATTTCATCAAAATCCGTTCAGCGGTTTGGCCGTGAAAGCGTAACAGACAGACAGACAGAAAGACAGACAGACAGACAGACTTTCGCATTTAAAATATTAGTATAGATGTGTGAAATATTCGATAATCTTCCAAAAGTTGAATAGAATATAATAAAAAAATAAACACGCTATAAAAAGTAGTGGATACTTCATGTTTGTGATTCTGCACGCATGACACCGACAAAAATTGGGCTGACATGTGTCTGGTACAGACGAAACGTATGCCCGGGTGTTAGGACAATACCGAGGTAATTACGTAACCCTCTTGTGTAACATTTGTTTTATGATTTCAAAAGAAAGCATACAAAATCAAAGTTATTTTCGACTTTGTTTTAACCAAAGTGAACCGTTGGTCTTGGCTGCCATTGCTCTAACGACCAAATGGCAGCAATAGGTGTAGGAGGTGGATTGACTATGTAACTCGATGTGAATGAATGAACGCCTCTTTTTTAGGTCAGTGTCATTATTGGCGAATGAATCAAAGTTATGATAATTTGTTAAAAAATCTTAATTGTATTATAGAATCACTTGGGTTGAAGTAAGGGAAAAATAAATTTATTGAAAAGTAATTTGCCTTAGAGGTTTAAAGTAGTGACTTGTAATGACGGAAAACGTAAGATATTGCGTTCTAGCAAACCAAAACTTTCGAAGGAGGTCATTGAATTAGGCTGCAATGCTTTGATAATATTATGTTGAAAGGTTGCCCGGAAGAAATTGCTATTGCGATAAGGCCGCCTTTGCGCAAGGTTATTTTTCTTGTAATTGCTTGTATTTAACAATGTATCCTTGTTGTGCTTTAAAGAGTATTGTATGATGTTTTAATGTCCTTATATTTTATCTCATTTGAAGACAAAAGTTAAAAGAAAATAATTTTCATCCAGAAAAACATATAAATTGAGAGTATAGCGTAACGTTAAAAACATTTGGGATTCCACACACGTCTAGCTACAAAAACTGAGTGACACGATCCCACTTGGGCAAAGCATTTACTCGGTTGGATGTCGCCAATTACACAATAATACAAGTGTACGGTGTTGTTTTAAGTTTTTATATATTTATTTTTTGTTTTATTTTCAACCGACTTCCAAAATCAAAACAGGAGAAGGTTCTCAATACGAGTGAAAGTTTGTTTTTAATGTTTGTTGCCTCATAACTTCGATATTTCTTAACCGATTTCAAAGTTTTGATTTTTGTTCCAAAGGATATGCTTTCAATGAGTTTTGAATTAGAATTTTATTAAAATTGGTACAGTTATTTAATTGTAAAATAAAAATAACTGGGTAAATGAGAGCGCAGTGAAATGATCTCAATTCAACATTACTTATCTTTACATGTCGCTTATTGAAGTTTAAAAGAGTTTTCCAAGGATGATATGATGATATTATGATGATAGTTATTCTGTATTTGTTTATAGTTTTAATGTTAGAACAGTTATGTTCAGTAACACGTAGCGTCGCAACCCTTTTAAAGCAGTTTAGCAGCTTTTATTTGCGCTGGCATTGCTTCATTTAATTTGCGGCGTGAAGGAAATTTCATTAGACAATTCTTTTGTTTTCAGAAAAAGTATTATTTGGCATAAGTCCTTTGAGAGAAATTGCTTTAAAACGCTGAACATTTTTTGACTGTGACTGACAGTATTATTCTTCTTTCTCACATATTTTTTTTATGTTTTACCTTTAAAATGTGATATGCAAATCCCAGGCAAATGTAGTCCATATCCATTCTTCCATACTAATATTATAAATGCGAAAGTATGTCTGTCTGTTACGCTTTCACAACCAAACGTCTGATCGGATTTTAATGAAATTTGGTGTGAATATAGGTAAAGACCCGAGGTGAAATATAAGCTACTTTTTGACGCAGGCCGAGTTGCGGGAAGCAGCTTGTAATAAATAAAATAACAATGAGCTCATTTAGACCAAAGCTACTGTTCTTAATAGTTTAGTTACTGTACTTAAGAGTTCTGTTGTTTGTAATATCGAAAATATATTTAAGAATAAGTCAGATAAATTACGGCGTGCATAAAGACATCAATCATAAGTCGTTCACTTTAATTCTATTGCGATCTTAGTTTGATTGGTACTTACTATAACCCATTTCCTTCTGTTAATAAAATACAATCAGTGTTTCTCATAATCTTAAACTATATGCAAACGCAATAAGTATTTCCTGTAGAGCTGTGCTATCAATATCTGACCTTCTCTAGTGCCCCAATAGTCCCGTCTCCTAGACTATGGAAGACTTAAACATGGCGAATCACCGGGCAATAAAGGTGGCAAAGTGTTGGGAAAATTTAATATAGTGCCTTAGTTGCTCAGTCTCTTGCACGAAGGAAGACCTAAGAGAGACAAACGACCGAGCTGTAGAGGTGCTAAGTACTGGTCAAAATTAATATAGGACCTTAATAGACCAATTATGACTCGCAAGAAGTAGGATATTAATCTCGTATTTCTGTCTTAAGCCATCTATAATTTGTCCGTGACCTTGCATGTTAAGAATATACCTAGCTATATTTTTCTGTGGGGCTCTCAATTTACTTGTATCTATTGCCTTCTTCTTGAGTTGAGCTTTTTATGGAGAATTTTGCAACAGATTTTAATAATATTCGAAAGGTGAGAGATGAGATGATGATCTCTGCCGGTTTCAGCCGTCCATCAGCCTGAATAATGGCTTGTGTTGTCAGGGGCTGAAATGATTATGTTGACGATATACTCGTAGCATTTGACATGGTTGCGTTTGTCCAAATGAAATGTGTTTTACAAACACAGAACTACGTTTTCCAATCCCATACAGTCTATTGTCAGTATATCATAATCTGCCAGTCGTTGGCTTAAGCCTGGTGCGCACAGTATTGTAGGTTATATAGAGAGAGAGGTTTCACACGGTTATGTCCTCATTAAATTCACGTTTTAAGCCACGCGGGTGCGAATTTGAAATATACAGCTGATAATTGCTAATGGAAACGTTGCGTTTCGCGATAAAAATATATCGCTTTTGCAGCTGTCTCTAAAAATAATCATCATTATAATTTAAGAGATAGGCTCTTGTCAATGGAGTTTTGTACAGTTTCGTCTGTCTACGAATATTAAAGGGAACGATATTGGTACATTGGTGTAAAAAATTGTGAAGTAGCTGTAGCATTTTCAACTGGGCCAAATAAAACTTACCTTATCGTGCATATAGACTCCTATGTTTAATAAGCACGTCGAACCTCTGAATTCTTTTGTACTTGGGTCAACTACATAAGTTTAAAGTGTTTTAATATTAACATGTGTATGTTTGTTGACATATCTCGAATGTCGATTAGAAAAATTATGATAAAATGTTTGTAAAATTATCATTTTCCTACAAATCTTCCGTATGTTTCCATTACACATTTGAAAACGGCAGTGTTCCTGCAGATTACTTACGCGGCAATAAAATAATTTGCGTCCCTCGGGACACATTTAATTGTTGAATGTAACCAAAGATATCTCAGATATAACGTTTATGAGTGACTGTTAAAAGTTGGAACATTTTGCTTAATGAAAGCAACAAAATTGTACAAAAAATTAACCTTTTCTTGTCCATTTCCTCTCTTGGGTCTGCTGGAAGAAATTTCTTTTGAAATAAGCAGCTCCCTTGTACTTTTTTTTCCACTTATGTATAATCCTTTGCATTTTTATTGTGTACATGAATAAAGTAAATAAATAAAAAGCCAAAGGTTATTGGAATAGCATAAGAGTACAATAAATACAATATTTCACCAATATGGATCAATGATGCCATTTCATATCATAAATAAAGAAATATCACAAGTAAGCTCGTCTTGAATTGAATATCTGAAAGAAATTTTTCATCGATTCATCCATATCATGTAAGATACAAAGTTAATTTAGTTTTATTGGATTTAACTATGTGTTTTTTTGTTTGTAAATGGTGCAATTTTTCATTTATTCATTCATTAATTCTATTAACTCTGCATACTCTGGTCTCAGTTATTAATAATGCATACCAGATAGCAGCTAGATAAATCTTGTCATGATATGATTTAGATATCGTTAACATACAGGATCATTTATAATTGAGTATAACTCTAATGTCCTCACTTACACACTCCAAAGCATAAGCCTTAAGATGCACTTGTAAAATTAAATAACATAAAAATATTTTACAACTCGGTAAAGTTTTCCAGCAAGGCTGCTTGGCTAAGCGAGTGCCAAGTTTTGACGATATTTTAAGTGTGATGAGAACTGTACCTAGAATCAAGTTATGTTAATCTTCCATTCAAAAGTATTGAAGATTTAGGTGTCCTAAATAGTATGCTGCTGCCCCATTGCGCTATGGAGTATTCAATGTTCATGTTCATTGCTTAGCAATATTGGAGACAATTTTGAGCTTTGAATGAAAATTAAAAGGTAAGTAGTTCTGTGAACAATATAATTCGCGAACATTCTCCAAATAACAATTTCTTCAATTTTTCGTCTATCATTCTAAGCTTCAATTATAGATTAAAATACATTACGTCAAAGCATACCTACATAAAGCCAATTAAAAATTTAACGTCGTGACATGGCATATCAAAAACTAAAGGTTTTTGCTAATGATCGACAGGAACGGAAGGAACTCCACCCACAAAAGCCCAAATCTTAAATTTATGATGAGAATGACGTCAAACGATGGATTTTTAAAAAATTCTATAGCTTCAGGTTGATTCTTCAAGTGTCAAATGCCCGTGTAGTGTTGTCAGCCAGTAATCTAAAAGTAATTAACTAGATAACACTGGACCCGCCAGCGACCTAATTCCTTCGAGCTGACGCAGACCAAAATCTTGACCAAGCTCGTTCAGATTTCTGGGAATTTCGAACTAGATATTTATCTTCTAGATAGTAATAGAGCGATAATGCTGACTGGTGGGGAAATTTTATACGCTTCGGTTTTAAAATCTTTAAGAGAGACAAAGGCAAACATAAATTTTGGTTATTTATAATTGTAGGATGTATTAGAGCTGGAATGATTACGATTTTTAAAAAAGTGTAATTAAATTTTTTTGATAAAATTTGACAGTGGATGGACTACAATAGCTGTAGAACGATATGAGTGAAGGAGAATAGAAGAGACCAAAGAATAGAGAGATAAAAGTTGTGCAACAAAATAAAAAACTGTATTAAAGATCTGAATCTTCGCGGAATGTTTTTTATCATTAACAAGAAAGTTCATACTTAAACCAGACTTAATTTATTAGAACTTAACCTACAAACACGAATAGAACAAAATAAAGTTACGTTTCTAAGTTTAGGCCTTAGAGACATTTAAATTAAAATATGAACGAGTCATCCAAAACTCCTATTAAACAAAATGAAATAGCATTTGATTAAGTCCACTGTTGGCTCAGTGTGAGTTGTATAAATACAACGCAGTCAGCTTCGCATTGATTCGGTCACGAAATGAAATTCAGCTATTTCCGAGTTGCATTATTCTCACTTCGACACTGGCTATTGACTTACCAATTCACCTCCCTGCAAACGTGAATACGTTTCTTGGAAGTGGTGGAAATATTGTTAAACACAGTACAATTTGAGAGGCAAAAGCTAATCCGAGAATTAATTTGCATTGTTGCAAAACATGCATTGCTTGTATTTTCTCATTGAATCTAAGTGCGTTTAGCTTTTCATAGAAATCGTCAGATTTCTAGCAATGTTTTATTAATTAGAAGTAGCATAGCGTTTGTTAGTAAAAAAACGTTGAGTTTGATTGATTTCGATCAACCATTCATCCTCAAATTTCAACTCGCATAAAACGAGCGTCAAAAACAACCCATTACTTTGCTGTAATCTAAAACTCTTCAGATAACCTCAAAATTCATATAAAAGATTGGGAAAGCATTAGACTTGGAAAATAGCGTTTGCCAAAGAGGTCGTCGCCGAAAACACCCATTTGGTTAACGACTGAGGTCGCTCAGAGTTATTTTTATCGGTGTAAAGATCTGATCACGTTTGGGTATTCTATTAAAGGAATTGGATTTAAAATATATTTCTTGAAACAAATCACTTTGTTTGTTTCAATCTTTATTGCTTTGGTCTTAGGAAGAGTTAGAACTTACTAAAGTACCTGTCATCAATAAAATCTATTGCGAAAAGTTTTTGATAGTTTTATGGATTATTGTTGTTCATGTAATAGACATCATTGGTTTGAAAAGGGTTTTGTTTTCCTTTTTTTTATTACAGGATTAAGTGCGCTTAATATTTATACTTCCGTTCTAACATATTCTTCTTCTCGCTTATTCTATACGACTTTTTATAAATGATCAATTGATTAATTTATTTAATATATAATTTATAAAAAAATCTTATTACGATTGGCGGACAGTATAATCTACCAGTCAAATAATTCGGAGTAACAGAAAAATAGTTCGAATAGTGTATTTACCGAAAATCAAAATTTAATTTTGTTATATCATAATAATAGAAATCAAAACTACAAACACAGGTGCTGACGTCATCATTAAATTTAGCATTACAACAACACATGGACGGCAACAAAGAGCATTAAAACCGCACACGGTCGTTACTTTCTTAATGTATTTATTCATACTAATATTATAAATGCGAAACCCTGTCTGTCTGTTACGCTTTCACGGCCTAACCACTGAACGGATTTTGATGAAATTTGGTATGAATAGTGCGACCCTAAATAATAAGCTTAGCTAAGAGAA
Organism: Euzophera pinguis; assembly: GCA_947363495.1. NCBI lineage: Eukaryota > Metazoa > Arthropoda > Insecta > Lepidoptera > Pyralidae > Euzophera > Euzophera pinguis. The sequence goes on along the minus strand of OX376155.1, from coordinate 19,437,097 downwards.
CTAAAAATGCTCCTAATCAGAATGCTCTTATCAGATAGTTCATCGTTCTTGACTGGTAGTAAAGTGTTGTCTAGACTATAAATCGGACGATAATTAACTAGTACGGTAGATGGCGAAACAACCCAATTCTGTCGAGCGAGCAATGAACTCCGAGTGATACGGTGCAAGCTGAGTGATCAAGCACAGATTAGGTGTAAAGCAGAGCCAAAGCATTCTGTCAAAAATCATTCGCATCTAGTAGTACAAATTCATTTTTTTAGGGTAGATAAAGATCGATTGATGAATGTGTAGAAGCTAGAAGCAATGTCCAATTGCGAAGATAAATATTTTTAGTTTATTAAATCTCCATTAATATACTAGTGGCTCTGTGAGCTGTAGACCTAGCGAGCTTATAGAGATTGCAGATCGAAGGAACTTTTCACACCATATGTTTTTCATTGAATATTAAAATCTTGATAATGTTCGTTCGGCTAATCTTTTTTCCTGCTCTGCTCTTAACAGAAGGAGTAGTGATAATTATAAAAACTTGGCGTTTATACAAACAACGATAAAGTAAATTATTCAATTATAATAATCAATTCAGTATTTTTTTTATATACCAGCTTTTTATGTAACTTGCAATCTATGTATGTATGTATGTTCGGGTCAAATCTCGTAAGATAAATTTGATCTACTTTCCGGTTTCCAATTAAGCTGAAATTTTGCACACATGTAGGTATATATCGCGTGGCAATGCAATATTATGATGACTTGAGCTGGTCTGATGATGGAGCTGGGAAGTGGTCTTTCGGCGGAAGCGGTCAGGAACTCTTTAATGAAACAACGTAATCCCATCGAGTTCATTTACTTTGGTCTTACAATAAAAGATTGTCAAAAAAAAAAACGTGTGGCACTCGGGGACTGCCGCTTTAAAGCTATTGCATAGCATTTTTTATCAACTTATGCAATTATAATAATTATTTATTTTTTTACGCAGTATTTTTTTTCTTTGATATTAATTCAAGTTACACTTTTTGAGCGTGAATTTCTTGAATTTCTTGATTCGGTGCCCGCGCTCAAAGCCCGCGATAAAAAGTATTCAATAGCTTAAAAAAGTTATGATTGCAATAAAAAAATAATTCAGCACAAAAAAAGAATTTTCATAGCGAAATTTCTTGATTCGGTCGCCGCGCTCAAAGCCCGCGATAAAAGCTATGCAATAGCTTAAAAACTTCTTAGTTTAGTTATGAAAATTAATTCTTATAAAATTTTGAACTGATAATTTTGGTAAAGTAGAATAAACTAATGTTTCCTGTAGTTACATAATTTCCAAGAAAACAAATAAGTATACTCGTACTTTTAAAAAACTTTTAAAATAAAAATAAATACATTGAACTAAAAAGAGAACACCTCCGGTGAGATTCGAACTCTAGACGCTTAAGTCGATCAGATCTCTTTATAAATAAACTGGACTATTCATCTTTTGACAATGTTGGTGAAAATATACGTCTATTGTATGTCATAATAGAAAATAAAATTCCTTTGTTATTTCGTTGTTACTGCAAACACAAAATGGTCGTAAGAGCCCATTGTGCCAACTCCGTCATTTTCAAAAATTTCCAGAAAATGACTCGACTATCGATTTTCATATGTTTATCGAATTTGCTCCCAAAATTTCACGGGAATCGGTTAAGAAATGCGACCTCTAGAGGAGAACACACAGACATACCAAAGCAATTTTGGCCAAGTTGAAACGAAGACCTCGCTCGCTTCGCTCGCTCGGTCAATTAGTTATTACTACTACGTACTATCTATATATATATATAAATCAATTGCTGTTCGTCAGTCTCGCTAAAACTCGAGAACGGCTGGACCGATTTGGCTGTTTTTAGTTTTAAGGAAGGTTTAAAAGGTGAATATATTATATAAAAATATTATTATATAATAATAATATTCATGTACTTTCTACAATTTGGTGCAATAAAGAGTTATTTATTTATTTATTCATTTATATTCGGAGGCGGTACGAAGTTTGCCGGGTCAGCTAGTATATTATGTTATTATTTTTCTAATTATAATTTGTTAACAATCTATTTATAACCATCTTTTGTATTCTTCGACGTCGTTCGATGTCTGATTCCCAAGATCAGACATCGTGGTAGAAGGATAACAATAACTCATGCGTTAGAGGGCTCTAGCGTCTTCAAATAAATAAACACAATTTGCATCTACATTTTTTTTTATTCATCTAAGTAGACAAACAGGCGTACGGACCGTCTGATGGTAAGTGGTTACCGTAGCCTATGAACGCCTGCAACACCGGAGATGTCACGATCGCGTTGCCGAACCTGAAGGAATTTTTTCTACATGTCTCTACATTAACATTTTATCTCTATAAAATTCTTATTACATTCTTCTGTTTAGTATTATATTCCCGAAGAAAGTTTATTTTACCTCAATCGCTACAATGCATACGAAACAAAAAAAATAAAAAAATATCTTCTATTTATCTTCCAAAGAGCCGACATGCAAGGAGATTGCAGTGAAGAAGGGACAGTAGAGTGGAGAACTCTAGTGTTTGAAGCCAAGATCCCTTTTGGGTTGCTGATCCATTTCAGTAGTATATAACTTTGACTCTGAAATGTACCTCATCTGCAGCTAGGGTCATTCAGTGCAAGCTGCTAGGTTTTATTTGGTATGCGAGGTAAAAAGGTGCTGTTGACGATATTAGAGTGCGAGTGAAGTCGAAATTGCTAGAGCTCGCAACCCGATTGCTAAGGTGATGCAGTTTTCTCTTATTGTAGCCAATTCTCCTTTTTCATTTTTATGACAAACAGGCCGCATCACGACAATCTTTCTTGTGGCATTACTTTTGAAGGAGCTACACAGGCAAGGGATTGCACATCGATTAGTCTCTTACAAAATGCATCAACATATGCCTAAATGCTTTGTAAGTCTCTTCTACTGGAACTGGATTCCATTCCTAAAAAGGTTTGACTTTTTTTTAATTGAATTTTAAGTCGCCAAAGAATAGTGCAAAATATTATTAAATTTCTTATGTACCTATAATATTATTAGAAGTCATGGTTTGGCATGTAACGAGTTTTTCTTTTTCTGGTCAATGTTTGATTTCACGCATACATAAATATCATTACGTCTCTTTCTCGTATGGGTAGGCAGAGACTAAAGATTCCCATATACCTCTCTCGCTGGTAATAATTAGATTATCGGACTAGAATACCAGATAAATCCATAGAATTACACCCGTATTCTTAAACATGACCTTAAGAACGTCCTTCACTCAAACTCATTGGAGGACGCCTTATGGAATGGTCCTCGAACTTTCCTTGAAAACTAAATTCTTAGTTGGTTGCTTGAGCAAACTCCAATGAGGAACGACACAAGTTATAATAACAGTTTAAAGCATATAGTAAAAAAGTAAGTAGTTATCTTGGCAAAAAGTAGCAAAAAATTAATTTATTACCACTTAAAAGCCGCCTCAAGTTACCTCTCTACCAACCTTATCTTTGACAGTTCAATACTCACCTCCAATTAGGAATCTCCTTAAGTCAAGGGAGCAAGACTAATCATACCAATGAGTTGGAGTAAGGTTGAGTCGAGTTTGAGAATGTGTTAGACACAATATTTTTTTTCCAATCTCAAAAGCAAAATCGAAAGAAATACAATAATAATAATAATATAACTCTTTATTGCACCAAGAAATTAAAATTACAAAATTACATAAGAGATTTGCAATGTACAATCGCGGCCTTATCGCTATAGCAATTTCTTACAGGCAACCAACGGGTGGGATTTAATAAAATAACATGGGTAAGGCGCAGACATAATACACAGACACAAAAATAAAGAATATATACGTTAATTTACACTTAAAAAAGTAATTGAGTACAATTGAGTACGAAGGCTAGAAAGTTCTCACACATGTATTTAAAATACTTTACATCGTAATTTCCTCAAACCCACCGTATTTCTCGCAACATAATCCACATTAAATAGAGTAAGCGCAATTCCTAAATGAATTTTCATACACTTTATGGCGGAGCTCGGGAACGTATTATTGTAAAATGTGAGTCGGCAGTTCATCATTTTTCAACCAAAAATAGCTGAACATTAGCGAAGTTTCGCGGCACGACTCGAAAATCAAGATAATGCGAACAAAGAATATTAATTCTTTGGGGAAAGAATTCTGAATTTTACATGCGTATTTACATATCAGGCCGAATTTCGCGCCTTAAGAGAGTACCCCTATAAATATTTATTTTATTTTGTTTTATAGTATTTGTTGTTTATGATATACAACAGATTATGTATTGAAAATTTGAAATGTCAAACTATCACGGCTCATGAGATACAGCCTTGTGACAGATGGACGATGAAGCCTTGGTAACAGGAGTCCGTTTTACCCTTTAGGTATGAAACCCTAAAAATGGCCGACGTACACAATTTCAAAGTGGATATAATAAATTTTATCTTTGACTTTTTAATGTTTGAAAAAGTATCATATACAGGGTTATTTGTAAAACATCAATAACCTTACATGCCTAGATAGCTTAGAATATATCCAACAACATTTGTTCTATGAGTTTCCATATAGGTCAGTACATTTAATTTATATAATTTAAAAAAAATTTCATGTACTGTCGTGAAATTTTTAAGTCTATGTTTCATTCATAAACGAAACGACGACGCGCCGATCGCGCTGCTGCGCTCACAATAATAACAGGTAGGTAATAATAGTATTGCGCGTAGAGTTATTAACATTCAAGCAGAATTTAAAGTTATTATTTATTTTTGTATGAAAGTGAAAACAAACGAATTATCAAAAGTCGTAGAACAAACGTTGTTGGATATGTTGGTAGCTATCTAGGCCTGCGAGGTTATTGATGTTTTACAAATAACCCTGTATATAATAAAAGTATTTTATTTTTATTTATTTTATTTACTATCAGATAAAGCCCATAACATCAGGCAATTAGACAGAAAGGAACGTCATTTGTTTCTTCTGGTTTCGATGGTATTTGCATTGACGCTGAAGTCACTGATGTTAAGTAAAAAGTATAAAATCATTTGTCACGTGTCAGAAGATACCGTCGCTAATAGCGGTTGGTACCTATACAAGTTATTATCCAGGGAGGTTAGAAACAAAAATTAATGAGTAAAGGTGGATTATTTTTTTCTAAAAATAATAAGTAGGTACTTGTAATTTTACTTGTTAATATTTGAAGAAAATTTTAATTCATTATAAGTTTTCATCAAATCATACAACAAAATATTTATTGTTTTAATATTTTTATCAATAACCAAATATTAATTAATTCTACACTTTTTATCCTAATAAATATATAATTAGAGTGAACACAGCATGGCTTAAGTGGAGATCTCTGTCTGGTGTAGGTACTCCGTGATCCCCGCATGCCCGTGAAAACGAAAGGGAAAGTTTATAAGACTGCCGTGAGGCCAGCCTTAATGTATGGATCGGAGTGTTGGACCACCAAAAGTACCCACGAACAGTTGCTTCATGTAACTGAAATGAAGATGCTAAGATGGGCAGGAGGAGTAACCAGGCTTGACAGAATTAGAAACGAACATATCAGGGGTTCATTTAAGGTGGCCCCAATAACAGAAAAGCTTAACGAAGCCAGACTCCGCTGGTTTGGCCACCTGATGAGGCGGAATGCTGAGCACCCTGCCAAGAAGGCAATGGACATACCTGAGAGGCCGAAATGAAGAGGGAGGCCTATCGCCACGTGGTGGTCCAGTATAAAGAGAGACGTGAAGAACCTTTCCGCGACAACCCAGGACAGACAATCCTGGCGCCGAGTTGCGAGGAGGCCCGACCTCAGATAAACTGGGAAGGTGGCAGGAGAAAGAAGAAGAAATAAATATATAATTATTTTATGTATTTTTATAGAATAATTATTGATAGTACCGTAGTACTACTTAGTGGTAAAATAACGAATTATAACTAAAATAACAGTAATAGGTTGATTAACAATGTAACCTACACGAAATGGTGTTAATGACCACTAAAATAAATAAATTGACAAACCAATTATATCTGTTGTTGTTGTACCATCCTCCATTCGGTTCTAAACTTATTTCCAAACGATGTACTACAATAACATTTCTAACAACAATTCTTAGTGAACACGAAACTTGGCTATTAGGGGATCTTTTTCCTTAATGATCTATTTTTCTGTTAACAATTTATGTTTAGATTTATACAATGGAAGTTTGAGAACTCTGTTTCCATATCTAAGTGTTATCCATTGGACGACAACACATTCAGGGTCGCTACTTGTTTGCGTTTAGGCGCTCCGTGTGTTTGTCACTGTGGAGAGGCATTCGACGCCCTCGGACATCATTGTCTATCGTGCAGCAGGAGCGCAGGCCGCATACCGCGGCATGCACATCTTAACTACATAATCCGTAGAGATCTGACCACCGCCGGCGTGCCCGCTGTACTTGAACCTAGTGGCCTGGCACGTGACGACGGAAAGAGACCAGACGGTTATCCTTGATGCCTTGGAATATGGGTCGGCCTTTGGTGTGGGACGCCACATGCGTCGACGCCCTCGCGCCATCGCATGTTCCAAGCTCGCGGGATGCGCCGGCGCTGTTGCTGCATCAGCCGAAGCCCTCAAACGGCGTAAATATAGTAATCTCATCAGGAATTACTTATTTGAGCCGTTTGGGGTGGAGACCTAGGGCCATGGGGTTTGTACAGAGAATTAGCGAAGCGCATTATCGACGCCTCAAGTGACCGGAAGGCTGGACTATACTTGGCTCAAAGAATCAGCATTGCTATACAGCCTGGCAATGCTGCCAGCCTTCTGGGTACTTTTCCGGTAGACATCGATGTGGATGAATTCTATGACGCCTACATTACCTAGACATTTTTTTTAAATATACATTTGTAAAACTTCTTTTTTTTGTGTATATACCTAGTTATTTAAGTTTATTATTAATTTTAGTTAGCCAGTTTAAATTGATTATAATAAAGTGTTATCCTAGTACCATCTTATACCAGATTTCATAGACAATATTTCATTATCAAAATTAATCTTTATTGAAAATAAATTGGCTGCTCAAGACTTTGATAAGATTCGGTATTTTTGTGATTGGCCGCCGACCTTCAGTACTCATTGGAAATGCTTTGTTGGTAGGATACAATTTCTTATTAAAGTTTAAGTGCCACACTGATGAGAAGAGAGTGGCCTATCTGGAGGTCTCGGATCACGATCTATAAAAAGCGCAAAAAATCACGTTTGTTGTGGTGCCACCTTAAATATTTCTATTATTCTGTTTCAGTACATAATTGTTGTTAAAGCGGCAATAGAAGTACATCATCTGTCACAATTTTAACTTTCTATTTTAGTAGGTTCATGAGATAAAGGCGACCATGGAGCAATTACAAAAAGGATATGCCGTAATAAGCGTTTGTAAGAAAGTATTTGTGAGGCTACACGGGGCGGAAGGTAGACGTGCGGGGTGCTTGGTTCCAGCCGTGGCTCCAACCATGGAGCACGAGCAATAACAAGCTCCGCCCACTTTTGTGTCGGCGAGGCGCCAATGATCACTTTAGTGCGCCATTTCAAACGGCATCTCCTTTTTGTAATTGCTCCATCCTGGCGACGGACGGAGAGGGAGACTTATTAATAGGGTTCAGTAATACCCTAAAAATAGTCTTTATGAAATGATTTTTTAGTCTCGTGTTTATATGTATCTACGTTAAGTTTGCCCTTAACATAAGTTTTAAACTTACTTTGGGACTATGAATGTTATATGTCCCTATTATAAGTATTTATTTCAGCTGGAGATAACACGGATTTAACGTCTAAACTCATCGTCAAAGCCAAACTTTATCAAACATATTTATACAATTAACCAACGATAAACGTACAAAAGTAGAAGTTTATCGGCCCGTGCAGCGTGCCTACACTGCCTACTTCATACGCTTTCATAAGCGAACTGCTAGAATTTTGTTGCGATTTATCGGAGAAAGTTTCTACCGTTTTCCGGTTCATATGTTTACCAGCATGTTTGGTGCGGGTTACAAGCTGATGCGATATATTAGGGACTTTGAGTCAGTCATTTATTAACGAAAAAAATTGATTCACAACAATTTAGTCAGTCGTCTGGCACGCTAAAATTGAAATCAATTACAACGAAGTTTCAAAAACAACACACATAATTTTTCCTGTTCAATAACATGCCTATTTTTTAATTTTATCTTTTAGATTCTCTGTTAATAAATAAGACAGATACAGTCAACTGAAAATAAAACGTGCAAACCACACCGCTGTATCTATGGCAAAATGGTAGAAGAAAACTGCTATCATGGGTTAAGTTACCAAAGATGCGCGGGCCGTTTCTCAAGGCATCACTCACTAAATGAGCTTATCCGCAGAGCTATGTCCACTCTGAACATTCCCTGCCTCCTGGAACCGCCAGGATTAAGCCGCACCGACGGCAAGAGGCCGGATGGGTGGGTGAGTGACATTGGTTACTTGACAAAAAGGTCATTGCTTAATCTGGGATGCAACTTGCTTATGTCCGTTCGCGGCGTCCCATTTGAGTGACAGCATGAAGTCTGCGGGTTCAGCAGCTGAAAAAGCGGCAAGGCTGAAACACGACAAATATATTGCCTTCGAACCAATGTACGAATTTGTCCATTTGCGGTGGAAACTACTGGGCATTAGTATCTAAAAGGCAGGGAACTGTTCCGTGTGGTCAGTCGCCGACTCATTGGGAGAGACTCTGATCCTCGCTCTGGGCAGTATCTCGTCCAACAGGTCTTTATAGCTGTACAACGCGGCAACACCGCAAGTATTATGGGGACCTTTGGGCCTGATGCTGTCCGGCGAGGGGAGCCTTAATTTTTTTTTTTTTCTATTCGCTTTTATAAATGTTATTTGAAGAACTTACGTAGTTTTAGTTTCTTAGTTTTAATTAGTTTTTAATTTCGATATTTTGTATTTTTTTTAAATCTATGTATACTAAGGTGTCGCTATTATTGTTGACTAAAAATGTTTACCATTTTCGGGCTCTTAAAACATTTCAATAGACTGACGATTCGCTTAACATTCAAAATGGGTTTTGTCATTTCAAGAACAAAGCCATTGAAATAAATTTCGATTGATGATTTAATTTTTATTACATATATTTCTATTACAATAATTATTAACAATTACTATTTAATATAATATAACTATGCTAATAACAAGACTCCAATAATTAACATAACAATGAATCAGTTTTGTGAAACATAAAAACTGATTACATCAAAAATCTTACAGCAGGTGCATTGGCCACATCAGCTATTAACTAAGACCACACGATACGAGTTTAAACGCGTATTGACGATATTATTCAAACTGAACTTTAAAGTTAACTACAGGTGCTCAGTGCCTCCAATTTATGTTCGTCGCAAACTCAATATAAGGACACAACTTCCGAATTGTTGTCGCACACGCGTACAAGTTTTCGAAGTAATAAATATCAAGAAATCCTGAAAACAAAATGGTTTCTGTTTGAAATATAAGCTTTTTAGTGCGGAAACAATACTACTTAGCTAGTTGAATAGATAGAGTTAGTTGAATCACGTTATTATGGTAATTAATTCAATAAATCTTTATTGTAAGACAAGCTGTTCCCGCAGCTCCGCCTGCGTCAAAAAGTAGCCTATGTTTGACCTCGGGTCTTCAACTATATTCATACTAAATTTCATCAAAATCCGTTCAGCGGTTTGGCCGTAAAAGCGTAACAGACAGACAGATAGAAAGACAGATTTTCGCATTTATAAATTAGTATGGATATGGATATGGAAGTATGGGGATATGGACGTACCTATACATTTGTCGGACATTTTCCTACCAGTCAACCATTAAAAAGTAATGATTGCAAAGAAACTATTTTCCTAAAACCGATAATTGATATTAGGTATTTCGGGGTCCCTTTCGTTGGCATAATGTATTTATTCCTAAAATGTTTTGGCACAACGAATTTGGCATACTTTTTTTTGGCATAATATTACTTGGGCATAATTGATTTTTAGCAGTATATGTACTGTTGCATAATTATATTTAGGTCTAATATATTTATACATAGTTATAATTTGCAAAATGTTTTAGGCATAGTGTATAGTTAAACAAAGGAAAGTTAGAAAAGACTTGCTACCAGAAAAGTCGGTTAGGTTAGGTTATACTATTATGCCTTTATAAAGTTATGCTTGTAATTGTATGCTTAAATATGATTATGCTGATTTTATTTATGATTAAGACAATTATGCTAAATTTGTTGTGGTTAAAAAAAATTATACGTAAATATCATTAGTTTAAATTACTATATGCCAACATATGTTATGGTTAATTTTTTTATGCAAATGGATAGTGAACCAGGTATGTCTCTATTCTGCTATTTGTGAAATATAAATAAGGACCTGTTAATATGTGTAATGTTTATGCGTTGCAACTAGCGATGTCTTTCGAAATTTTGACTTCAAGTGACGGTTAGAGTTCTGACCGCATTGCCGAGAGCTTTTAATATGAGATTTAAATACAGTAAATGTTTTTTTCTGACAATAATTGATTTTTGTCTCCCCGTAGAGTATTACATTTTTTCGTTTATTTATAGTGTGTTTAATTTAAATAAGAATACTGTTGTGTGTTGTAGAACATCGATCCAGGAACTTTAATGACCAGAAATCTAATTGCACTTAATCAGACACAAACATATACAAATAAATTACAAATACAAATAAATTACAAAATGTCCAAAACAAAAACCGGAATTCCTACATGTTGCGAATAACATTTTTATAGACACTAGATATTGTTGAAAACGAGTAAAAGTAATACAAAAAATATGGGTGACGAGCATTTGCGGCCGTGCACAATGGTTTCAAATAAAACCAGAAATGGGAGGGAGAAAGGGGGGGAATGTCGAGATTTATACGTTCCGAGTACTGTGGTCACGCTGAAGTTATGATGCCGTAAAATACGAGGCCACAGAACTACGGTTAATAGATGACGCTAAATCATTGTTCAATTTCGTAATTTTGGACTACTTTGCTTAAATATTCTTTAAAATTGAAATTTCTACTTAATAAGCCACATTAGAGCTCACGATAGAGCTTAATTCCTGAAGTTGGTCGCTATGACCGAAATCAGTCGGATTGTGAAAGGAACGGAGGAAATGCCGGAAGTCATCATAATTTTTTGTAGTTTCATATTTAAAAAAACTATAGGTGTAAATAAATATAAATATGAAATTTAGAATGACTAATGTTCAGTTCAGTTCACTTAATGGCTAATGTTGATTAAAATAAATATAAATATGAAATTAAGTGTTGATTTATCTTTTGGCAGCTAAAATTGTTTATATTTTTGCAAAAACAATAAATTTATTTGAGACTTAATATCCTCTTGGCGTACATTAAAAAAAAAAGTACTGTAACCATGGAAACCATTACTTTACAAATGCGATTATAATATAAACAACATGTTGTTTACAACCCCTTATTAATGGCCTAATTACAATTAAATAAAAGGCACTTTATGAGCAAATGTGTTGAAAAAAACACTTTATTGTACTATTGCACCATAGATAATAAAAAAAGGAAAGTCTAAGAAAGACGCAGGCAAGCGCTGGATACAGGCAGCTTCTAACCGGTTATTTTGGAAATCTCCCCCAAACATTTGTGTATTGTCTATGTGTATTGTAATGTAGTGGACTGACTATAGCTGAAATCCATACTTAATATTATAAATGCGAAAGTCTGTCTGTCTGTCTATCTTTCTGTCTGTCTGTCTGTCTGTTACGCTTTCACGGCCAAACCGCTGAACGGATTTTGATGAAATTTGGTATGAATATAGTTGAAGACCCGGGGTCAAACATAGGTTACTTTTTGACGCAAGCGGAGCTGCGGGAAACAGCTTGTATTAAATAATGATGATAATGATACCAAAGGCATATTGACGTCATTGGCAAGGGGTGTAGGCAACTCTTTTTATTATTAACTATTCAGTTACTCTATGTTTGATGACTACACGTTCCTATTATGATGTGCTGAATTTAACGCCTTCTTATATTTTAACAAGCTTCACGCATATTTTGTCTGCAAATATCATTACATACTAACAAAAGCAATACATATGATAATACCTATTTGTACAACAAAGTTTCAATAAATAGATACATACATACGTGCCATCACATCTTTTTCCCGTAGGGGTAGGCAGGGACTAGGGACATCTCCCTTTTTTAATATGCCTGCGATTTGTTCGCAGTATGTTCTCCTTGAAAATAAATAGATAGATAAAAAAAGGCATTTTTCTTCATAAAATATTTATATATTTTCTTAGTTCCATGTACCGCCCTCCGTAAGCAAGGATATTGCTGTTCTCAGAGTATTACAACATATTAGGCCCTTTTTCAGAATGAGAGTAAATTCAGCTTGTTATATCAACAGATTTTCTGGTTCGCTGATTCGGACTTATTAAGTTATTATTTTTGGAGTCAGTCAGAGTCGTTAATGACCATCTTCAAATCAAATTGGTAAAAAATTCTCCGTTAGAGGGAACTCTTCAATTTAGTTTTAAAAATCTCTCTAAGAGTTATATATTTTTTAAAGAATTTACTTGAGTAATCATTAACGACTCTAAACGCCATCCTGTTTGATTGTTTTGACCCACTGGTCAACTATATGAGAAACTAGCTGTTTCCCGCAGCTTCGCCTGCGTCAAAAAGTAGCCTATGTTTGACCCCGGGTCTTCAACTATATTCATACCAAATTTCATCAAAATCCATTCTGCGGGTTGTTCGAGAAAGCGTAACAGACAGACAGATAGACAGACAGACTTTCGCATTTATAATATTAGTATGGAAGTATGGATATTGAGAGCAATATAGTTAGTAACTCCAGTTATAGTGATTGATCAAAGTTTGGCTACAAGACGTATCTACTTTTTCTTCATCCTAGCGTTTCCCGGGAGCTCAGGGTCAGTTTTCTTACTTTTACGTCTCCACTTCGCCCGGTCTTCGGCATCATAAGACGTTGTTGACATATGCGTTAGATACCTATTTAACTCATAGCATTGAACGCACTTACTAACTTTTGCAATAAAATTGATTGACATGATTGACTGACAATAACAACTGAAACTAACATATGAAAATGCGAAAACGTTGTGTTATTGTATCGTTTGCCAATATATATATATCAAACACTCCATCCAAGATGGATGGTCGTTTTGGGAGTCCCAATTGTAAGAGTAAGCATGATTGGCAGAAAAGGTGAGTATTAACTTGAGCCCTTCTCCTTTACAATGTGAAAGGTTCGCGCGACTCGGGCAGAATTCTAATGGACTTCAGGGTATATTTTGTGACCCCACTGTTATCTGTTCAAAGTTTTTGATTACCCGTAACCTCTAAGATGTGTAGAAACGTTTGGATGTTTTTAATGTAGATCAATAAAGATAATACAAGAGTAATAGATTGCTTTTGTATTTAGTTTTGGTGCGAAATAGAAAAGACTTGTTTTTATTTTGCACATGTAAAGGCGCATAATAGATGACGATGCATCTTTGAATACTTTCTGATTTAGCCAAGAGTGTGATATTCGGATCGTGCCCATCTTAAATGTTTTTAATCGTAAACGGCGGACTTACAGCCTGAGGCTTTATCTACCAGTCAACCAAATGTTCCTTCTAAAGCACAAATTACCTTTGGTTGGATGGATTAACTCCCTTATTCATAAAAAAATGCGGACGTTCCTTAGACCTGCATTAACTAAATTATGTTAAGTCCCTTTCTGTCTTATCTATTTTTGACGTGAATGAACGAGACGAAACATAAATTACTTATTGGTCTTATTGAACGTTGCTTTATTTTTATGAATAAAGGGTTAAGGCTTCATCCATCACTCGAGGTCTAAGTTAGGGCGTGGGACACGTGATTTGAGCTGGATGATCAGTACCGAGAACAAAATAGGTAAATCATACTTACAACTGTATGGAATCACACTTAAGTGTCTCTTAGCCTTAACTTAAGACAATTCTTTGAGTATAATACGTTCAACGTCATTTGGGTCATGTTCCTGTAGGTCTGATATCCCTGTGAAAAGGGTTACGGAGGTCAGATGGCAGTCGCTCCGTTGTAATAACCAATGCCGCCAAATCTAGGACCATGACTTATAACGTACGCTAGGCTCCGAAGCGGAAGCTGACGACGCAGCTAGGAAAATACGCTTGGGTAAAGAAAACGTTCAACGTTCGAATTTTATGCATTAAAGGTAAAATAAAATAATTATTATGCAAACAGCTCTAAGTACATTGGGGTATGTTCCCGAAGGATAGTCCCCCATTACCGGTCCGTAAGTCTTGCTTGGTAACTGAGCGGATATTACTGGGTTTACTAGAGGCGGTTAACGTATCAGAGGTTGGTACCTACCTTCTGGCTTGTTTAAATTTTCTCTCTTTACTTATTCTCATTTACTTTTTTTGTTTTTCAAATTTTAAATGTATTTTTTTTGAAAAAAAAAACATATGTGAAAGTTACATAGAGCAACTACACGAACAGCCCAAATTCTACATGGAATCCATACTAATATTATAAATGCGAAAGTCTGTCTGTAACGCTTTCACGGCCAAGCCGCTGAACGGATTTCGATGAAATTTAGTATGAAATAGTTGAAGACCCGGGGTCGGGGAAATAGCTAGTATTTTATAAAAACTAAACTCTGGCTAAGTATAGTTGATATTTTACAATTAAATCATTTTATTTAAAACGTACCTACCAACATAGGAAATATCGAATTCTCGAAGGACGTTCTAGTCCTACTTTTTTTGCTGAAAAACCAAAATTTCAACGGACGTAAACTTTCACAACACAGCACAAAATGATCACACTGCATCAAATAAACAAATTCATTTTTCAAAAAACGTCACATTTCCTGCCAGTAGTAACATTGTTGCAAATGAATAAAATTCGTCGAAACGAAACTGTCCTTTATCATTTGCAATTCTTCTCCCTTCGTCCATTTTAAATTGTATGGTTACAAGAATTTTTACAAAGAATCTTGATACAGAACCATATAGATATCTTATGGAATGGCTACCATAGCCTGTCTGATATAGTGTTGTAGTAAATTTTATTGGAAGGCTGTTGAGAACAAAGAGAGATCACGATTAAATTTTATTTCATTATTCTAGCCCTTTCGTCCGACTCCCTAAAGGAGGGTTTTGATTTTTGAGCGTGTAATCTCGTAACATAAACTGTATCAGGATTGAGAATGTTGGGTTGTGGATTTTACTTGGTTAATTTAACAGAGAGGGGTAGCACCGTACTTTGTTTCATATCTGCTGAGAATTTGTGAAATCCGCAAAAAGCATCGTCATTTTTATCCAAAGTAAAAAGATTTGGGTTTATTGTTATGCTGGAAGCAACAAGTTATGTATCATCGTTCGCTTTAGAACAGATCGATTTTATAATAACAGACGCGCTAAATATGACACACAAATAAATGATTTGATTGATTGATAAATAGCAGAATCTCTATACGGCAGAAGTACTGATTGCTTTTTTGACACGGCATTTACTAAGGTTTCTATTTATTTTTCTATCCTTGAAATCATTTGTGTAATCAATACCTTTGAAATCAAACTACAAATTGAATATGACTTCCCCCTGTAACGGAATCGATCTTGAAATCGGGGTTACCGACTTGGGCCTCGGGGACCAAATTCGGCGATATTGTGCCGATATTGACGCTTCTACTACTAGCATAAGGATCTAACCAAAGAAAAATTTATTTGAAAATCTAAAACACAACAACAACAAATATTCGTATGAGCAAGCCATACAGGCAATAACAGACAACAGAATAAATTGTTTGTTCAATCATTTGCATCATTTTTTTAATGTCCTAAAAGCTATAGAGTTATGAAGTTTAGGGCTACAAAAATCAAAAAACTAACGTTAAAAACAGTTAAGTATTTTGAAATAAAATGATTTGGTTTAATTTGATCATCGAAGAAAACTTTTTGCTTATGTAGAGAATATACCTATGTTCCGATTCATCCAGGCGTGTTATCAAGGATATCTTTGCTCATATACTTTTTAACTGTATTTAATGTATGTTTTTGTATACCATTTCATAGTAAGGTTGTAAGATTGAGACTGTGAGGATTAGATTTTTATTTAATTTTAACGTGATCTATAGGGGTCTATCGTAAGTAGTAAAACATAGAGAGGACATTTTGTAAGGAGTAGTCTGTCTGGGGAAGTATACCTCCACCCTACAGAAGACCGCAGCCAAATAACACTGTGATGCAGTGTTGTGTTCCTGCTGGTGAGTAGGGCCGCCAGGCTCCAGAGGGGTCGCCGTGCTGATAGCGGACAGGTCGGCAACGCGCTCGTGATATCTCCGGTGTTGCAGGCGTTCATAGGCTACGGTAACCACTTACCAGCAGGTGATCCGTACGCCTGTTTGCCTACTTAGTTGTATAAAAAAAAAAACATTATATTTGACTCACTCAACACCGGTGAGTAGAGTAATTTTCATTTGAAATCTAATGATTTTCGTTTGACATAATCGTTAAGCCGAACAATTACGAGTATCATTCGACTTTACGGTTAATACTTCTCAAAGCCTCTATCTCGTCCGGGTCATGGATACTATTGATCTGTTTATAAACAATGGTAGAGTAACTCCAAATAAATATCCAGTGTGAAGCTAAACAATGTTTTTTTAAAGTTAGCAAAACATACGAAATCGGACAGGAAAAAATTAACCATTATCTGTGCTGAGTGAAAATAAATAAATTGTGACGTCCGGTTCAAACTGTAACGATGTCAAAACAAGAACATTACAAATGTACGTAGTTAAAAACTGTTGAAATAGTTAACTGGTTTCGGAAAATATATCCTATCGCGTATCGCCCATAACATAGCTGTAACATTTTATCTATTCATATTTTCATAGTTAAACTTATAAAGAAATTTTTGCATTATCCGTTTTCCCATTTTCCGCTATCATCTGTCTTTGTCATCCACTAACAGTGACATTTTAGAAAGGTTCTCAAATGTCACTGTTAGTGGAAAATACAAGCGTATGTAAAAAATACAACGTAAAGGGCAAAGACCGAAAGATCATTTTAGCCAGTCCGCTGGTGGACATAGCGTACTTAGTTGTACAAAAAAAATGCCTCTTCAAAGACTTGAAGAATCTTGCACTAAATTGTCCTTCATCACAAGACTAACACTAGCCTGGATTGGTGAATTGTCACATGGAATGGTCTCATGTCATCATTATCATTCCGTGTAGGTTACATTGTCTATCGACCATATACACCCTGGTGTTAGAGTTGGAGACAGTTGAAGTTCACTAGTTTTAGATCTTCATTTTGCCAAATCAAAGTTTCCTACATTTAGATGTCTTATACTTTCGCGATTTAATGCATTTAGCCAAAATACTTAACCAAAATTACTTTTAATGCGTACAGCTTCTTTCTGCGACTAAAATTACTTTTGATGCGTTCAGCTTCTTTCTGCGACTAAAATTACATTTAATGCGTTTAGCTTCTATCTGCGACTAAAATTACTTTTAATGCGTTCAGCTTCTTTCTGCGATTTAAATTACTTTTAATGCGTTCAGCTTCTTTCTGCGACTAAAATTACTTTTAATGCGTTCACCTTCTATCTGCGACCAAAATTACTTTTAATGCGTTTAGCTTCTATCTGCGACTAAAATTACTTTTAATGCGTTCAGCTTCTTTCTGCGACTAAAATTACTTTAATGCCTTCAGCTTCTTTCTGCGACTAAAGTTATTTTTAATTCGTTCAGCTTCTTTCTGTAACTAAAATTACTTTTAATGCATCCATTGCTGCTTAAAAATTACATTCCACGTGTACAAAGTCAATACTGTACATGAAAAAATTACATTGCAGCAACAAAAACTAACAAAACAGCGTTCGATTTCCCAACTCGGAAAACTGGATAACTACGCCAATAAAATCGGTCGTTTTGTGCAAGTTTCGCTGAAGCGGCGCGCGGCGCGGCTACCTGTGCGATACCGCCCAAACCTAATTATGCCAACAAAAAGAGCCCTGGGCGAATGTTAAAAAGATAGTGATGTAGAAACATGTGTGGGTTTTTTTCTGTTAAAATAAATATTTACACGTTTTTCTGTAAACATAGTGTAAATAAATATATACTAATACATCTTTACATTTTGATGGGAAAAAAAATCTTTTTTGTTGAGTCACACGCTTAAATTGGCTGTTGTGCGCCCATTCTTTTCTTGCCGTCATATAATTATCTATTACGTCATCATCATCATCATCATCATTTCAGCCATTTGCATCCAGCGTTTGCCTGCGACCTTTTTCAGGTCATCTGACCATCTGGTCGGTGGATGTCCAACGCTGCGTTTGCCGGTACGCGGTCGCCATTCGAGGACCTATTAACGTACTAGTATAAAATTACTGGTACTTTGTAATTCATCAATTCTGCTATCGTCATAATACCAGCTTAATGTAGAACTGTGTGGTATCCGACTCCGAATTCTGCAAATTACCTTTTAGACTGCATTGGCTTAGCGACCCAAAACGGATCTTGACCTCTGACACAAGACTTCTCCACTCCTCCTTATTCAGCTTGCCTTGCCTTTTGTGGAGCTTCCAGGTTTTTGCACACTATTATTCCATTAGATTTTAATTATGTAAATAAATATGTCCATGGCTTATTCTATGATTTATTACGATTGTGAATAACCTATATGGGCCCCAATGCTGCAAAGGTCTTCCCCATCTCCCACCAAACCAAAATTTCTATGATTTTGTTGATGACTAAAAATTCCTAGCCAGCACATTGCAGCACGCGTAAACTGCCACGCATCATGAAAATGTAACCTGGAATGGTCGCAGCCCGACCACAAGCTATGTTTGTACGCATTGACCGCAAAATATTGCTCGTGTGTACAGTGGACTACACAATAAAGCGTACTATTCATCTTAGCGCCTTTCTGGATGCATCCTCGGCTGATTGCCTCGGGGCCCAGGGGCCGCTATCCTACTTTTTCTTCTCCCTTTCCCACGGTCTTCGGCATCCCTGGTTTTTAGTTCATTAGCGTACATATCCTCCTACGACGTCGAGCTAGCATTTTTTGGGTGCGCCCCTTTTGCCCCGACCCAGCATAGGCGGCATGACCGCATGAATAGACACCCGGCCACATAATTAGCCGGTTTTTTGCAAGATCCAAGTACCATCTTAACATGAAGGATATGGAAGTTTCGTATACGATCTTTCCGCGACACTCCACACATCCATCGCAACATCTTCAGCTCCGTGTCATGCAGCACCTTTCTATGCCGCTCGAGAGCAGGCCACCCCTCGCTGCCATGTAATAATACATAAAACACAATAATAGTACATTATTGTAAAGGCAGCGAAATAGGCGATTGCCATTTCGGCCGAGGCATATATAGTGCTTTTCTTAAAAA
This sequence comes from Euzophera pinguis, assembly GCA_947363495.1. Taxonomy (NCBI): domain Eukaryota; kingdom Metazoa; phylum Arthropoda; class Insecta; order Lepidoptera; family Pyralidae; genus Euzophera; species Euzophera pinguis. The sequence continues at coordinate 19,417,594 of OX376155.1, read as the reverse complement.
AATGCAAGAAAATAAAAAAGGGCCTATTACATAATAAATTTAATTTATTTTACAGTTTGTGCCGAAAGGTAAACGCATCTGTGGCTATACAGCCACGAGAACGCAATGTGTACGATAGATAAAAGAGTTCTAAATTCAAACAGCACACCGTTTCATACAACATTGCCGGCGCGCTTTTCGTTCCAAATTCAAAGAACGCGCCGCACGGAAGTGATTTTGGTTTTCAGTCTACGAAAATATGTTACTTCGCGTGTTCTTTATTCAAAAGTAATGACAATATTTCCGCGCATGTTTAAAAAAAGGGTATTTACTAACTAAGGTTTAGGGTTAAGATGGTATACTTTTCTCTATTATTCTACGAGAGCCGTCGTATGGCTTGCAAGAGTTCCAAATCCTACGTTAATAACATATTACTCGAATCCGAAAGGATTTCGAATGGCGACCACGAACCGGCAAGCGCAGCGTTGGACATCCACCGACCAGATTAAAATGACCTGAAAAAGTTTGCAGGCCGATTTCAACCGGTTGTTTTGGAAATCATTGGGAAAGGCCTATGTCCAGCAGTGGGCTGACTGCAGCTGAAATGATGAATGATGATGAACAAACTATCATTTACCTTCCCTATTCTTTCTCTTAGGATCTCGACTAAAGTTGTCACAAACTTGATATTTGTATTTCAAGAGAAGATTCATATTTTAGCAAAACAGAAGTCTGACAAAATATAAGCCCTATTTACATTGTGAGTTACACCACTATAATGTTAGCCATCAAAGGTGCCGTAGAAGTAGCAAGCTGCTGGAAAACAAAAGCGCAAACGCATTTGAGCTATTCGACACGAAAATAAGAAATACCTTTTGTTGCACTATCATTACCATGCAAACTTAAGAATGCACTATTCTTATGCATTATGCAATTAATTATGTAGGAAAGTTCTATCGTTTGCGCAAACAGGATAAAGATTTTAAACTTAAAGTTGTGTTATTCAATGAGATAAAATGAAAAATACCTTAATACACACTACATTTAAACACATGGTACGTGTTACGGACGTCTTAAGATAGATGAAGAAGACGCCGTAATTAGTTAATGTAGATATTAGGCTTAAGTATTGTAAAAACACTTAGTCTATAAGAAATGTATGTAAATATTGAATTAGTTTAGGATTTAATTGAAATGTATATAAATAAATAAATAGATAGATACTGAGCGATAGCCTGAATCGTTGCCCCGTACAAGCGGTGACACCGATGAAAATGAGTAGAGGGGCAAGGCTGTATCGCGCCACGTGATTGGCGGACGGAACGTGATCCGCGCTATGATTGGTCGAAGGAGAGTAAACACGAGAACGTGACGTGTTGACCACCGCGCACAACAAATATATATGTGCCTAATTTCTTGTTTTGACATGCTCAGAAAGTGTGCTCAGAAATACTCAAGTGTGGTCAAGTGTACTAAGAATTGTAAATACTGAAAATTGTGAACTATTGGAATTGTGAATCTGTGATTGTGAAACCTGAATAAAAAACATCGAAGAGGAACCTGAATTTAATTTCAAACAAGAACATACAGTCCACTACAGTACGGTAGTTGGGTTCCTTAGTAAAGACGAAACCTCGCTAATTCTAGAAATTCGGCGATAGAAAGCTGTAAAGGAAATATTTACAAAGGCACGATGTTATAAGGTGGAACATGGAGTCGACATTCGACACACGTCGTCCTAAGTAATGTTTGCACTGTGTAAACAACTCTATATAGTTACGAACTATATATACAAACGCCTCTACGCCTCAGCCGCGGAGCCTTCAATTGAATATTAACATATACCGCCTTTGGATTTTCTTTTCTTTAGATTTTACTCATAGCTTTGAATTTTCTATGTGTTATAAGGCTAAAAAAATGTAAAGTTTTTATTTTTTACTGCAAAATTGTACCATTAAAAGGTTTAGGAGGTCCTATATCTTTTAATGGTAAGTACAATTTTGTACAATAGAGAAAAATACAGAAAATTTTTCTTCTATCAGTTACATAACATTTTCTATCGGAAAATATTTTCCCGAGAGAACCATTGCCATGTCATTATACGGAACGTTACTAAAATAGCTTATTCTTGTTCCGTATTACATTCGAGACCGAAAATGCATGGATACTGTACCATACATTTCGATAAAAAAATGTCCATGAAGGTCAGCCCGATGGAGCGACGAAAAAATTTGATTTTACTGGCAAAATTAGAAATCTTTTTAATCCCGCCAAGTACTATAAGATTTGGTATTACCTATTTCTATAGCAAGCTTTAGACCTCGCTTTAATCTTTTGATCTTTTGGAGGAATGCGACCAGTCAACCTCAGTTATAGCCTTCTCACCTCTAAGATCATGCACAAAAAAATAATCACCGACTTTCGCCGACTTAACCCGTATTAACTTTTTTGCCAACTCTGTTTCCCGTAAGCTCAACTTCTAGGGGTATTTTAGACCAGGGTTAGGTCGTTAAGCGGGAATGGGTCTCAACAGGGTTATAAACATAGTAACTAATTAACCCTTTGCCTGACCGCTAAAACTATTAGACAAAACTACAAAGGGTTCTGTAACTTTGCATCAAAAGAGAGTTAATTAGACACGTTCGAGGTGGCGAAATAAAATCACATGAATTTACATTGTTTTGTTAATTTACTAGCTGTCCGTTGCTTTCTAAATAGAGTATAAATAGTCTTAAATTTTCTGCTTTTCAGCACATTTACTTACAACCTAAGTCTATTCAAGACTAGGGATGAATATACTAAATGAGCCAACTACCTCCGTGGTTCAGTGGCTAAAGCTGCGCCTTAGACTAGGAGGTCGTGCTATCATACTTTGTTTAGTTGGTTATTATTTGCTTAGGACATTGCAAGCTTGAATTACCTTATTGTCTTATAATAATTATGATTCCGTGCATTAGAAGGCAGGTTAAGCCGTTGGTCCCGGCTGCTATTTGGTGATCGTAAAAGGAACCACGTCAAGAGGCTAAAAGGCAGTTTCGAAAACCTCTAATACCAAGACGTATAGGATCGATTGACCGTGTAACCCTCTCGATATGATGAATGAGCCAGCGAGCTCCATCTTATACCACATCTGCACTTTCCATAAGGTGGGATCGTGATTCTTGATCAATTCTTATATTCTAACAAAAAAAAAAACCTTGCCCCGTAGACAAGTTACAATTTGAGAAACAATAACGATATTCGTGTTCGCGATCTTTCGGAATTAGTATGAAATCGACCACGTGATTTAGCGCGGCTAATGTCGATCCCATACATTATTTGTTTTTGAATGTCGTTATCGTTTTTCAAATAGTAACTTGTCCACGGGACCTTGTGTTTTCCATAACAATTAATAATGGTTATCGCATGACCCATGTAGTACTATCCATCCGTACAGCAATGTGCTAATTGATGCATAGTATAATTGGGCTGCGTAAGTATCTAAAGTAATTAGTATTTATTTTTTTATTTCTCCGAAGTGTCTAAAACAATATTTTCGATATTAAATTATTACATTACAGGCCAGTAATCCCGTTTCCGCTTGGTTAGACGCAGGGCCCAATCAACCGTTACTCAGTTATATAGGTACTATCGATATCTACTCTAATAAATGTCAAGGGTGTGCCTGCTACACCTTAATTAACAGGTGTTGGTGCTTAGGTATACTGTTGAAATTTCAAACTCCTCCTCGCACAACTAACACCGTGCAGTTAGAATTTATATCAAATATCATTAGCTATGCGATTTGAACTTTGCATTATTAGGTATCATCTCTTCATCTTAGCCCTTTTGCAGTTGTTAAGGGTAACAAAACCGGCCAAGGGCGAGTCGGAATCACGCACGAAGAGTTCCGTTACTTTTGCCTATAAAAACGCATAAAAAATTATATACTAGCTCTTAAATATTTATTTTATTATGTTTCTGTTTTTTTCATTTATGATGTTGCAAAACCCTGTTTTCTTCCACGAATCAATATCCTTCGCTAGTTCTTTCCGATCCTTGTCGAAGATTTTTAGGTCATCTCACCATCTTATTCTTGGTCTTTCTCTGGGTATCGAACCCATCAGTGAGGGGGAGGATACCATCTTTTGATACCCAATTTAAATTTCTGCCCATCTTTTTGAATACATTCAGTACACATGGCCCGCACAATCCCATTTTAACTTTGTATTTATGCACGATTAAATTACCAGGCACTGTGACCTAAAATGTGAAAGTAAATTGACGAAAAAGGTTTTTCTGTACTATTCCCATTTATGCCATGACTCTTCGTGGTTCTTTGTTGTGTTGTGACCCTAATGAGAGTCTACCGCGTGCCGTTGCTTAGCAACCCCCGTCTCTGTGTGTACCTTGTGTAAGAACACATTAATGGCAGTTGAAAATCTTTTGTATAGTTTCATTACAATGTTTGCGAGGTCCTCCAGAGGCACAATTGAAAATTTTCCTGTATCAAAGATCTGAGGGATGATTAGTCTAAAAAAAATTTTCTGCAACTTGGACAACATTTTTGGGAAATTCAAAGGAAGTTACTTAGCTTCGAGTACAATTCTAGAAAATTCGTTCAAGAACGTGGTGCGACGTCATAATTGTGTAGGAAGTACTTACTCGACGTATAATGCAAAGTTCCACAAAGGATACGGCCCATATAACTTTGGACGGTTTGTGAGATCTTTCATATAGGGCACTGAATGTCTTAAGAGGTAATTTTGAATGTTTTAATGATTTGCACAGTATAGATAATACGTGTAGTATAAAATTATGGCTTGTTCATACCTATATCACATTTTTGTTCCAAAAAGTTTTGACACTTTGTATCGCATATGACTCAATTTTTTACCACAAAATAATCTACTCACAAAGAAGAACACCTTACTTAGTTAAAGGTACAAAAACTTTAAAAAAAATTGAACGGTAAACAAAAGAAGGTAGCGCAGGACATAAGTGAAGATCAGATATCGGAAGACAGAGTCGGCAACTCGTCTATCAAATAATAATCCCTCGTAAAGTATGCGTCTTTCATTCATAATATGTGGAGCACATTGTCAATTGACTGTGCACACCCTGATATCAACGTTTTGTGGAACCGCCTTTTAGCCTCTGACGTGGTAAAGTAAATGACAACCAGGACGAAAGCGTAATAAACTGAAAACCATTACCAAAATTTACAATTAAATTCAATTGTTGCAGATGGTACAGAGAAACAGCAGGCGGTGGGCTGCGAGAAGTTCGTGACAATGAAGGAGGTGGGCGGTACAGTCGATCACATGACTCCATCGGCATCAGACGGGCAGAGATAGTCGACGGCGGACGCTGGGCTTGCAGAGCTGCCAATGCTCATGGACATCTAACAGTACGGCTTCATTTGGCTGTCCACGCGCATTTGACTGTCCACGCCCAACCTCATACTCAGGTATGATCAAATAGAGTTTTAGAGTTTAGTTTTTTAGAGTTTAGTTGCTTGGAGATAAGTCTTGTATTATTGACGATAACGGAATAGTGTGCTTAGAAGTCGATCACATGACTCCATCGGTATCAGACGGGCGGAGATAGTTGACGACGGACGCTGGGCTTGCAGAGCTGCCAATGCTCATGGGCATGAGACACTACTCGTACGGCTGCATTTAGCTATACACACGCATTTGACTATCCACGCCCAACCTCATACTCAGCTGTAGTCTTGTTGAGTTTAGTTGTTTATGGATTTTAAGGTTTTTTTTTCTATATTATTATCAATGAAAAAGGGGGGTGGTATAGCCAACGGCGAACACCGTGCTCGCGGAGCTGCCAAAGTCCTTCACGCAATTTAACTGCATTTAATGGATTAAGGGTTCTGTATTATTGACAATGAAGGAGGCGGGTGGTACTGACAGTCGATCGCATGACTCCATCGGTATCAGACGGACGGACTTGCAGATCCGCCAATGCTCATGGCCATCAGACGTTACAGGTGCATTTGGCTGTCCACGAGCATTTGACTAACTTTGCCCTCACCCAGCCTCACATTAAGGTATCATTTTGCGGAATTAATAAAAACGGCTAAAACTGATAACAAAAAAACAATAATTATATCCTTAAACTCTGTACTATTAAAAAATAATGTGCTGAGAGCGTATAGACACTACAATAAATCAAACGGCGGAAACCGCTTCAATTCTTCTATTTTTGGATCAGACGTTCCCCGTGAACCAATATACATATCGGAAAACCTGACCGCCACTGGCCGCCATCTACATTACCTGGCACGCGAGCTGGCCCGCGAGCACCATTATAAGCACTGCTGGACTTCCGCCGGCAGAGTCTTCTTGCGGAAGGACGACGACTCCAAATATATAATTGTCAGCTCGGAAGAACAACTCGCCACATTAAAACTAAATATCTAATTTTTGTATTACATTACATAGGTTAATATTAAATAGGTTAAAATTAAATAGAATATAAGTTGCAATTAAATTGAGATTCAAAATTGTAGTATTAACTAAGTTTATTATGTACACAACTTCACAAGTACACAACTACACTACTATAGAGGACCTAAGGCTTTTTATGTGCTATTTCTCTAATTTTTATATTACATTTACGTGGTTAATATTCAATAAATCAAAACCGAACATATAAAGGGCCAATTAATTATGTACACTAACTATATAACTTTATAGGAAACTGCTTTCCAATGCATTTGGTATTGTCTGTTGGCTACCAATATTATGTAAGTACATAATTTATTCCTGAAGTTACTAACATAAAAAGAGATCCTTAATAACAAATAAATACTACCTAAAATAAGTTTATAAATTCCTTTCCTACCCCAATGTACACATCTCACCTGAAATATTATATAGATTTTTATTAGTTACATTATACATAATGCATTAGATACAAACTATAGCATATTTGAGTTGGTATTCCATGATACAAATAAATTTACTTTGGAGCCATCTCAATTTATGTGATTTAAGTATCAAGCTATTGTTAATATTTAGCTAAAATTTGTTTACAGCGTAATTAAAAATGATTCTTGACGTTAATCTGGTCAATAACATCGATAACATCTCCAATGCCACTTCTTGCACATGTGACCCCCATGAAGTAAGGAGCCAGATCCCATCACATAATAAAGCTCTTAATATATTAACTCAAAATATTCGTAGTCTATCTGCGAACCTGCCTAGTTTTGAAGTCCTAATGTGTGATATAAATGTTGAGTTAGACGTTTTAGTCTTTACCGAATGTTGGATCTCGAATAATCCATACCATCCCCCTCTGCAGGGCTATTCAACCCACAGTTCAACTTGCCCTGCCAATCAGAACGATGGCGTAATAGTGTACTATAAAAGTTCATTAGCAGGTGTCATTATATCGAAACCTGAAATTGATGATGCCAGTTGTTTGCAAATCCAAATAGGTACAGATACTGTTATACTAGGCATTTATCGTCCATGTGCCTTTCGAAATTACCTGAAATTTGCACAATCTCTGAATGTAATACTTCAGACCTTACGTAAGTTTAAAAACGTAATTGTTGCGGGAGACATTAACATTGATATCACTTCCTCTCGATTGGACGAAGACAGTGACGACTATCTCGATATTCTGGCACTTCATGGTTTATTACCAACACATACATACCCCACCCGCGAAAGCACTTGCCTCGACCATATATTTTTAAAAAGCTCTCTTCCTGCACATTGTGCTGTAATTCATTCTACAATTACAGACCATAACGCAGTCTTACTTTCTTTGTGTACTAAAAAACCCGAAGTACCTAATTATCCTGCGACTCGAATAGATCACAACACTTTAACATTCGCTATTGAATCTACAGATTTTACCCCCATTATTTCTGCTACTGACCCCGAAATTGCTACGAATATATTAATTTCCACTCTCCAATACTTAGTTACCAAACATTCTATTTCCACTGATGCGTCTCGTAGGCACAGAATTTTAAAACCCTGGATTACACCAGGCCTTCTTAGGTGCATTCGAAATAGGAATAACCTTCATAAAAAACTGAAGAAAGACCCAGCAAATGAGAACTTACGCAAGACATATTCTAGGTATCGCTTGTTCTGCAATAACATACTTAGGGCAATTAGGAAAAAATACGATACTGAGTTAATTAAAAATGCTGGCAATAATCCCAAAACATTGTGGAATGCCATTAAAAATGTTACAAATTCTTCCAAAGCCCCCACACCAGCAAATCCCTTACTTACTTGTATGCCCACAACTAGCGATTCTCTAAATCATGTTAACTCTTTTTTCGCAAACACGGGCAAATCACTAGCTGAAAATTTAAACCAAAATAAAATTTTATCATCAAATCCTAACCTCTCTCATAAAAGTAATGATAATACACAACCCAAGTCGTATTCCTCACAATTTCACTCTCTTGCCATGCTTCACGCTACTGATGTTGAAATTGAGAATATCATCAATACTTCACGTGAAGATTGCGCAGTAGGTTGGGACAACATTTCAATGTCTTTGATTAAACGTAACAAGCATATACTTGTTCCCTTGATCACCCACATTTGTAATCTCTCTCTCACTACAGGCATTTTTCCTGCTGCCTTGAAAAAAGCTCTGGTTCATCCTATTTACAAAGCTGGAGAGCGAAATCAAGCAAACAATTATCGTCCGATTTCCATCTTGCCTGCGCTTTCTAAAATACTAGAACGACTTATTAACCTTCGCTTAACTTCTTATCTTAATACTTTCTCAATTCTTGCTGACAATCAACACGGTTTTCGATCCGGAAGATCCACAAATGGGGCTGTTCTGAAACTTACTGACTTTATTGCTCGCAATCTAGATGAAGGAAATAAATGTCTTTCCATTTTTCTGGACTTGGCGAAGGCTTTCGATACCGTTTCGACAAAAATCCTCATTCAAAAACTTGAAGCTATTGGAGTCAGAGGTGTTCAGTTGAAGCTATTCGAGAGTTTTCTTACGGATCGCACTCAACGTGTAGTTATAAATGGGCACATTAGTTCAGAACTTCCTATTCATTACGGCGTGCCGCAAGGCAGTATCCTGGGCCCCACTCTGTTTTTAGTCTATGTTAATGACCTTTTTACCATAAATATTCCTCAATGCAGAATTATATCTTATGCAGATGACACCGCCTTAGTTTTTACTGGCAAAACTTGGCATGAGACTTATCAACTGGCTCAAAACGGTCTGAATGATGTATCTGAATGGCTTCGTCTTAACCTTCTTACCCTAAATGTTAAAAAATCACATGTTATCAACTTTTCTATTTACAATTTGCAAACAAATACCGCTACTCTAGCAAACCTGTCTATTGTTGCTCACTCCCACTCCTCCTTCGAAAATATCTCTTGTGATTGTCCTTCCCTAGCATCTGTGGAATCGGTGAAATATCTGGGTGTAGTTATTGATAAGAATTTAAATTTCAAATCTCATATAAATGTCACCGCTGGTCGAATCCGCAAGTTAATATATATTTTCAAGCGTCTTAGACATGTGGCTCTTCCTGAGGTAGTCAAAATGGTATATCTAGCTCTCGGTCAATCCCTACTTACTTATTGTATCACATCGTGGGGTGGTACTTGTAAGACCACTTTAATAAAACTTGAAAGGGCCCAGAGGGCACTGCTCAAAGTATGCACATTTAAACCTTTTTTGTTTCCAACTCATGATCTTTACCAGTTTTGTGAAGTTCTCACTGTTCGTCAGTTGTTTATCTTAAATATCATCCTACAGCAACATGCCATCACTGTCTTCAATCCAAATTTGATAAGAAGGAACCGACTTGTAGTCAATGCCTCTATTCTAAATACTGAATTCTCCCATCGGTTTTTCTGCTTTTTAGGCCCTTTTCTGTACAATAATCTACACGGCGAGCTCAGCATCTTTTCTCTTCCTAAATATTCCTGCAAATTAACTATCACTAATTATCTCCAACCTCTAAATTACGACGATACGGAAAACCTTCTTGTACCATTAATCTAATAATTAATTTCTAACGTTGATATGGCCCTATTTATTTATTTATTTATTTACTTCCATCCAATTCATTTATTCAATCCATGCTCACACAAACATATTTGAAATAACATTCCAAAATGTTTATTAGATATACATATAATATGAAAGGTACCTTCGTCTTCTATTCAATAATTTTTGTTTTTGAATTATATCTATAGTTTGTAAGCGTTAGAATTTTATAGTTAAGATCTTTTATATCTAATCCATACTTGTATCCAGAAGTGAGAGCACTGGAGATCTGTGGCACAGGCCCTGCCTTTTACAGGCTCCAGTCTCCTCCAATCTGAGATGGAACCATTACATATATTGTACACACCTTATATTATTAAGATTGTTGGAGAAAATAAATATCTTTTTATCTTTATCTTTTTATCTTTTATCTTTATCTTTAATTCGTTTTTACAATAAACAGTGAATGTTAGTTGTGCATTTATGGATATGTTAAATAGGTGAAGCCTCAAATACGTAACTAGAATGACAAAGGTTTATAAATCTATGTAGGTAATAAAGCGATACTGCAATGATACTACCGGCCTGTTATCGCACAGCTGTATTTAATGCACCCTGTAGAGCAATTAACAATAAAACTAGGCATGGCAGTGGCGTTACTACAATTGAGGATATGAACTATTTACGCAAAAATTAAGTAATGTGGATGTGAAATGTCGATTTCCTTTTCATTTTCACCGTCATCATCAACATAGTTTTTCTGATTGCACAAGTAATCGCTTTGGACACCAGCGATTTCCTAAGTTTTGTTTCCTTCCGTAAGATACCAACCTTCTTTATAAATTTTTGATAACAGGCTTTTTGTAAAAAGTGTCACACACAATCAAACTTCTACTCTTTGCTTGTAGAGAAAGATTCTCTACTTTTGCAATTAGCTGACATGATCTTTCCTACATAAAAATTCACTAACTTTTTTCTTTCTATTTGAATTAAGTCCGCCTTTTGATGTACCCTGTGTTCTGGTACTATGTTCTTTGTATACAATAAAGATTTTTTCATACATATACTTACATACATACTCTCGTTATCCAAGCCAGCCCAGTCGCTGCAATTTAGATGTATTATTGAATAAAAGTTTAGACCATATAGATAGAATTTAGACTAAGTCAAATCGTATCGTCAATCGAATAAATAATATAGATGTCTGTCTGATAATTAAGATGTTCCCGTGCCTCGGAAGCACAGAGCAACGAATATGCGAACAACATGAATATTCGTTGCTCTGTGCTCGGAAGGCACGTTAAGCCGTTGGTCCCGGCTGCCATTAGCAAGTCGTTAAAGGAACCAAGTCAGAGGCCGAGAGGCGATCCCGAATAACTCTGACACCAGGGTGTACATGCTCGATAGACAATGTTACCTACACGACATGATGATGATGATGAATCTAATAAATAATGTTATAAACATGCCCAATTCCACTTGTCGCTTAAAAACGATTTTATTTAAAACTACATTATTTACGACGTAACTCTATCAGTGGGTTTAACAGCAAAAGCACAGCCAACGAATATTGCAACAATTCCCACAGTGCCAGCTATCATGTGTCGCGATTGTGCCGTCATTCGCGATTCACCGCAAACGCATGAATCAAACCAGTTTACTAAAGGTTTTGTTTCTATACTGAATAAGTTCCGAATGTTTGTACGGATTTAAAATTAACGTTGTACTAATCAAATCAAGTTTCTGCTTCTCAATAAAACTAGCTTTATGGATTACCAAGCTATTAATTTGTACTTTCTCCTTTGAACGGCAACATAGGACTGTTTTACCTTACGTGCCTTTTATAAATCAAGTGCTATGTCAATGTTATTTAACTATCCACACATTTTAACACAGATTATTCTAATCCTTTCACCAACAAATGTTTAACTTGCAAATTAGAGAAGTACATTGTTGTGCTCTGTACTGAAATATCATCTCATGTTCCGAAACCGCAAAGCATTCAACATCCATTAGGACGGCAAAATGTAATGGATCGCTATTTCATAACGGCTCATACATTTTATGTATGATGTATCACATTTGTTGGGCGTAAAATCGGGACACTCCGGAAGTGTACGGGATTATTCATGTGAATTTTATTTATTATGAAACAAGTTTGGAATAGAGAGCCTTCTCGCTACCGAACCGGATTTTATTATTTATTATAGTGTCCTAACTGTACCCACAAAGCTCTACCGACTACTACACATATTCTTTAAAACTTTTATGAAACGAAATATAACCTAACGTGGTACCTGAAAAAACCTGGTGGTAGTGAAAAGGTCGCAGGCAAACGCTGGATGCAGGCCGCTTCCGACTAGTCATTTTGGAAATCATAAGAAGGGAACTGCGTTCAGCTGAAATTATGATGATAATGTGGTTCCTGACTATGGATATCATAAGAAAGTTCAAGGCCGCCCAAAGAGCTATGAGAGGACGATCGAATCAGAAATGAGATTTGTAGGGGAACAAAAGTTACCAACATAGCCCAGCGGATTAGCGTGGAGAACCGATTGCCGATATGCATGTCGGGATCCCCACATGTGTCGTGAAAAAATCCTAAAAAAGGGAGAAAAAGGGGAGAAGTTCGTAGTAGCTTTTATGAATTTCGTATTTGGAGGATGTTCGCGAAGTCTACTGTTCACTACGAACTATTAGTCATAGAAGTACTTAGGGGTACAACATCTAACATCAAATATTCTTATTCACAATCTTGACAACTCGATACTTTAATCCCATTCAAATTTAATTAAACGCTTTTAACCAAGTCATCTATAAATACGTCCAACCCTTCAACAGATCGACCCAAGTAAATATTTTACATGGGCCCTTGGAGCCTGAGATTTGGCGGGCAATTAAATATGTATGAAAGTTTCTCGATTGCGGACTCGTCTTCATAGGGTCTCGGAGTAAGATCCGATTTGATGGAAATCTAAAGTAGGTAATATAACATTGTGAATATTAATAAACATTGAGATTGCCGTGTCTTAGGTCACTTCTACTTCGGTAGGCGTTGTACGATTCTAATGCTATTTTTGAAATGAGTGACTAACCGAAACCGGTGAGTCGAATGAAAATCGCCCAACTCACTGATCATGTCGAATGGAAGCTCAACAGTTTTTGTTGAATACTTCTCAAAAATAGAGTCCCTAGGAATGCAACATAAAGCGACATGTTTTCTATTTTTCAGTGGAAATTTTTGTCGGTAGAGATGATGGAACATACAACTCTACATATTTTATCATACAAACTTAGAAAGAAAATGTTAGTTTGTATTAACTTTATTGCACAGTAAAATACATTACAATTATATAAAATAAAAAACAAGTTTTTGTTATACGCCGAGTAAAAAAAGAAAATTTCAAAACGGAACTCTGAAAATAAGTTAGCGATAGTTTCCCGTCTAAAAATTAATAATATCTTACCCAACTTCTGTCAACCCATTTATAACGTGGGTCTATTCTAATCCAATAATGTATTTTCCTTTGAAATCGAAATAAATAACCAAAATCCATGGTTATTTATTTCGATTTCAAAGGTAGATCCACAAGGTAGGTTACTTAATACTTTAGCATTTTAGGGTTGCGTTAAAATATGGGATATTTTTTTAAAAATAGTATTAACTTAATCTATTTTAAGGTTCCGCTTTCCGTACGCCCGAAATTTATTTTTCTTCTTTATCATCATCTTGTCGAGTCAAAATGGCTATTTCTACCATTAAAATCTAAATTAGATCACTTATTTTCACTAAAATAAAAAATTTAACAAAAGCCATGCTTGCCATACTATCGTGTTGAATATATGATTTGCAATAAATAAATAAATATAAATACTGGGTGACTAGACCGAGACTACAAAAAACGTTTGTTAGTTAGCCCAGTTTGAAGCACTTTAAGGTATACGATGTAAACGATGACACTCAACTAATATGCCTCATAGAGCTGTTTTCACGGAACCCTGGTTGCGACAATTCGATTCGTATTTGAGTGGTTTTTCTTTTGTCTTTTATATGATTTCCCTTGAAGGCATTATTTCTAATGTTGATGGGATTTTGTAATCCGATTTATTTGTTGGATCTTTCTTATAAATTTTTCGTAACTAATATGTTGCCTTTTATTTTTAAGTTAACAGTAGTAGACCTTGCATTCCTGGGTGCTCGTAGGTAACTGAACTCTAGCATCAAACGTGTATTCATTACCGATCATATTTTTTCTTCATTTAGAAGTATGTAATCGACTTTATTTTCTGTCAAACCTAGGTGACCCAATGTACTTTTCAAAGGTAGAGTAAAACAATTCGTATAAACATCGTGGTACTTGAATTTACAACCTTCGGATGCTAAGCTTAATGCTTAGACAAGACAGTAATTAAATTTCACAGTGAAATGTCCTCAGCTCATCGCTGCACCTGCACCAAGAATGAATTGTGCTTCATTAACTTTTAAACCAAGCACTGTATATTTAAAACATAAAATTACAGGATTAAGCGCGTAAAATATCTTCATACTTCCGGCGTTTTAACCGTGTTACAACAGCCGTGGTCACGGAACGACTGGCTCAGCATTTCAACAGCTGCATACTTCCAACATCCAACGGCATTGTCTTCAACGTCGACAGTATGAAGGTATTTTTCGCCTACCTAATCCTAATTTTATGAGTTGTGCTTAGTTGTGAGAGTATGGCATACCATCCGAGACACGCAATTAAGAAGCTTATCTATTATCAAAATAAAATAGCCTGTATTTTCTATCTAGTACAAAGCCGATCGAAGCAAGCTATTACTACCACTAACTTACTTCATCCAAGCCATTTTAGCGGCAGCTTGCTCGGGATAGTCTTTGTTATGTTAAACAATGTTGCTTCAATTATGTTACATACACAGAGTTGCTATATTTAGAGCTATACAATGTGGATCTACCTATGATACTATCTATATATATATATATACATACTATCACGCCTTTTTCCCGTAGGAGTAGGCAGAGACTACGGATTTCCATTTGCTACGATCCTTACAGACTTCCCCCGCTTCTCGTTGATTACGGGTACTCCTGACATCTCCCTGTTTTAATTATGTCTGCGATTAGGTCGCAGTATGTTCTCCGAGGCCGGCCCTTACCGACTTTTCCTCTCACCTTTGATTTGTAAATACCTTTCGTAAGTCTCCTTTCATCCATCCTTTCTACATGCCCAAACCATCTTAATATACCTTTTTCTATGTCAGTCACTACATACTCATTCGCACCACACCTTTTCCTTAGCTCACTATTTCTAATTTTATCGCTCAGACGTACGCCACACATACTCCGTAAAGCTCTCATTTCAACTGCATTCACTCTGCTTAATACTATCTACTACTAAAATAAATAAATAAACTATGATAATAATGATCTTAGCCGTGTAGTGTCCGGCAGTGTTATAGTCTTGCGTTTAATAAGGGTTAAACAGTTACCTGAAATAAATATATTACATGTTTTTTTTCAAACAAAATTTTATTACCATAGATAATTAAGGAATATTGCAGAACATGTTAATTTTTTTATTGTTCGTTGAAGATATCGCATATCGCTTTGCTTAGAATCCCGTAGTAAGTTTAATGTTTTATGTAAAATTTGGCTAAACTTTTACCACCGGTTAGCCTATTGGACTTAAATTTTGATTGAATGGTAGAATCCGCTATTAGTCAGACAGTGTTAGGGTATTATTAGTATATAGATGCACAGCCAAGATTGGTAGATCCATTGTAATAACCAATGACGCCAAATCTAGAACCATGCTTATAGCGTAGCGTAAGCTGACGACGCAACTAGGAATACACGCTAGGTTGATGATGATGGTAGATGCACAGCCGACGCTATTTTCTTCTTGCCTAATAAGTCCAAACCTAAACTAAGTCTAAACCAATCAAGTTTTTCACTTTTGTAGACAGAGAAGGGGAATCACGAAATTAAAAAGTATTTTAAATTTATCTCCCAAAACAGCATAACAAAACAATTCAGCAAAAACAATGCTATCCCTCGCGGAAGGGTCAATGCTAACAAGTGAGCTGGATGTTTGCGTAAACCCCAAAACAATCACAAGGGTTGTGAGACCCTATTTTGTGGCGGCTTGTTAGGGAGGCTGTAAAAACATTGCAGTGTTGGTGTAACCTCTCTTTGGTCATAGCAATTTCAGGGAAAATCTGATTTGGAAAAAAAAAATACAAATACAAATGTACCTCATGTGATCTCCATTATTTTAAAAATCTCGCTCCTTAGTGCAGATGTTAAGGGCGAGTAGTGATCTACATCAATTTGAATTATAGAATGGTCGCTCGTGTAGAGGAAGATCACGGTGAGGCGTGAATAGGCTTCTTGACTGTGTTCATATTTTGACAAGATTTTTATACGGAACAATACATACACTAAAAAGTAACGGATTCTGAAAACAACAACAAAATTGGTAATTAATTAAAGCAGTAATTAGCATTTAAAGTTTTCTAATGAAGAAAAGTGGGAGCGTAGTGGGGACGTCTTGCTATCTCTTTTGTACGCATGAAATCAAGTGGCAATGACATCACTCCACCCTTAGAATAATAGTTGGTATCGGTAGCGCCGCGGAGACCAATTAATAATCTAATAAAATTATTAATCTAGTAAATTAGGTGCGTCTTTTTCTTGTTTCTAATAGTTTCTCCTTCCAGAGGATTTCAAAAGCTTATAACTTATTTAATATTGAACGGATTAAAAAATATATTTCTCTAGGGACTCAAATTTGTGATATGAAATTTTAAAAAAACAGTAGAATAGCCTATTTGGATAGTTTTGGGATTGAATGCGTTTGAATGAATGAATGAATGAAAATAAAGGAGGCCCAGAAATGAGACAATAGATTTACAGGCTAAAGAAAAACAAAATTAATTATTATTGTTTTTATTACCATATATATATAATAAGGCTGAATGAAGAAATTAAACTTAAACATTGGTATGATTTTTTACCACCAGCTGAAAAAGGGGCGATACACACATATGCCCAAACACATATTTAGAAAAGTAGAAAACCCTGTTAAACTGCAGCATATCATAAATATACCTATTTGTTGTCGCATTTTATGACATCAGTCGACGTCGTTTTGCCATCAATAGGTTTTGTATGCAACCTGCAAATCTCTGTGAAAATATCTCAAATACCTTAAAATATTCCTACCATCTTCCCGAATATCAAGTGTTCATTTAGCACTGATGAGGCAGGTGTCTAAGCCTGGTCCTTTGGGACCTCCTGAATTGGATCACGTTGTCAAACCAACGACGCTTGCATTGTTTACTAGTTAATATGTGAAACTTGTCTCCCATTTTGACCGTAGAAATAGGAATATTTAAATAGAGAAAGACAGTTTCTTGATAAACTCTCTAAATTTTTTATTGCGTTTCGATTTCGTTCCTGTTTTGAACGAACTGATCCAGATAAGTCAAAGCTCTGTACATACATGAACCAGAAACATGTTCTTTTCTTACATTCGAATGGCAGGCAATTAGCATAGAAAGTCTCTACTGCGATAAATATTGCCAAAATTTTAATAAAGATGTCTCTAACGAGGGCTATTGATTTATTCAACTTCAGACTTCGCATAATTAAAAAATATTGTATTCTTAAATGGAGCCACGTTTTTGTCCAATCTCACCGCTTTAGTCTCCTATAGCAAGTAAAATCCGAATCAAATTTAACTTCGACCAACTATGCTTAAAACTTTCAACTCTTGCTGTTCTCTTGAAACTTTAGACTTTAGTAGGAATAAATGGGATGGAATTTTAATTTATGAATAGCAAGGATAACATGGATAAACATCGCACAATTTACATTCATGTAACTATTTTCTATTACTATAAAGATTAATCTTTAACAAAACAAAACATAAGAAAAAGGGGGGAGCCACGAAGTGGTTTACGAACATTCACTCCTTGATACAATAGATCGATGAAGACTTCTTCTTTGTCCAAGCGTGCTTTCCTAGTTGGGTACAACCCACAAAATTTATAAGTTGCCAATATGAATGAATGAATTGATCAATCGATTTTGCACAACCTGGTGTCAGAGTTTTTCGGAACCTATCTTTCACTTATAAATACAATCTGACAAAACTACTTCCCATCCCCAGGTCGTTAACAGCGGCGGTACAGCCACCATCAATTGCACATGGGGCGGCTGGCCAGCTCCTCGCTTGGAATGGCTTCACAACGGAGTTCCTCTTGGTTCCGGAGTAGCTGGAGGCAGAGTCAGGATACAGAACAGTGGGGAACAGCTCGTGATTACATCTGTACATCGAGCTGATAAAGGAGTGTATCAGTGTATGGCCAGGAATGAGAGGGATTCAGCACAAGCCAGTGCGGAATTGAGGCTTGGAGGTGAAATTTTAATTGCTATATATATTTTATAGGGTTCTTGCCGTTGCTTTGAACTTTAGCTATAATAACACCCAATAGGTATGTTAGTTGCATCTGCTATACTTGAAACTAAATCATAAATCGTTTGATGCCTTGATGCAAACCACTTAGGACAACTGTCAGTGCGAACCTCTGTTTTTGCAAAATTAACTTAACGTAATTCATGCAGCAATAATGTGACTACCTGCTTATGTTGTTGATCTCCGACACCAGATTTTTCTAGTGTTACCTGGTGAAAGCCACAGCAAGACGACCCTGAGAAGGTCCTTTACGACCTTTTCGATTGAAACCTATGACGACCGACCGATCGCTTTCCACTAGATCGTCGTATATGTCACCGTAAAATTGTAAATACCGTTACATTAAAATCTATTTCGCAAGATTAAAATCTGCCGAAATATTGTCATCTGAACATTCTGCTTATGATTTTACGTTTCATTTTTCGTTAAGATTCTAATCTATCAAGGTCATATTCTAAAACAGAATGCATCTCGCGCGCTGATTGGTTAAAAATATAAAAAAAATATAAAAAAAAATAAAAATGTTGTTTATTGCCACACAATTACAAATTTTTACAATGAACATGCAAAAGAAGAAAGAAAATAAAAAATAATAATAAAGAAAAATTACAAAGTGTAGCAAAGGAATGCCTCAGCTTGTGTTACCCTAGCCTCGACTGGAGTAACGCTGTTTTTCAGGCATCCCCACTCCCTGAGGTTAAAGTATGGGAGATATAGGTGAGTCCCCAGAAGATGTCCTTAAAGACTGGTTGAGCGACATGACATCTGTGTGAAGGCTAACCCTGAGTGATCGGCTTTACAGACGGTGTTCGTAGTCCATAGAGTTAAAAATAAAATAAAGGTGTAGGTAAAATAAAATAAATGCGCTTTAAAAATTATGACCTTAAGTATTTATTTGCATATAAATAATTTGCACACAAATTAAGGAATATTGTAATTAATGTAACGGTATTAACAATTTTATGGTGACATACGTATACATACTCATGACGGCCTCATTTTCATCTATTCTCTCAACTTGGCTGAGTGATCAAAGCCTTTCCACTCTAAGGTGGTACACCGTGCAATTTCACCTTGAAGGTTTAAAAATTAAAGATAATTTTGATCTTATTTTTCACGCCAACAGATACGGCTCCGGAACTCCAGTACACCTTTATCGAACAAGTTCTGCGACCAGGCCAGGTCGTGACCCTCAAGTGTTCAGCTGTTGGTTCCCCACCTCCACACTTCACGTGGCAGCTGGATGGAATGCCTCTGAATACCATTGCTATGGGACACAGGTGGATATTTATTGCTAATAGGTTACGAAGAAATTGTTTGTGGTTGGAATTAAGTATCAGAAATCAGAAATTATTTATTTGCATCAAAATACAGTAACAGGAGTCTTATATTAGGTAAAGTACAATGTATTAATATTTAACGATAATGTACGAACGGCTATGAACTATGCTCATTTGGATCTCAACCAATCAATCATTCGTGGATCGAAGTGGCATATAAATTTTTGAGTGTGATTGAATCCACTGAATGGTGGATCGAAAAGAAGATAAAAGTATCCTCGGATCCACTGGTGGAATGAGGAATTACGGAGTTTGCAAACAATTATTTCTTTTGGACTGAATGAAATTAATTTAAGATCAGTTCAGCTCACCAGTCTTTTCTGGTGAGGAATGCAAGTCGCAGTTTCTAATGTGTTAAGATTTTATAATTCTCAAACAGATACAGTGTCGAGCAATTCGCAACCAAATCCAATGACGTGGTGAGCTACCTGAACATCTCAGCGGTGAGGTCTGACGATGGGGGCCTATACACTTGCAGGGCCGCCAACTCACTGGGGGAAGTGTCACATACTTCTAGACTCAATATTTATGGTAATCCTACATTTTATTTATATAATTTAAGTAAGTAAGTAAATAAAACACTTTATTGGACCATAGATAATTATTATACAAAGTAATAATTAAAAGTCTCAATTTAAAATTCTTTATTGTACCGCAAGTAAAAACAATACTTTGAACACTATTGTATTGATCGCCATTTAGTGGCATTTTCTATCTCGAGCTCCTCCGTGCTTTGGAAGGCGCGTTAAGCCGTTGGGCCCGGTTGGCATTGATAGACTAGGTAGCCTGAAAAAATCTGACAGTGTTGGCTAACACCCCTCAGGTGACGTTCCTGTTGGTCTGGTTTTCCTGTAAAAAGGGTGACGGGGGTCAGGCGGCTGACGCTCCATTGTATTATCTAGTACCTCCAAACCAGGGCTATAATAGAAAAACTTTCTCTTCTGTACGAGTTAAAGTACTTAGGTTCTGAAATAAAAAAATTATAAATATATAGGCTTAAAAGAAATATCTTTAATCCAGATCATAACTCCTTAAAAATGGTTTCAGGGCCGCCCTACGTAAGATCGATTGGTCCCGTAAGGGCCGTAGCAGGACGAGAATTGGTACTCTATTGCCCTTACTCCGGATACCCAATCAGGTGAGGAAGGCCATTTATTTTAACGTTAATCTGCTTTTGGGCAAGTCACTTTTCTTTTTCAAAGCAAATATTATTTCTGCCATAAAATTTTGGATGTTAGAACAAAACAGAATTTTAATCATGTGAAATTGATCGTTGTCCATTGTTCATGCATTCAAACGAAATGCCAGCAAATGCGTGTTTCAAAAAGTTTTTCTATCTACATTTGCCTGAGCCGAGTTTTTATAACCTTACTAGAAAATAACACTTACATAATTGGACTGCGTTTTGTAGCAAACTTTTTAAATATGTATACTGTATTAGCGTAAGAGAATCCCGATACCTGATGCTCATTAACGGTCTATCGATTGTTATGACTATTCATACAACAATAATTCATAGGGAACGCTAGAAGATAAATAGAAGCGAGATTATTGTCAATAGATAAATTACCCTCAACAACTGAGATTACAGTTAATGTTTTCAGTTCCGTGAAATGGCAGCGAAATGGAAACCCTATTGAATGGGACAACAGCATGGATGGGGCTCTGAGGATAGCCAGGGTGGACCCGTCCCACGCTGGCGAGTATACTTGCCTGGTGATGGGCTCCCATGGGGAAATAGCCAGGAAGGAGCTGCAACTGGTAGTAAGCAGTAAGTAGTACTTTTTGATTTTGAGGAATGAAATTCTTACTTTATTACGGTGGGTAGTGTAGTAATAGCTTTAGGTTAGTCTTCACACATCATACGGCGTTTTAACATCGTGCGTGCCTACATTATATGGCGACCCTGCCAGACGGTAACGGTTTGGTGACGTACAGATTCAAAATGCCTTTGACAAAGGATGACGCCATTACTTGCCTGTCTTCTCAGTACCTATGTCTTTGGACACCTTATCTCCCCAGTGCTACCTAGGACAACATGTAATGAAAATTTAGTACTTTAAATTTGAAAAAGCTGAAGGATATTGATTGATTTATACTGCCATGGAAGTTCCTCCAATGGATAGCTTCATTGCCCAATCTGACATTGTATTCTTTGGCGTCATCGAACAAACCCATAAGATTATCATATACACATAATGGCTTAGGGCATGAAGTGCAAGTGCAATAAAGATTAAATAAATAAATACTTCCATAACTTTGTACAGATCTCGCTAAAGGAATAGGCTAATACTAAATTTAATAGCGAAAGTTATGGAACTAATTATCTTTATTCTCTTTTAGATCCACCAGAAATCGAGCCATTTTCCTTCTCCGCTAACCTCCAGGAAGGGAAGCGGGCTCAGGTCGGCTGCAGCGTCACGTCTGGTGACATGCCGGTACATTTCACGTGGCTGAAGGATAACGCACCCATATCCTCTGCCTTACAGGTAATAAAAGATTTTTCTGCAATATTCCTGAAAGTGTAACAAAAATACTCGAAAATCCACGAGAGACTTATCCAAGTAAATTAAATCTCAAAGAGATAAATGAAATCGTATTGATTCCTGATACATACATTATTTCACATGTTTTATAAAAATGTTCCTAAAATTATAACTGTATTTTATCTCTAAATACACATTAATTAAATATGGATCCCTGCATAGGTTGAAGAGCGGACAGCTGACTTTTTCAGCAACCTCGTTTTCAAAGAGGTTTTTGCCCGACACAGCGGTCTTTATACTTGCGTGGCGTCGAACTCCGCCGCAAAAGTTAATTATACGGCCGAACTGGTCGTGAAAGGTAAAAATTACCATAAACAAGCACCTAAAGCACTTAGCACTGAACCATCTGCACCAGCTTGCACTGAGCACTTTATTGTTACTGTCTTTGATTTAATTGATGCTAAATCGGCCATGGTATAGGCATAACAATTTGGTCTTTGATATGATAGGTCATAAAAATTATAGAACGCTTGCATCAAGCACTCAATCAACATAATTAACGAATGTATCGATCAGAACAATCTATGGCATATGAATTAAAATGTTCTTTTCTAGCGTTTGAATATTCAGTTCAAAATCAATGGCAATATATATTTTTTGTTGTTTTATTACATTTTTAATTTATTGTGAATTTTTTTGAAATTACGAGTTGTGCCACACATGACAACATAAATGACAACTGTGTCCCTTGATCTAATAATGCCTTAAAATGTACTGCAGCACCATTTTCACGAAGCACAATTTAGTTTGTATTGTATCTCACATTATTTTGAATAACAAAGTAATGTAGTTAAACATTATCATTGTTTTATTAACTGCAAATTATTTTGCAACATTTTGTACGTGTATTACCTCTTTATAACAATGCTGAAATTAATTAAGTGAAACTTCCATTTTAATTAAGAGTAAGTTTTTGAGAGAGGTTAAATTTACATTTATTAAGCGTGTACATAAATTTCAGTCTAAATAATTATCCCTACCTCAGTCTTCATCATTATCTTTTATTATACCTTGTCTTCCGACGATTGTAATGAATATTCTACGAGAATACTCTTATGTGTATATTATGCAAATTATGACGTCTCCATATCATAAATTGGAAACAAATGCTTAAGTAAGTATATTTCACAAAGAATCTTGGTACTTTTGAAGTTTGTTAATTGACTATTAATCGCTAATACGTTCATGTAAGTTTGACCTCTTTCTTTATATTTGCCAAAATGTTATTTAGTGGTATTTCCGTTTTTTCTGCACAGCGTTGGATTACAGATGGCTAGAGATTCTGGTAATTTTAACAAACAATTTTTTCCAATTTACTTTTTTGGTTAATTTTTGTTTAATTTATGGTTTTATTTGTTTATACAGCATTACAGCACTTAGCGTTATTTAGAACTATAACAAAAATTATAGGTACTTACTTACTCGGCTGGCTCAGCGACTCGAAATGGATCTTAGCCTCTATGGTCTCCAGTAAAGAATTAAGAAAAAATATAATTTAATATTCGTCTTAGATAAAGTGGTCCTAATGCTAGAATGGGATAACATTAGTTTCGTGTGCCTATTATTAATAATAGCGTTTATAACTTTAAAGTATTCTATTAATGTTTTTTGTCATGTTTAAGTTGTACCTAAATTGTAATTGAAACTAAGTTTGAAGTGCAAAAAGACTCAAAAGTTACACGTGCTTTCCAAATATATTTAGGACTCCAATATGTATAATCAATAATTTATTTATTCATTAAGATCATAAGAATAATTTTGCAAACTATTAATCTATGGCTGTCGTATTTACTAATCTATATTTAGCGCTGCTTGGAAAGGTAATTTTTTAAATGTAAGATATTAATAATACTTAAGTACTGTTTACCGTATAATAAATTGTGAATTAATTTATTCGAGATAATGAATCTTCTAAATAGAATTTTCATCAAGTAGAAGGTGTAATATTGAGTAATCTTACCTACACGGTACTCTTCATTTATTTTATCTAATCATAAAAATACTACCTGTCTAACTACTAATTGATTCAAAAATGTTGCATTTAACACGTGTTATATCATTTCTGGTGTTGCATCTCATGAACGCCCTCCATGATATACTGCCATCTCCCACCATCAGGTGCACTGTATATCTATTTCTCTGCTTATCATTATTATCAATCCTAGTCTTTTCCCATTTCAATTGGGGTATATAAGTAAGATATTTGCATTCTTCCATGCTGCAGTCTCCCCCAAATGGGTGACGGAACCAAAAGACGAGGCCGTGTTGGCGGGAGAGCCACTGGCGCTACACTGTCAGACGACAGGCTCTCCTACTCCTCAGGTGGCTTGGCTGAAGCAGAGAGGTAACTTATCATAATCTTCATATTCATTTTTAGCTCCCACTTCTGAACGATCCTTAACGTACGAACATGCCGAAGATGTCATATTAATTTTAGCTCCCACTTCTGAACAATCCTCAGGGTACGAACATGTCGAAGATGCATCACTGCGATACCTCGCGCTCAATGTTTATCTCATATAAAACAAATGTATGCACATCCACGCGCGCGCATTCTTAAAGATACCTCATTGCGATGCCCTTTACCCAGATCCAGATTGGTTTAAAGCACCCTCTATTCAATTCCTTTTTAATATTTTTGATGACAATAGCAAATCAAATGCCCAACTCCCGATTAAATATAGTTGAGACATTTGATTAATGCAATGGAGACACTTCCAGTTGCATAATACTGAATGCGGTAGAAGTATGAAAAACTTACATATCTACCAAGGTGGCTCTACTCTTGTCGTAAACTAGGGCCTTAGCCAAAGTCACAATTTGAAAAGTGTTAAAGACATTCGTGTTCGCGATCCGATGTCAACACAATTGTCGTTTTAATAAAAATAGACCACGTGAATTTATTTATTTATAAATCTTTATTGTACCACAAGTTTACAATTGGCGGACTTAATGCTAAAAGCATTCTCTCCCAGTCAACCATTAGGAAAAACAGAAAAGTTATGTGCGGCGCGAATTATTTTAAAAATACAATGAGAGAAACAAAAAAAAAACACTTAACTGCAAAATGCATACATAGATTTACATACAGTATTCATAACTATACATATACATACATAAAAGAAGAGATGAAAACGGAAAAAGATGACGATTTAGGGTGATATTATGCTAATGAGGTGAATTTTGACTTTTCTTTTGAAAGCGAATTTAGTAATGGTCTCTTTGATGTCATCGGGTAGAGCATTCCAGAGCCGTGTGGCTTGTAAGGTAAATGAATTAGACATAAAACTGAATCAGCGTGGCTTATTCCAAATACCATTAGTTAACGTTTTCAAATCGTGACTTTGACTAAGAACCCTGTAGTTTTTGAAAACGGTGTCGCTTGTAACAAAAAAATTGATATATATAAGAATACATATTACAATATAAATTTGTCACCGAACAACAATTTAGCTGTAACTTGCACCTATTATTTGGATAATTGTAAATAACTGTATCCATACTTCCATACTAATATAATATTATTAATGCAAAAGTCTGTCTGTCTTTCTATCTGTCTGTCTGTCTGTTACGCTTTCACGGCCAAACCGCTGAACGGATTTTGATGAAATTTGTGACGGGGTCAAACAAAGGCTACTTTTTGAAGCAGACGGAGCTGCGGGAAACAGCTAGTAGTCCATAGTTGTTAGTGACAATGATTATTTTAATGTGATTTCAGGCTCTACCGCATTTCAAGAGCCCAAAAATATAAAACTCTATTCTAAACTAAATTTTTATACTACCATCTTCCTCGTTAGGTTCATCTTCCTCGGACTACACACCATTGGTGAACCTCGGTGGGAGGTTCCAGGTTCTTTCAAACGGAACGCTCTGGATAGAGTCAGCATTGCCTTATGACGAGGGTCATTACATGTGTAAGGCTGAGAATGGGGTTGGGTCACCCCTGACCAAGACTATTGCTGTGGCTGTTAACGGTAAGAGGAAAGAAAGAAAGAAAATCATTTATTTTGAAAAAGGAAACATAAAAGAAAAAAAATTAAATATATTAATTAATGGAATTAGTCTCTCCTGCTATTTTTTTTTTGTTTTCCTTTTTATGTGATCGAACGTTACATTTGTTCCAGGAGTCCGATTGTCTGTGTCTCATAATTCTTGACGAATTTTCTTTCTGTTTCTCAATCATGACTCGCTATAGTACACCCTCAAGTCTCAAGTAGAGGAAATTGAAATTAGTGTAATTTTTTTAGTGGAAGAGCGTTAGCAATAGCAAATGTCACATTTTACCCTACCTCTTTTTTTTTAGAAAACCGATGTTTATTTTTATTTTTTTATACAACTCAGTAGGCAAACAGGCGTACGGCCCACCCGATGGTAAGTGGTTACCGTAGCCTATGAACGCCTGCAACACCGGAGATGTTACGAGCGCGTTGCCGACCCTGAAGAAATTTTTCACGCCCTTTTTGAAGGTTCCCATGTTATAGTCACTAGGGAAAACCATAGCATAATTAATTATTTAAATTTCATCAAGTTACTTAAGTAAAGAATAAAGTGGTATGCAAGAACTTACAGACAGATCTAAACGACAAATACGAAATGGTAACTTCGCTCTCTTTGCTCGCTCGCTCATTTATTCACTCTTTAATTTTACAGCCTATAATAAGTTTTGTGTGCTTTACAGAACCGGCGCGGTTCGAGTTGACGTCCCACAATATGACAGCGCGACGCGATGCGCCTGCGACGCTGGTGTGCGACGTGCGTGGAGACAGTCCCATTCGCGTCACTTGGGCGCACAATATGAACCATTTAGATCTTAATACTTATAGGTTAGTAAAAATGGGTGGCCCAGTTCTGGGTAACTAAGGGTATTTAAGGTAAACGTCAACACGCTAAGAAGAAGTCAAAATAATTTATTTGAATTCCTGACAAGTTCTGCGTGAGCCCAGAAAGGGAGGGATTGCAAGAAAATGACTACATTTTGTATACAGGAAGGCTGTTGAGGTAAAGACACACTTACAGTTTAGACAGAAACAATCGGGATAAAGACATGTGGAAATAAGGGGGACTTTTTGCTAGCAGTGTATATTTTTTCAAATATCTTACTTCGAATGTACCTACAGCTAGCACAAAAGCTTACTTTTTACATTGCAGTACATTCTCCACAGAAATAAGAAGAAGTAGAAGTGCCATCTGGGCATTTCCTGTGAGCCAAAGTTAAGCCTCTACATATAAAGTTAAGACTCAAATGGCTTAACTGGCTGACAACGCATGGCACTTCTACCTAATCTTATTTCTGTGAAGTTCTTGGTACTATGCACACTTGAAATATCTTATTCCATTTTAGGTTAAGCATCTCCGAAGCAAAGACTGATAGTGGTTTAAGGTCCCAACTGTATATAAGCAGAGCTGACCGCCAGGACTCCGGCGTGTACAAGTGCCAAGCAGTCAACGCTTACGGTCATAGTGACCATTATATTTACCTTTCCGTCCAAGGTATGTTATGTTCATATGTTTCTAAATATAACCGCTTACCATCAGGCGGGTTGCATGCTTGTTTGCCTACTAAATCGTTTTCATTCGTTCATTGTCCCGTTCACACTACTTAAAAGGAAATCGTATGGATTAGTCTCACTCACTAGTCCCCATGGGACAAGAGTCACTGACAATATTAATTCTTTGGATGCATCGAAGATCTGGTTATTATTCCTACGTCTATTCTACCAGTGGCCTATTCTCGGTTCTTGTGTAATGTTGTGAGCATGGGTT
Source organism: Euzophera pinguis (assembly GCA_947363495.1). Lineage (NCBI taxonomy): Eukaryota > Metazoa > Arthropoda > Insecta > Lepidoptera > Pyralidae > Euzophera > Euzophera pinguis. The sequence goes on along the minus strand of OX376155.1, from coordinate 19,389,481 downwards.
ACAAAAAAATCAATTTTCCACCAACTGGCATACAAAGTTGCATACCTTGTCAATTCTAGCTAGGTACTTACTTGTTTTCTTTACTTTTCTTATTTATTTAACTTCATTACAAAACATGTAAATGGCGGACTTAAAGCCATATCTTCTCTAATAATCCCAGAAAAGCCCGACACGCCTCACTCGCTCTCCGTGACGGAGATCCTCAGCCGGGCGGTGCGCCTCTCCTGGAGCCAGGGGTTCGACGGGAACTCCCCGCTGGTGAGCTACACCCTGCAGTACTGCGCGTTGGCTGCTCAGGGCGCTATCCGCGGGAATCAGTGGGAGTCTGCCACTAGTCTCAACGTGTCCGTCCATGGCGCTGCTCATCCTCACATCGTGTAAGTTTACTGAGAAAGACTTAATTTATTTAATTGTGATGAAGTCTGAAAGTTTGTATAGTACCACACACCGAACACTCAATACATAAGCGGTACCGTATCCGATACTTTTTACAACTACTACGATTCCTGTCTATCCTACTAGTCACATTGGCCCAGTCCCATGATGGGACAAGTGGCACTATTTTATCCCAGTACTCCCACGAAGCACCACCACAACTGATACCAACATGTGTTGTCTTCTTTATTATTCTATCCCGCTTGTTATATGGGACTACTAACACGCACACGCGTCAATGTGTGTGTTACTCGTAGAGTTAGGTATTTACAGTATCTGCGTCATAGTCGTAGCAACGGCCTTGCAATGTATATAAATCTACGCGGTGAGGTGCGGTATCCGTTTCAGGTGGGAGGGTGTGAGTGTCCGTTCTGTAGGTTGGTACTATTAACACGTAGGTAGGTAATAATTCTGTGGTATTACTGTTACTACCTCCGATGAACCACTATCGCCATTACAGTCCCATCCACTTCTTGCGCCAGAACTCCCACTGAGTCTCTTGAGAAGATTGAGCTAGCAAGCCTCGCTACAAGTATTAATGTAGTTTTTGATCATGTTGCTAGTTTTACAGCTACCTTCTAAAGGAATTTCACACTACAGAGCGATATCCTGAAATCAAGCCGCTTGAGATGCTATCCATGGAACTAGTGGGAATTGTCTGTCTACTACAACATGCAACTGTGATGCTCAATTGCTCATTCACACAACATCATGTAAAACACCTTTTTAATGTAATCTCATCAATTCAATCATCTCCTTTGTCTTTTCAGCCTCACAAAAAAGGGTGATATCCACTACGAGGCCCTGCTTAGCAGTCTGAAGCCTCACACAGCGTACATGATCCGCATCGCTGCCATCAACCAAATTGACAGGAGCGCCTTCACGGAACCTGTCGTCGTGAAGACTCAAGAAGAAGGTATATAATTCATTTCTTACTTTCTGCGTGACTCATCTTGACTTCCGTAACAAGATCTTTTGTTAATTCCTCTTTCGTGCTTCTTTAAGAGAGTAGGTTTTTGAAGGAAATCCCAATACAATGTCTTTATCACTCTAGAATTTTTAACTGATGAATTACATACTAAGCATCACTTATAATGACATCATTGAGGTAATTTCGTAGCAGCTAATACAACTATCCAAGAGTAACTAATCTAAGCATAAAAAAATGTTGGTGAAATCGGCCCTATATAAAACCACCACCACGGCCGTTCTAACATGGTTGAACCGTCGGAAATACGAAGGTATTTTACGCGCTCAATCCTGCAATTTTATGTTTTAAATAAAACAAGTTATCGTCCCTGGATTCCAGCGCCATCAGAAGCGCCCACAAACGTCCAAGTAACAGCGGGCGGTCCGGGCGAGCTGCACGTGTCGTGGCGGCCGCCGCCGCGGGACGCGTGGCACGGAGAGCTGCTCGGGTACTCCGTCACCTGTACTGAAGTTGGACCTGGGGCCAGCAGGAACGGTACCAGGTATGTTGAGTCAATTTTATGATTAAATATTTGGTGTGCAGGCTGGCGCGTGCGCGGTCATCCACACGTTCGGTAAGAGATACGTAGGTTGGTGACATAATTTTTATTGTAAAAATCTTCCACCTAGAATTAGCCATCCATGATCGGCTGCACCTAGGTCTAGGCGGAATGATAAAGGCTAAACCTAAGTCTAGCCGATAATATCAGGCTACTCCTAGGTTTAGCCATCAGTAATCGGCTACACCTAGGCTTAGCCGCCTAAACTAAAGTAACATATAATATATATAAGGTATATTGATATAGATTACATAATTACATTAAGATGCTTTCACTCATATCAGTTGTTGATCGTAAGTATCGTAACTCATTTATTTACCTCTATCCTAGTCACATTAAAAATCGTGGCAAGTGACATCAACATTTCTCAACAAATCGTTGTCTTTTTACAGAACCTTAACAGTCAATGGGTGGTCAGCAACTGAATTGAATCTGTCGGCGTTAAGGAAATTCACTCGATACGAAGTGAGAGTGAGGGCATTCAATGGAGTCGCGGCTGGACCACCATCTACACCTGTTTCTGCTACTACTTTAGAAGGAGGTAGGTGTTTTTCCATTTAGACCTCTCTTGGTTTGTAACGGAGCTTACTTGATTATCATCACCAGAAGTCATATTAGACTCCGCAGTACTAAATGCAAGCTGGTGGCATTTCGTGACTTCCATGCTTTGGGAGGCATAAGAAAACACTTCGGATTTTTACCGAAATTACCCGACACAAATGTGTCCAGGGCCGATGTTTAATGCGAAGGAGTTTACATCTGATACTATTTCGGACCAGAAATCTGCAACTCTTTTTGCATTTGCAGGATGGACAATGTAATAGATGCGGCATGGTCTGCGCAGGATGTCCACCGATCCTCGCGACATACTTTTGCATATATTTTTAATCAAGAGCTAATATTTATTTTTTTCAGTACCAGAGTCACATCCGACCAGTGTCTCTTGTTTCCCTCTATCGTCGTCCAGTATGAAGGTGACTTGGAACCCCCCACCCATTGGCCAGCACGGCGGCCTCATACAGGGATACAAGGTCATATACGCGCCGCTTACTACTGATCATGGTAAATATAAAAGGCTCCATTTTCTTACTAAACCGCAAAGAAAAGGCCAAAATGTCGATGGACTTCCCTTGTAATCGTCCATGATCAATCTGAATGAACTGGAATGTTAAGTGGCTATTATTGATGATGATGTTGAATGATTAAAGTTAACTTGGTGTCTAGACTCAACTAAAACGCGATTTCTCAGTATTTTGCCTTTCATGAGGTAACATATTGTAACAGGATGTCTACCATTCTTGGTAAAGCTTTTGAAAGTAGAATCTACCAGCAGTTGGATAGAGGTTTAAGCAAAAAGATACCTCTATTAGTCTTTTATGATTTAGTCTCCTTTCCGTCACCAACGAAGAAGGAGAGGTCAATTCTAAGATTTCACAAGACTGAGAATATTGTTACGAAATCAAAAATAAATAAAAATAAAATGCGGCCCGCGGAAGTTTGAGTAGCGCTGTCCGCGGAAAATTCTCGTACAATCGTCGCGTGTTTCCATACGGGAATAATATCGCGAACGATCTAGTACATCGATTATCTCGCTCTGACATATTGCTTTGTCTCGCTCTCGCACTTCTAGTATGTACTAAGGGAACGAGACAGAGAGTATCCCTCTCTCTCTATTCCGGAGTAGTTGTGATCTTTCTAGAAACTTATGGAGCGGGTTTCCCGGGCCATATAAATATCGGAAGGTGCCTCAGGAGGGCAGTTCTAATTTAACTGAGCTACAAGTGCGATCAAGAAGCGATATCCGGAGCGAATAACAAGTGATACAAGCGACCTCGGCAAGTTATAGTGACTGTGATTAGCAAGTGTTTGGGACATTGTTAGTGATAAGTGAAGTTAAGTGACGTCGGCGACCATCCTTGTTGGAATAAACGTTTTTAAGAGTCATCAGGTGTCTTTCTCCAAATTGCGAACCCCGAGCTCGTAACAATTGGTGTCATAAGTGGATTTGGAGATGCCATTGACTCCGAGAGAAGACGTCACCAGTGAGGGTGTGAAGACGAGGGCGAAGCGTGCTGCGGAAGCCAGTTCTACTGGATCTGCTGACCAGGCCGCTCCCACCGCGGCCACCGGCCACCAGGTCACGTCCAACGCCAACCAGGCTACGTCCAACGCCTACCAGGACACGTCCAACGCCAACCAGGCCATGTCCAACACCCACCAGGCCACGTCCAACGCCAACCAGGCTACGTCCAACGCCCACCAGGCCATGCCCGACACCCACCAGGCCACGTCCAACACCAACCAGGCCACGTCCAACGCCTACCAGGACACGTCCAACGCCTGCCAGGACACGTCCAACGCCCACCAGGCCATGCCCAACACTCACCAGGCCACGTCCAACACCAACCAGGCCACGTCCAACGCCCACCAGGCTGCGCCTATCTTTGATTTTGGGGAATTGATGCGAATGCTGGACAACAAATTTACAATGCTGGACAACAAATTTACAATGCAGGAGAAGCTTCAACAAAAGGCTCAACAACAACTCCTGTCAGCTATTGGTGAAGTTAGTGGCGTGGTTACCAAATTACGCAAGGATGTTGATTTGGTGGAGGAACGCGTCACGACTCTGGGGAACGACATGGAAAATATGAAGACGGACCTTTCCACATTACAGAAGAAGTTCGTGCGCCTTGAAACAACGGGAGTAGCAGTTGCATCTGGCGGAACAGTCATTGCCCACCACGGACCCAGCGTGAAATTGCCGCCATATGACGGAACCTCGTCCTGGACCGCATACCGTCAACAGTTCCAGACCATCGCAGCTGCTAACGGATGGACAGATGAACAGTGCCTGACAGCTCTCACCGTCGCACTCCGAGGACAGGCTCTGACGGTCTTGGAGGTTCTTCCGTCGGGCAGTGGATTCAAGGACCTGCTGGAGGCACTGGAATCGCGATACGGGGAACGGCATTTGGAGCACGTCTTCCGCGCTCAACTCCGCGACAGAGTCCAGCGCTCAGGAGAGGGTCTGCAGCAATGGGCGCTGGAAATAGAAAAACTCGTCCGCAAGGCGTATCCAGGGGCCGATTTGAAGATGCTTGAGTCCAACACCGTGCAGGCGTTCGTCGACGGCATCAAGGATTCGGAAGTCAGAGCTGCAGTAAGGCTAAACCATCATGCCTCATTAAAAGATGCACTGGCCCACGCTTTGGAGGTGGAAGCCGTCAGACATGACATTCGTCATTCCGCGACTCACAAAGTGCGCGAAGTAGTGGAGGAAGTTAGGGAAATAAAAGCTCCGCTAAGGAAGAGACCTGGATCCATGTGCTATAGGTGCGGCGACCGAGGGCACCTACAAATGAATTGCCCAAAGATCAAGAAGCTTGAAGACGACGTGAAGGAACTGAAGATGAAGCAGGAGGCTTTATCATCGGAGAGGAACCAGGGAAACGAGTAAGAGCCAGGACTAGGGGGCGAGTACTGGCTGGCGCGGAGAAAGCCCCGACAACCATTATCTCTCAGGCATGCAACGGAAATAGTCTCGTAATATCTGGAACTGTAAATGGGATCAACTGCAGGATGACGCTGGATACCGGAGCATCAAGAACAATAGTCCGACCTCACTTAGTAAGGACCATAATGAGAAGCATGAGGAAACTGGACTGTCGGCTTCTTTCTGCCTCCGGCCAGCCAATACCCGTCCTGGGAGAAGTGTCTGTAAAAATGTCTATGGGAGAAACCACATATACCCACAACGTCATCGTGGCTGAAATTATGGACGATTGTGTATTGGGATTAGATTTCATGAAAAAGTACAACTGTAGAATAGACGTTGCTAGTGGTGTATTCAAGAGTGGTGAAGAAGAGATCATCATCCTAGGAGGCATTAACGGGAGAGTGACATGTTTAAAGCAAACGGTCATACCTGGGAAAGCAGAAGCCCAAGTACTAGTAAAGTTACCAGTAACAAGGAACAAGAAATCTACCGGATGCGTGTTGATTGAGGAGATAGCTAATAAACCTGTGGCTCGAGGACTCATGACCGCGAGGACTCTCGTGAAAGGAAGAAACACCGCAGTAGTAAGAGTACTTAATCTAGGCGACCAAGAGAGGACCTTAAACAAAGGCGACATCATTGGAAAATGTGAGGAAGTTGTCTGGCTGAAAAAGTGCAGTACAACACAAAGCTCAGATACAACGAGTAACAGTGATTCTACAGTCAATGAGCTTCTAAGTAACTGCAAAAGCAATCTAACGTACTCGCAGAGCATTAAAGCTAAGAAGTTTCTACTGCGCTACTCCGACATCTTCACCAGCCAAGAAGGAGACTTAGGAAGAACGTCGCTAGTACAACACAGGATTGACACCGGAAATGAGAGACCCATCCGACAGCGAGCGAGAAGAATCCCTATAGCCAAAGAAATAGAAGTCAAAGAGCTGCTGGCGGATATGGAAAGGAATAAAATTATTGAACCATCAGCAAGTCCATGGTGTTCACCAGTCGTGCTAGTAAAGAAGAAGGACGGAAGCACGCGGTTCTGTGTTGACTACAGACGACTTAATGACATCACCAAGAAGGACAGTTACCCGCTGCCTAGGATTGATGACACCTTGGATACCCTTAGTGGCATGAAATGGTTTTCAACATTGGACTTAAAATCTGGGTACTGGCAAGTGGAAATCCATCCGAAGGATAAGGAGAAGACTGCATTCTCGACGGGCAAGGGATTATGGCAGTTCAACGTCATGCCATTCGGATTATGTAACGCGCCAGCTACCTTCGAGCGACTGATGGAATGTGTACTAGCAGGATTGGTAGGAGAAGCCTGTCTAGTGTATTTGGATGACGTTATCATCGTTGGCCGAGACTTTGAGGACCACTTGCGGAACTTGGAGCAAGTCTTCGAGAAAATTCATGGAGCCAACCTAAAATTGAATCCGAAAAAGTGCCGCTTATTCAGGAACGAAGTGAGCTATCTAGGCCATGTCATTACCAGTGAAGGAATCCTGACTGACCCGGAGAAAGTGGAAGCCGTTCAGAAGTGGCCTACCCCCAAGGACAAGACAGAAGTACGGGCATTCCTTGGCCTTTGCTCGTACTATAGACGTTTCGTGAAAGGATTCTCGGAGATTGCAAAGCCATTACACCGACTAACTGAAGAGAAACGTCAATTTAGTTGGGATGAAGCTTGCGAAATTGCCTTCGAAAAACTGAAGAAACATCTGTGCGAAACACCAGTCTTGGGAAACCCTCAACCAGAAGGTCAATTTATAGTGGATACGGATGCAAGTAATACCGCAATCGGTGGGGTACTATCTCAAAAGCAGGAAGACAGGGAAGTTGTTATAGCGTACTTCAGTAAGTCGCTGTCTAAACCGGAAAGGAACTATTGTGTGACAAGAAGGGAGCTCCTGGCAGTAGTGAAGACGCTACAACACTTCAGCAAATACCTCATCGGTAGGCAGTTTTTACTTCGCACGGATCATGCAGCGTTAAAATGGCTGTTGCAATTCAAGAACCCAGAAGGTCAAGTTGCTCGATGGATTGAACAACTTCAGGAATATGACTTCATTATCGAACACCGTCGAGGACAGGCCCATGGAAACGCGGATGCGCTGTCACGCAGACCCTGCCCAGAAGATTGTAAGCACTGTATCAGGCAGGAGTTAAAAGAAATGACAGTAAAGCTAACTCGGACAGAACCATTAGAGACCTGGGAGAACGATGCGATGAGGAAGGAGCAAGAGAATGATGATGACCTACGGCACATCATCAGGTGGAAGGCACAAAGTAATGATAAGCCAAAGTGGAGTGAAGTTGCACCGACAGGCACTGTTTCCAAGGCGTACTGGGCGCAATGGGATAGCCTCGTTGTACAAAACGGAATACTCTACCGGAAATGGGATAAACCTAACGGCAGAGAGTTTCAACTGCAAATTGTGGTTCCAAGAACAAAAATACGTGATGTTCTTCGGGAAGTACACGACGGCGTGTCCGGTGGACATTTGGGAGTCAAGAGGTCAAACGGGATGGTCTAACGGTTTAATCAGACGATCGAGAGACATCTGGCAAAAATAGTGGAAAGCCATCAAAGGGACTGGGACAAGTACATTTCACTGTTCCTGCTAGCGTACAGAACAGCAGAACATGAAAGCATAAAGGCAACTCCGGCATATGTCAACTACGGTCGTGAGCTGCGGTTGCCAGTGGACCTCCTAACAGGAGGCTCACCAGATGAACCTCAAAGTGTTCAAGACTACGTTTCTGATCTGCGTGACCGAATGCGAGAAATACACGCCGCAGTTCGAGAAAACGGGTTGCAGTCGAGTCAGAACATGAAGACCAGATACGACAGAATGTCGAATACAAATGGCTTCGAGGAAGGCGCTCTAGTCTGGCTTCACAACCCGACTCGCCGGAAAGGGAAATCGCCAAAGTTACAAACCAAGTGGGAGGGCCCATACAAGGTGGTAACGCGACTAAATGATGTGACGTATCGGATACAGCGTCAACCAAGAGGAGCAATGAAGATTGTTCACATCGACCGCTTGGCGAAATATCACGGAAGAAATGATGATGCTCGGGACGAGCATCTCTAAGAAGGGGGCAGTGTTACGAAATCAAAAATAAATAAAAATAAAATGCGGCCCGCGGAAGTTTGAGTAGCGCTGTCCACGGAAAATTCTCGTACAATCGTCGCGTGTTTCCATACGGGAATAATATCGCGAACGATCTAGTACATCGATTATCTCGCTCTGACATATTGCTTTGTCTCGCTCTCGCACTTCTAGTATGTACTAAGGGAACGAGACAGAGAGTATCCCTCTCTCTCTATTCCGGAGTAGTTGTGATCTTTCTAGAAACTTATGGAGCGGGTTTCCCGGGCCATATAAATATCGGAAGGTGCCTCAGGAGGGCAGTTCTAATTTAACTGAGCTACAAGTGCGATCAAGAAGCGATATCCGGAGCGAATAACAAGTGATACAAGCGACCTCGGCAAGTTATAGTGACTGTGATTAGCAAGTGTTTGGGACATTGTTAGTGATAAGTGAAGTTAAGTGACGTCGGCGACCATCCTTGTTGGAATAAACGTTTTTAAGAGTCATCAGGTGTCTTTCTCCAAATTGCGAACCCCGAGCTCGTAACAATATGTACAGTCTATTGTTAAAGGTTTTGTTAAACTTTAACAATAGCACAGAATTAATAGAACTAGACAATAGTGTCATTGTTTCATTCAGTGGGCTTCAGAATGCAAGTAATTTTTATTTTGGCTGTTTTCTCTTTACAAACTTAATCAATAGCTCCGTTAGCAAGCTGTAAAAATCTGTGAGTGACGAGTGAGAAGCAATTCGGCCGTAACGATTATGCTAATTATAAACTTAAACTTCCAGCAGACGTGGGTGAGATCAAGCGCGTGACCACCACAGACACGTACCTCCACACCCTGAGGAAGTACACCAACTACTCCGTCCAGGTGCTTGCGTTCACCAACGCTGGAGACGGGAAAAGAAGCCCACCGGTCTTCTGTATGACGGAGGAAGATGGTAGGTAGTTTACAGGATAAGGTAGAAGTGCCACAGAATTATTAATAGTACTAACGTACAGAACGGACACTCACACCCTCCCACCCGAAGCAGATACCGCACTTCACCGCGCCGATCAAGGGTGTAAATCGAGAGCAAAGGCGCGCGGCCGTGATGGACAACTATGACGCAGATACTATAAATAACCAACCCTACGAGTGACACTCACACATCACTCACATTGACGCGTGTGCAAAAGCGACCGAATCGTAGTAGTTGTAATCTCGGCGCTGTTGTATGGAATGTCAGGGGTGTGGAAGTGCCATATAAATGTTTACTGTGACAGGCTTAACTGGCCGACTCATGACACTTCTACCTAATTTTATTTTTGTGATAGTTTGGTGCTGGGAGTCTGCTTATATACGCGATGTCTTATCATATTTATTCCAAGAGGTACTTAATACTCAAATGTGGCATTGCGATAAAATTAACCTGTCTTAAATTAATAATCAAGGAATTAGCTACTGGCATGCGGTAGTAGAAGAAACTCAATCGGCAAGGGTTCTTAAAATTATTGAGATACTCGTAATTGCCATGAAAATGCTGTTATTGGTGGAATCAGACAACAGTCTGAAAGAGGTACTGAAAGTTTTTGACGTCTGCTTTTCTTTGCTGCATAAAAGACAGAAAGTGGTCTGTGTAGTTGATTCCTCATCTTTATTAATATCAAAAAGACAGTATGTTTTTGAGCCAGAAACCACACAGCATCGGAATATTTAAATACCACTTATTGCTTCAGTTCCGTCGGCACCAGAGAAGATCAAAGCTCTGCCGTTCTCAAGCGACTCGGTGCTAGTCAGCTGGCTACCTCCACTGCACCCCAACGGAATCATATCACATTATACCGTGTACTATCGAGAAGCTGGAAGGTTAGTTATTATTTCTTACGACTGGTTAGGAACTACTGAGAGCAAAGGTAGGCGTTGATAGACTTCTTAATTAGTATTTTCAAAACGCAATCTAGTGGTAAGAAACATACATCTAAAGAGGTATTGATAAAATATCGTTGTTTTGAAAATATTAACCAAAAGACAGACAATGCATTACAGCATATTAAGTTTTGCCTTTTTGTGTGTAAATGATTGTTTGCAAGTAAAAGATTCTGAAAATAGAGAAAACAGTCTTGAGACCGTGTGCCTGACGACTGCCATCCTTGAGCTAACTCTCTCTGACCGGAGGCCATGAGTTCCATTTCCACGGGAAGCATACTTTGTTTAGTTGGTTCCAGTAGGATTAGGACATTGCAGGATTGTATGATCTAATTTGTCTAATCATCATCATTTCGTGTAGGTTACATTATCAATCGACCATTTACACCCTGGTGTCAGAGTAATAATAGTAATGATTCCATGATTCTTTAGGCCCGTTCGATCGTGGGATCCGTTGGTTCCGGCTGGTATTTGGTGGTTGATAAAGGAATCACGTCAAAAGCCCAAAGGCGTTTCCGTAAAGCTCTGATACCAGGATAAACAGGGTCGATCGACCACGTTACCCAGTTGATATGAAATAATCGTTAATCTGAAATAAAAAATTATTTCCCTCAATCTGCGTTACAGGTTAGGAAAGCACTCCAGTTTCACAGTATCAGCAGACAAGAACAAAGACATAGAGCTGATGTTCCAAGTGAGAAACCTGATGGAGAGTCAGCTGTACGAGTTCTGGGTGTCAGCTACTACTGGCTCGGGGGAGGGGGAGTCCACGCTGGTTGTGGGACAGGGCCCGAGTTCTAGAAGTAAGTGGTTATAACAGCCTACACTACATTTTCAACGCAAAGCAAAAAGGACCAATGTTAGAGTTGTATATTTGAAATTGCGCAGGGAGAAGCATACAAAATAGTAAGAACCCGACTTTGCTATCGTCTACTGCGCCGGGGATTCCTCCGGTCGTATAACAAGGCTGAAAACAGTGAAGGCTCTAAGCAAATTCAAATTTTTGACTGAGCGTAACCGAAGGCTTCATTTCAAGATTGGCCAATTTTGCTTTGTACGGAATAATGTATATTCCGCATTTCTCAACGTGTCCTTGCGAAACTAGACACACGTATATTTTTTGATTTATAATATTTTTCGTCGAGAGCTTTTTTGATTGGGGGAAAAAGTGCAAAATGGGGAAAAGTGGTGTATTTTCTTTCATTGTCTGGTTCAGTCATACTTATAACAGCATCTTATTTTACAAATGCTGTGAAAAACTCAAAAAAGGGGATAAATGGGGGAAGTACATAGCAGCGTTTTATGAATAAGCGTTTTTGATGGTAGTTCGTGAAGTATGTTCACAGAACTACTAGTATTTTTATTGTTAGTAGATCAATGAATTCCGTTTACTCATCCCGGTGTCAGTTCCAGCGCGTATCGCATCATTCGGTCGTGTGGTGCGCGTGGCGCGGGGCTCGCACGCCGAGCTGTGGTGCTCGTGCGTGGGCACGCCCGCCCCGCGCTCGCGCTGGGCGCACGCGCGCTCGCCCGTCACCCACCACGCCTACTACCAGGTCACGCACGCTGGACATCTGCAGATACGAGGTACTTGGCCAAGCCAAGCCAAATAACTTTGCTTCTCTGAAGTTGGCTGCGAGTGGCGCCGCAGCGAACGTATTTAGCTATCAACAGATGCGAGCTCCAGTCGCGAGGAAGTTACTGCCATTTCAGCCGCTTTGTCTAGCACCACTTGTCTGTAGCTACACGAGCTAACTTCAATGACGCAAAATTATTTGGCGCTACTACGTATTAGGATACATTTTTCACTGGCTTATTATTATATCAGTAGATCATTACAATACAAACATGTTTCGTAATTCATTCATATCACACTGGTGTCAGAGTTATTCGAAATCGCCTTTAGGCGTCTGACGTTAACAATCACCATGACAACCGAAAGTAACGGTTTAATGTACCTTTCGAAACACGGAATCATCATTATTATCAGCTGATATAACAGCTGATTGAAACCTGCAATGTCCTAACCAAACTGGAAACGACTAAACAAAGTACGCTTTCCGTGGAAACCAAATTCACAACCCCCGGGTCTAAGGTAAATGCCTTAAACACTAGACCACGTAAACAGTTTCGTTAAGATGGGTGTGTGATAAAACACCGCGGAGAGGAGGTGCTTTCGTCAAAAAACTATTCTTTTGGTCTATGATCTAAAAATGCAATTATGGTTATCTTGACATAAAGTAGCTACTAACTGCCCAGCAACATGAAAAAGTAAGTCGTTTCTTGATCCATTTGCTTTACCAAGTAAACGATATACTTAACATAAATTTCAATAAAACTTTATGTTATTTTCCAGAGGTAAACGAGCAATCATCAGGAAACTTCACGTGCACAGCCAGCAACACCATCGGAGAGGACTCCATAGTCTACGTGGTGTCTGCTGTTCTGCCCCCTCCAGCCCCGGCACTCTCTCTCCAATACACTACGGCTTCCAGCATCAAACTCCACTGGCAAATGCCTACTGATACCACAGATCCTATACTAGGTAAATGTTTAAACGGTTCTCGATCAGTAAGAGCAACATCTACGGAACTATGTAGGTGTATATTCATCATACATCATCATATTACACTTATGTGTAAGGAGAGTATGATGATGTTTGTAGGAGTACGATGTTATAAGGTAGAATTCTTATATTGCTAGCGCTTAGTAAGCAAATTGTATAGAAGATTGTATAGATACTGATACCACCGATCCCATACTAGGTATGTCTAGACTAGTCTAGATCAGAAAGTTTACGTGCCTTCCAAAGCACGGAGATCAAGATAGAAAATGCCACTAAATGGCGACCAATCCAATAGTGGTCGCGTCAAGCCGTCGCTTGATACGCGCATTCATAGCTCCTCAACTATGTGTTCTTTCGCAAAACAGCTTTAAAGTCATGTTGATTTGTATATCACATATAATAATCTTAAAAGTGGTAATTAAAGGAACCATGTCAAAAGCCGAAACGAGGTTTCGAAAAGCTCTGGCACCAGGGTGCATAGATCGATTGATCACGTAACCCACTCGATATGAATGTGAATGAAGTATCACCCATGTCAACCATATCCTTTATTCCAAGTCTTGAACTTCCAGGTTACCTTTTACACTACAAGCCAGCGTCAGAATCCGACTGGCACATCGCGGAGCTGTCCCCAGAGGCAACCTCCTTCACAATGGATATGCTGAAGTGTGGGACGACTTACAACGCAAAAATACAAGCACGGAACAAAATATCTATAGGTCCTCCGAGCGAGGTACTCACTGTCAACACTAGAGGTGGACGTACGTATCTAATAAATGACTAAAATTATTTTCATTCCTCAAAGATTGCTTCCAATTTCCAGTAGTTAAGGCGACCCGGGAGCCGTGAGTTCAATTCCTATGGTAAGCATACTTTGTTAAGTTGTTTCCAGTTTTGCAGGTCAATGAAGGCTTGGAATCACCTGATTGGCTGATAATAATGATGATTCCCTGCTTCGGAAAGTAGGTATGTTAAGCTGTGTGTCCCGGCTACCATTTGGTGGTCGTCAAAGGAACCACGTCGGAGGCTGAAAGGCGGTATAACTCTGACATCGGAGTGTTGTCCAAATAAATCAAATGCATGAATTCCCCGAAGAAACAATTGATGAAATTTTAATTACTGACTCTCAGGCAAAAGAGTTATTGCTTTATTACTTCAGCAACAAAAGAATCCTTAACTTTGCTGTCGCTTGCGTTATGAGACAAAGTTACACCTTAGTTTTGATGTTTGTCATCACTCGGAATATTATAGGTAATATAGAAACGCGCTGATAGGAAGACAGTAAAAACCGATTCCCAACGAGGAAGGATGAAAAAGAATAACTTTCTGGCCAGAGAAAGCCTTAAATTTCCATGACCATGTAAAACTCAGAAGATATTCTGTTCCAGGTCCAAAACCACCGAAACCTGAAGACCACGTGTATATGAACTCCACGGCCATCAAAATCAATTTTTACGCGTGGAGAGACAGTGGTTGTCCTATACTCGGCTTTCGCGTGTCTTACAGAAGAGCTGGGACCGAGCATTGGATTAAAGTGAGTAACTTAATTCAGAATCAGAATCATTTATTTTGCTAGAATACATGTGTAAAAAGGTTACAATTTTTTTTCCGTCCAGTGTATTCTGTCTGCTAGCAGACGTGTAAAATTATTTATAACATTAAATTTAATTATATAATATTACGATGTTAAAATAAGGTAAAAAAAACAATAATAAATTAGTCAATAATAATAAATGTGTCTAAAGATTATTAATATAAATTGTCAATAAAATTCCCGTAATTATACCAATAAAACTTAAACAATATAAAAAAGGAATATTCCGCTTCCGCCAGTATGGTACGGTTGGCGGCAAATAATTCATTCGTTACATTTTTAAATGGGCAGCCAACTATGATCTTGAATTGATCTGAAATTGATCTGAATGCGCTCACTTTTCAGGTGCCTTACAGGTATCTTAACAGGTGGTGACTGAAAATCAGTGATGGGTATTGTCGTGTCGGGTTTATTCGAGACACCTGGGTGATATCACCTGGATTACCAAATTCCCATAAGGCTGCCTTTCCACCAGAGATGTGCGAGAATGCTTGCAAGGGATGTGTTTTTGAAGAACCAATAGAATCGCTTCATTACCTAGCCTTGCTTAGCACTGCTCTGGTGGAAACGGAGCCAGGTTTGTGTACGCTCAAAACAAGTGAGAGAGTGTGCGAGAAATATGTTACAAAATATGTGTTGCGAGGTTTGAGTCATACTGTATCAGCCAGTCCATAGACGGTGTTTGTTCGATACAACACATCCTCGCACGACTCGCGCCGCACATTAATGCGCATTTCCACAGCTCCGCTAAACACCCTCGCACAACACATTTCCCTTACACATCCCTGGTGTAAACGCAGCCACGCTGAGTCGTCATCTATGGAGGAGATGTGGTCGGATCACGCTCATGATAAGTTCTTAGTGATGTACCTATGTTTTAACTTTGTGATTGTGGTCATGTCTTAATAAATGCTATTCTATACCTTAATTTGAGTGATGTAGTGTGAGTGAGTAGGCTAGATGTCGTCTTACACACTGTATTGCGCCATCTCATTTACTCCAATACCGGTCCTTTGCTAGTCCTTACCAGCTCTTAACAACTGCCATAATTATCATTCCAGCCTAGTTGTGATTTATTACCTGAAAAAGGTCGCAGGCAAACGCTGGATGCAGACTGCTGCCAACCGATAATTTTGGAAATTATTGGGAGAGGCATATGTCCAGCAGTGGACTGACTGCGGTTGAAATGATGATGATGATGACATACATTCAACGATCGAATTACAGGATCCAGATACTTCTTCTTTTTGTGTCAATCAATGGTTTTCCATGAGTCGACCATCGTAATAATTTCCACTAAATCACTTATAGTTTATGACGCTGCCATCAATCGACAAGTTGTCTATGGTACTTTTTTTCATGTCCTCGATTGCTTTAACAGTTTCACAGAATCTTTTGGGTTTTGTTTGAAGGTCGGAGACGGGCTAAGTTCAGCTAGCCACGTGGTCGGGGAGCTAGCGCCGGGCACGTGGTACGAGCTGGCGGTGGAGGCTTACAGCGACGCGGGTGCAGAGAGAGTCACCTTGAGGGCTGACACACACACTCTAGCTGGAGGTATGTCAATGTGTGAAGGTGGGAGACGGGCTAAGCTCAGCCAGCCACGTGGTGCTGGCAACAAGAAAACATTGTCAAATAATATAAATAATCTTTCGCAAAAGGCAGTCTTATCACTGTGGGCAGTCGGTCTTTTTCATAAAATTCAGAATTTCTATACCACCGCTACCACCAATATTATGAGTATAAAATCAGTCTGCCGCCGCGCGTCGTTGCGAGTGTGCGTTTGTAATGGCTTGCTCGGAGAGTTCAACGACCTCCAAGGTCATAAAATGCACGAGTTGTAATATAGTTATTAACGAGGTGTTGTCATTTATACAAAACAAATGTGATGTTATGGACGAAGATAGCATGATACGTCTATGTTCCACGGCATTTAAACCTGAAGAAATAAATGCAGCAAAAAATCTTCTTTTTGGATCTGTGAAGACGACTAAACGGAATATCACTCGCAAGAAGGACGGCAAAACTCATCGTGAACTGGAAGATATAATAGCCTTCATCAAAGAAACAGACCCAGAAGAGTTACAGATTTTTGTATCCCGCGACTTGCAAAAACTACCGCCCGTAACTTTTGATCACATCGATGTTACGAGATTGTTAAAAGATCTTATCACGTTACAAAATGAAGTGCAAGGCATAAAATGTAATTACATTACTACTGATCTGTTTTGTCAATTACAAAATGATGTACTAAATCTTCAACAGGCGTTGGTGGTGAACAACTTTGACCACAATAATGATTGCAATAATTTTGTTAACAAGACTCGGGGAGCTGCTTACAGGATGGATAGCTTTAATTACGATAGCGGCCCAATAGGTATAATGCACATACCGAAGAAATCAATGCATCCTTGTGATAGTGAAACGACCTTGAGAAATATCAGCTGTTCGCAACATGATCAAGCGCATTGTTCCTTGTCCCCCTTGCACGCACCGGTTGGCACGTCATCTGTCCCGCTCTCACCGCTACCTGTCTGTGCTACAATTCTAGATGGGCACGTGGAGGCCACCACCTCGGCCTCAACAGTGTGTATAACCGCAGTTTCGGTGCAAGGGGCCCCACAGAACCAGTTGGAAGATAAAACAACGCGCGTAAATACGAATCCTGGAGTGAAGCAAAAAACGCACTTATTGAATAGTGAGAAAGATGCATTGGTTTTGCAAGAAAATAGAAACATGACTATGGCACAAATAGTGAATCAAGGCGAATGGAAAGATTGCGAGGATAATAATGACTGGAAAACCGTGCAAAAGAAAAGATATAGGTACAGAAATCGTTTTTCTAGCGAGAAAGGTACATGCACTGATGCTGAGAAATTTAAGGCGGCAGATGTTAAGGTACCTCTGTTTATTAACAACGTACTTAAAGAGACCAGAGAAGAGGATATTATTTCATACATAGAAAATAAATTGAAAATTAATGTGTCACTACAAAAAATTACTAGTAAACAGCCGAAAGATTATAATTCGTATAAGGTTCTGGTGCCTAAGCATAAGTTTGTTTTGTTTATGAATTCAAGCATCTGGCCGGAGGGGATATCTTTTCGTCGGTATATCGAGTTCAGTCACAACAAGAGGTTGGATAAACGAGATAATAACCCTACTTAATGGATAGTTCAGAGTCTACAAATATTACTACAAATACTACTTTTATAAGTTTTAATTGCAAGAGCCTAAAAAGGTCTATGGAATGTGTTACTATGTTGAGTCAAAGGGCGGATATCATAGCCTTGCAGGAGACCTGGCTATTGCCACATGAAGTGCCTGAACTGGGTGGTGTGAACAAAAACTTCAGCTACTATGGGAAATCAGCTGTAGATACTTCAAAGGACATTCTACGCAAATTAAAATATTGTCAGAACAACAAGGACAAACTTAAAATGGATATTTTAACAACAGATCATAAAAATAAGGATTTTAAACGATTCTGGCAACAAACAAAAAAAATGAGTCCCAGGCCTGACGTCCCGATAAGTATTGCTGGTGTTACTGATCCGGTAGGCATAGCAAACGCATTTAGATCGCATTTTCAGGGTGCAACCGTCCTCAGTGTGCAGTGCAAATAGTGTGAAAGCCGAGGCGGTCATGCCCAACGTGCCGGGGCGCATTTCCGCTAAAGAATCTTTAATTAAAAATATGACGCGAGGCAAGTCACCTGGACATGACGGCCTCAGTATTGAACACTTCTTGTATGCAGGATCGCACTTGTCGAGGCTATTAGGTATGCTGTTTACAATATGCAAAAGACATTCCTACCTTCCGGCTGAGTTAATGAGATCGGTCGTGGTACCAGTTGTTAAAAATAAAACTGGTGATATTTCCGACAAGAACAACTACCGGCCGATATCATTAGCTACTGTTACAGCCAAGGTACTTGATGGTTTGCTTGAGAGACAACTAAAAGAACATCTTAATTTTCACGACGCACAGTTCGGCTTCAGACCTGGACTATCAACAGAAAGCGCAATTTTGTCTCTTAAGCATACAATTAAGTATTATACGGATAGGAAAACTTGTGTGTATGCAGTTTTCCTCGACCAGACAAAAGCATTTGACCTGGTTAGGTATGAGATATTATGGCCTAAGATGACGGATGCTGGTGTACCGTCTGATGTAATAAACTTATATAAGTACTGGTATGAGCACCAGACTAACCAGGTTAAATGGGCTGGGCAGTTTTCAGACGAGTATAGGCTGGAGTGCGGGGTGAGACAGGGTGGCCTGACCTCTCCCTCTCTCTTCAATCTGTTCATGAATCAGCTGATTGTTGAACTGAGCAACACAGGTGTAGGATGCTCTATCGACAGCCAATGTGTCAATAGCATTAGTTATGCTGATGACACGGTGTTGCTGAGTCCATCAATCGCTGCACTTAGAAAACTCTTAGTAGTCTGTGAGAAATATGCTAAGACTCATGGCCTAATCTTTAATGTCAAAAAGACTGAATTTATGATGTTTCAGGCGAAGGGTCGTAAAGTTGTCCATGCCCCGGCTGTTACATTATATGACAAGCCAATTGCGAGAGTATCGTCTTTCAAGTACTTGGGTCACGTGGTGACCGAAAACTTAAATGACGATACTGATATGGAAAGGGAAAGGAAGGCGTTGGCAGTGCGTTGCAATATGTTGGCTCGCAGATTTGCACGATGTAGCACAGAAGTTAAAATAACTCTGTTTAAAGCTTTCTGTCAATCAATGTACACGTGCAATTTGTGGGTTAATTATACGCGGCGCGCTTTCAATGCTCTCCGAGTACAATATAATAATGCCTTCAGAGTGATGTTGGGGCTGCCGCGGCACTGTAGTGCGTCAAATATGTTTCTACAAGCGCATATTGACGGCTTTCATGCCGTATTACGTAAGCGAATCGCGTCGCTGATGCACAGGGTCCGCGGAAGCACCAACACTATTCTGAAGGTCATAAGTGTCAAATTTGATTGTCCTATTGTGCGTCATTGGGTACATGAGCATGCAGTTGTCTCGGGGTCGCACAGTAGGACAAGAAAATACTTAAATTAAAAATGAATTTTAATAAATAAATAAATATAATATATTAGTTACTTAGGCATATGTACTAACATAGTTTTTAAGTTATTCTACTAGTACTAACATTCAATGGACTGTTTGTCAGAATAAATAAATTTTTATTTTTTTTATTTTTTTATAAACCAAGTAAGGCGAAGACCGGCTTTATGGCCTATACAAAATATATAGTAAAGTATGTTGTTAAACAACCTAACAATGCTGGGGCGCTCTTTTAAAAAGATCATCAACCACGCATTTGCTAATCACATTCCAACAAATAACCTACCCCAACACATCTGTTAACAGGCCGCATTCCTCCTCTAAAGCCTTCATCGGCGTGGGCGGGCGGCGCTCGGTCGTCGTCCCTGCGCGCCGTGGTGGTGTGGTGCGCGGCCAGCGCTGTCGTGGTGCTGGTGGCGCTGGCCGGCTTGTTGTGTCTGTTACATGGGAAACGCAGGTGATTGTTCTTATTAATTAGTAGTTTTGTGAACAGTAGACTTCGCGAACTACCTCCAAATACGAGATTTATTCATAAAACGCTGCTATGAACTGCGCCCATTTATTCCTATTTTTGAGTTTTTTTACACCACTTGTAGAGAACCCAACATTAAATGCTATTTTTAAACAATAATGATTGAAATCCTTTAAAAAATGTTACACTAAACTTATATTTACTTATCCCCCTTTTTCTCACATTTTACCCCAATCGAAAAAGCATTCGACAAAAAAATTCAAATAAATCAAGGATTTGTCTGCTAGGTTTTGTAAGGATCCGTTTAGAAATAAATATACAGCAAACTTTCCCCCTTTTTGCCCTCATTTTACCCCTAACCAAAAAATCTTTTGACCAAAAAAATTCAATTAAATCAAGGAACAAGCGTGTCAAGTTTCGTAAAGATTTGTTCAGAAATGTGACCTGTTAAACAACATATATTTTTCCGTGCAAAAACAAAATTAGCCGGTCTCGAAATAGAGACTTCAGCTACGCTCAGTCAATTAGAAGTTATTTAATTGATTTAAGCGTTACTTTGCAGAAGTTAAAGTTACAAGTACTTACCAAATCATTTTGCATGCTTCCGTGACCAGTGGATCTAAAATGGCCACTTTGCACGAATTACAATATGATCATATTATGAATCATTGCAAATCTTAAAATAGCCACATTTTGGCAGTTCATGAAATGAATCATTTCATGGCAATTCTGCTGTTTGACGGAAAGTCGCAAAATGGCTTACTTTTCGTGAATTGCTTGTGAATTGCTTTACCTTATTGCCAGGCGTAAAAATAATCATTATTTTTGCATAGCGTGCGTACTTTTCCGATATTTTAGTTAAATAAGTTTTTCTAACCAATAATGTTGATTTACCATCAATAATTTACTGTAGAATTATAAATAGCAATAAAAATATTAACATTTTAAAATCTATTTTTATTTTATTAATATAGCAATACTCAAACGAGAAGTGATTCAAGAAATGAATTGAATTAGAATTGAAACGTCAATGTCAAAATTTGCAGAATTGCTAAGCTTCGCAATACACGAAATGATTCGTTTTGATGAATTGCTCAAAGTAGCCATTTTAGACCTGCAGTTTATACAAACTATTGCAGAGTGTAATTTGTATGTCGAAATATTAATTAGCTTGGCTAAGTGCCTGAGGATACCTCATGTAGAGGCGAAACACTATCGCATGTGCAAACTAATGGTGGCGGGCACGTTGAGACTAACACTAGTGGCTAGTGGGTGGCTACTAACCAGGAGAAAATATAAGAAATGGCTTGATGTCGCCAAACACGTCATGCGTGCCAAAGACTGGATGTCAAGACCGGGCGAAGCGGATATATTCATTGTTTCATATAGTATTGGCTTCATAGTTCAGAGTGGTGTCAGAGTTTTTCGGAACCGCCTTTCGGCCTCTCACGTGATTTATTTAACGATCAAATGGCAATCAGGCGCAACGGCTTAACGTGTCTTCCGAAGCACGGAATCATCTTTATTGATCATGTAACCTACTCGATATGATGATGATTATAATGACTTCTTTTACATTTCAGGTTTTTCTGCATTTCTAGCGACCACTACATGAGGGATGATAGAAAACTAAGCGAGAGCAACGAGGCGGAAAGAGAGAAGCTTAGAGAAGGACAGAAACTCTATTCTTCATCATCTATCAACGGCAATGAGAAGTCCAATGATGACTCCTCAGGTCAGTTTCTAGTTTAGTTTAGTAAAATTTTACAAATTGGTTAGAAGAGGACTTGGGTAACCTGCGTGACGTGTGAGTTCATTACGATCGTGTTTGAGCTTTGAATTGGTCGCCACTAGTGGTATTCTTATCAAAGGATCCTTCATGCTTCGGCATGCCTTCCAAAATCATTTCGTGATATAGAAGGCTAACAGTGTTGGCCATTAAACTATTAGTATTAAGGCTTACTTATCATCATAAATTTAAGTGCCGGTGGAGCTTCTTCCATTCTTCTCGATTATAAGTGATATTCCTTTAGTTTTTGATACGACCCGACGTTTACTTTCTCCTTTATTTGCTTCAAGTGGCTATGCCTTGGTCTACCTGGTTCTTACCTTTATCTTTCCTTTTTCTTTAAAGGAGTATGATGCTTACTATGGTCTCTTGATTTCATATAAATGTGAGTGAGTAAGCGAAATGGCGCATAACGGAATGTAAGACAAGATCTCGCTTACTGACTCGCATTGGATGGAATAAAGAGACGATAAAGTGACAGTTAGCCTCCTGGCTGACTAGCTGAATTTGTTAAAAATAGCAGGGCCCTTACCATCACCTCTAATAGCAGGGCAGAAACGAGTGAGTGAACGAGATAGCGCAATACAAGCTGTAAGGCGACATTTCGTTTACTCACTCGTTTCTGCCCTGCTATTAGAGGTGATAGTAAGGCCCCAGGTGTTTTTATTTTTATACAACTAAGTAGGCAAACAGCCGTACGGCCCACCTGATGGTAAGTGGTTACCGTAGCCTATGAACGCCTGCAACACCGGAGATGTCACGAGCGCTTTGCCGAAACTGAAGGATTTTTTTCACGCCTAGGTCTAAAAAAATTGAATTGTGATCTGCCAGTAGCAAAGTTACAATCCAGGCTATCCATCCAACAGCAGAGCTGTACGAGATCAGTCCGTACGCCACGTTCGGCGTGTCGGCGGCGCACTCGCTGCAGTTCCGCACGCTGGCGCGACGCGACGACGACGCCGCGCCGCCGCATCGCCGCCGACACCGCGCCTGCGACCACTACCGATACGGTGAGGCCGTGAGACATCTCGCTAACACGAAGGAAGGGAGGAGCGATCAAAACAGAGTTGTACGAGACCGGGCACGCTATTCTCTGTCTGTCTGTTACGCTTTCACGGCCAAATCGCTGAACGGATTTTGATGAAATTTGGTATGGATATAGTTGAAGACCCGGGGTCAAACATAAGCTACTTTTTGACGCAGGCGGAGCTGCGGGAAACAGTATTCTATATTGGACAGATTTTGAAAAAAGTCCATACTAATAAGTGTTATAAATGCGAAAGTCTGTCTGTCTGTTACGCTTTCACGGCCAAACCGCTGAACGGATTTTGATGACATTTGGTATGAATATAGTCGAAGACCCGGGGTCAAAAAAAGGCTACTTTTTGACGTAGGCGAAGTTGCGAGAAAAAGCTAGTAATAGATAAAATATAGAATCTAGAGTTTAGAGGCGTTTTTGCCTATCTCTTGCTTGATGACTTTTCTCTAGTCTAGTCAGATGTCTAATTAGAAAGGTCTGCTTTTCAATCTTTAACAATTTTGTATGAGTTTCGTACTGTATAATACCTATAATGGGCTAAGCCCGCCGTTTCCTCAGTGGTGTATTCCGCAGAGGAATCGAGCCTGTCTAAATGCTCGACAGTGGAGGCGCGGCACAGACTGCGGGCAGCGCCACCTACCTGGCGCGACCGGGACCACACGGACTCGGACGACAACAGCGACAGTGCTGCCAACACTACCACAAAAGGTAAAGATGGTGACCTAGTTTTGAAATTTTTGACTCATTATCGAATGAAAAACGTTCGACTCACCGATTTTTTTTTTCAGAAATACTTTGCACTTCTGCATTTTCTATCTGAGGAAGAGTTAAAAATAAAGACTTTGTGCGGAACTAGACGCGACCAGGAAGCGCTAAGATTATGAGAGATATTTATGACATCTATCATACGACTATGACATTTCAATTTCATTGTTATGGATCACAAAATGTATTTTTTTATATATATTTATTTATATAAGCCTACAGACATACATACTCCTATCAATAACGATAATAATTTTTATTCACAGCGAATTCTAAGTTGTTGATTTGATTTGCCGCCTACAAACTGTCATGTATTATTATCATCGTGTGTCATTGTCATGAGAGCATAGTGTTTGAACGCATTAAAATGAGTCTTAATCAATCGACTAAGTACGTACCTTGGTTGAAATTGTTATAATGAGTTATACAATTTGTTTTTAATTACATTATCATCTAAGCGTTCTCCCTGTCACATTCCGAATTATAAATATGTAATGTTCATTGTTGAAATGTCCTAAGCCTAACTAACAGTAGGAACTAGATATTAAGGTAACTAAGAAGAGCTATTAGTAAAACACGCTTATTACGTCGTAGATTTATTTCCAGACTGCCAAGACAGAAACGGTTGTTACATACCCGCACCGATAAATAATAATATTTGTCCAGCTACCTGCCTAATCACATACATTACACCTCCCCACTTATACTACACATATAGGCACAACTATATTTATAATATACTTTAATGTTGAACGAACATCAAAACACAATGTGCTTAAATAAATCCTACCGAAATGAAGATGAAGATAATCAATTATTACACACTAAACCCAATACAGGAAATATTACATTATGGCCAATTTGGTACTATTAATAGTGAGGTGGTTTTATATATTATGCAAAGTTGATACCAATACAACTTTTGTAACAGATGTAAACAATAAAAATGACTTTTGTATCGATAAGTCTTAATTCTAATTATGTAGTACCAATAATCAATGCCGTATCTTAAGACTAATAATCAATGCCGTATCTTAACACCGGTTTTACTATTCGCTTGGGACGGTCGGGAGAGGAATGAGTAGAGGAGTCCGATTCAATTTCAGAGTTATCTTTTGCCGACTCAAATGAGACATTCTTCTCCTCCATATTAATACCCGTTTTCTCATACTCATTACTCTTCCCACAACCCGGTGAACTGACGGCCTCCTCATTCTTCTCTGGACATGGGCATTCTGCTACCGAGTATCGGGATTTGCGCTTTAACTGATCAATGTGTCTATGTATATGTTGACCGTTACCGTTTTCTATTATGTACCTTTTTGAGCCTTCATTACCTATGACAGTACCATGAGACCATTTATCATTACCACTAAAACATCTAGACAACACCGGGTCACCCGGTTTGAGTTTACGCTGCACCCCGCCCGCGCTGTCGACCTGCCGTGCCTGCGAGTCGCGCACGCACTCCTCTCGAGCTCGTTCGCTGCGCAATAAATCCAATCGCGAGCGGAGGGCTCGGCGCTGGAGTAACATGGCTGGGCTTTCCCCGGTACTGCTATGAATGCTATTACGATACGCCATAAGAAATGTTTGGAGCGCAGCATCGATGTCCACTGCCTCTCTCATTGCCTTTTTGATAGCTCGTTTGCATAGTTTAACCGCATTTTCTGCCGCACCATTGGAAGAGGGGTGGTACGTAGGCGAAAAAGACTGACTAATTCCATTTTTTCTTAAAAATTCTGTAAACTCGTTACTTGTGAAAGGAGGTCCCTGATCTGATACTATCTCTGTCGGTAACCCAAAACGAGCGAAAGTTGCCCTTATCACTTTAATAACAGACTTTGCATTTGTACTAAACGTTTCAAATATTTCTAGCCATTTCGTACTGGAATCAATCAATACTAGAAATTTTTTTCCTCCTATTGGGCCCAAAAAATCTAAGTGTATCCTACTCCAGGGACGCAAATCATAATGCCATGGACTTGGAGGTGATCGAGGTGGTGCCTGTGCCTCAGCTGCGCAAGTAGTACAATGCTGACACTCTGATTCTACATCAGCATCAATGTTGGGCCACCACACGTAACTCCTGGCGAGTGACTTAGTTTTAACGATGCCTAAGTGGCCTGAATGTAGTTGTTTTAATATTAATTTCCGCAGAGTTTGAGGAATAACAATTCTATAGCCCCACATTAAACAACCTCGATCTAGGTATAATTCATTACGTTTATTATAATAAGGTTTGAATTCATTCTGTGAATGAGCTAGTGGCCAACCGGACTGTACGAACAACATGAGTTTACTTAATAAAGAGTCCTTACTAGTTTCTTTCCTTATGGCATCGTTAGTTACGGGAAGGAATGGCTCCACGAAATTTAAATATGTACTTTCTTTGACTTCACTAATATTCGTGGTCCCGGATCGCGGTAGTCGTGATAACGCATCGGCGCAATTTTTATGAGACGATACGTACTCTATTGCATAATTGTAACCTGATAATAAGACGGCCCATCTCTGTAAGCGCGACGCAGCCATAATGGGTATTCCTGTTTTATTGCCAAAAATATAAGTCAACGGTTTATGATCCGTTCTCAATATAAAACGCCTACCATAAAGGTATTGATGGAATCTTCTGATACCAAATATGATACCTAGGGCTTCCCTGTCTATCTGAGAGTAGGCTCGTTCAGCCGTCGTCAGTGACCGCGACGCATAGGCGATCGGACGCTCACCGTCGGGTGTAGCATGGGAGATTACCGCGGCCACGCCGACGCTGCTCGCGTCCGCCGTTAGGATGAGAGGCAGATCCCCCGAGTAATGTACCAATACTTCGGATGAGCTTAGGCGCTCTTTTATAATGTTAAATGCAGTCTCACATTCTCTACTCCATCTGAATTTAACATTAGCTCTTAACAAATTGTACAGCGGAGACAAAATGGTACTAACATTTTTAATAAATTTAGCGTAGTACATTACTGTTACGAGCTCGGGGTTCGCAATTTGGAGAAAAACACCTGATGACTCTTAAAAACGTTTATTCCCACAAGGATGGTCGCCGACGTCACTTAACTTCACTTATCACAAACAATGTCCAAAACACTTGCTAATCACAGTCACTATAACTTGCCGAGGTCGCTTGTATCACTTGTTATTCGCTCCGGATATCGCTTCTTGATCGCACTTGTAGCTCAGTTAAATTAGAACTGCCCTCCTGAGGCACCTTCCGATATTTATATGGCCCGGGAAAACCCGCTCCATAAGTTTCTAGAAAGATCACAACTACTCCGGAATAGAGAGAGAGGGATACTCTCTGTCTCGTTCCCTTAGTACATACTAGAAGTGCGAGAGCGAGACAAAGCAATATGTCAGAGCGAGATAATCGATGTACTAGATCGTTCGCGATATTATTCCCGTATGGAAACACGCGACGATTGTACGAGAATTTTCCGCGGACAGCGCTACTCAAACTTCCGCGGGCCGCATTTTATTTTTATTTATTTTTGATTTCGTAACACTGCCCCCTTCTTAGAGATGCTCGTCCCGAGCATCATCATTACTTCCGTGATATTTCGCCAAGCGGTCGATGTGAACAATCTTCATTGCTCCTCTTGGTTGACGCTGTATCCGATACGTCACATCATTTAGTCGCGTTACCACCTTGTATGGGCCCTCCCACTTGGTTTGTAACTTTGGCGATTTCCCCTTCCGGCGAGTCGGGTTGTGAAGCCAGACTAGAGCGCCTTCCTCGAAGCCATTTGTATTCGACGTTCCAACGTAATACCGACAACGTAAGACCCATCCGACAGCGAGCGACAGCGACGTTCTTCCTAAGTCTCCTTCTTGGCTGGTGAAGATGTCGGCGTAGCGCAGTAGAAACTTCTTAGCTTTAATGCTCTGCGAGTACGTTAGATTGCTTTTGCAGTTACTTAGAAGCTCCTTGACTGTAGAATCACTGGTACTCGTTCTATCTGAGCTTTGTGTTGTACTGCACTTTTTCAGCCAGACAACTTCCTCACATTTTCCAATGATGTCGCCTTTGTTTAAGGTCCTCTCTTGGTCGCCTAGATTAAGTACTCTTACTACTGCGGTGTTTCTTCCTTTCACGAGAGTCCTCGCGGTCATGAGTCCTCGAGCCGCAGGTTTATTAGCTATCTCCTCAATCAACACGCATCCGGTAGATTTCTTGTTCCTTGTTACTGGTAACTTTACTAGTACTTGGGCTTCTGCTTTCCCAGGTATGACCGTTTGCTTTAAACATGTCACTCTCCCGTTAATGCCTCCTAAGATGATGATCTCTTCTTCACCACTCTTGAATACACCACTAGCAACGTCTATTCTACAGTTGTACTTTTTCATGAAATCTAATCCCAATACACAATCGTCCATAATTTCAGCCACGATGACGTTGTGGGTATATGTGGTTTCTCCCATAGACATTTTTACAGACACTTCTCCCAGGACGGGTATTGGCTGGCCGGAGGCAGAAAGAAGCCGACAGTCCAGTTTCCTCATGCTTCTCATTATGGTCCTTACTAAGTGAGGTCGGACTATTGTTCTTGATGCTCCGGTATCCAGCGTCATCCTGCAGTTGATCCCATTTACAGTTCCAGATATTACGAGACTATTTCCGTTGCATGCCTGAGAGATAATAGTTGTCGGGGCTTCCTCCGCGCTAGCCAGTACTCGCCCCCTAGTCCTGGCTCTTACTCGTTTCCCTGGTTCCTCTCCGATGATAAAGCCTCCTGCTTCATCTTCAGTTCCTTCACGTCGTCTTCAAGCTTCTTGATCTTTGGGCAATTCATTTGTAGGTGCCCTCGGTCGCCGCACCTATAGCACATGGATCCAGGTCTCTTCCTTAGCGGAGCTTTTATTTCCCTAACTTCCTCCACTACTTCGCGCACTTTGTGAGTCGCGGTATGACGAATGTCATGTCTGACGGCTTCCACCTCCAAAGCGTGGGCCAGTGCATCTTTTAATGAGGCATGATGGTTTAGCCTTACTGCAGCTCTGACTTCCGAATCCTTGATGCCGTCGACGAACGCCTGCACGGTGTTGGACTCAAGCATCTTCAAATCGGCCCCTGGATACGCCTTTCGGACGAGTTTTTCTATTTCCAGCGCCCATTGCTGCAGACCCTCTCCTGAGCGCTGGACTCTGTCGCGGAGTTGAGCGCGGAAGACGTGCTCCAAATGCCGTTCCCCGTATCGCGACTCTAGTGCCTCCAGCAGGTGCTTGAATCCACTGCCCGACGGAAGAACCTCCAAGACCGTCAGAGCCTGTCCTCGGAGTGCGACGGTGAGAGCTGTCAGGCACTGTTCATCTGTCCATCCGTTAGCAGCTGCGATGGTCTGGAACTGTTGACGGTATGCGGTCCAGGACGAGGTTCCGTCATATGGCGGCAATTTCACGCTGGGTCCGTGGTGGGCAATGACTGTTCCGCCAGATGCAACTGCTACTCCCGTTGTTTCAAGGCGCACGACCTTCTTCTGTAATGTGGAAAGGTCCGTCTTCATATTTTCCATGTCGTTCCCAAGAGTCGTGACGCGTTCCTCCACCAAGTCAACATCCTTGCGTAATTTGGTAACCACGCCACTAACTTCACCAATAGCTGACAGGAGTTGCTGTTAAGCCTTTTGTTGTTGCTCTTGAGCCTTTTGTTGTTGCTCTTGAGCCTTTTGTTGTTGCTCTTGAGCCTTTTGTTGTTGCTCTTGAGCTTTTTGTTGTTGCTCTCTTGTGTCTTGTAGAAGCTTCTCCTGCATTGTAAATTTGTTGTCCAGCATTGTAAATTTGTTGTCCAGCATTCGCATCAATTCCCCAAAATCAAAGAAAGGCGCAGCCTGGTGGGCGTTGGACTTGTCCTGGCGGGCGTTGGACGAGGCCTGGTTGATGTTGGACGTGGCCTGGTGGGTGTTGGGCATGGCCTGGTGGGCGTTGGACGTGTCCTGGTAGGCGTTGGACATGGCCTGGTGGGTGTTGGACATAGCCTGGTGGGCGTTGGGAGTGTCCTGGTAGGCGTTGGACGTAGTCTGGTTGCCGTTGGACGTGGCCTGGTGGGTGTTGGACGTGCCCTGGTGGCCGGTGGGCGCGGTGGGAGCGGCCTGGTCAGCAGATCCAGTAGAAGTGGCTTCCGCAGCACGCTTCGCCCTCGTCTTCACACCCTCACTGGTGACGTCTTCTCTCGGAGTCAATGGCATCTCCAAATCCACTTATGACACCAATTGTTACGAGCTCGGGGTTCGCAATTTGGAGAAAAACACCTGATGACTCTTAAAAACGTTTATTCCCACAAGGATGGTCGCCGACGTCACTTAACTTCACTTATCACAAACAATGTCCAAAACACTTGCTAATCACAGTCACTATAACTTGCCGAGGTCGCTTGTATCACTTGTTATTCGCTCCGGATATCGCTTCTTGATCGCACTTGTAGCTCAGTTAAATTAGAACTGCCCTCCTGAGGCACCTTCCGATATTTATATGGCCCGGGAAAACCCGCTCCATAAGTTTCTAGAAAGATCACAACTACTCCGGAATAGAGAGAGAGGGATACTCTCTGTCTCGTTCCCTTAGTACATACTAGAAGTGCGAGAGCGAGACAAAGCAATATGTCAGAGCGAGATAATCGATGTACTAGATCGTTCGCGATATTATTCCCGTATGGAAACACGCGACGATTGTACGAGAATTTTCCGCGGACAGCGCTACTCAAACTTCCGCGGGCCGCATTTTATTTTTATTTATTTTTGATTTCGTAACATTACCATGCCTAAAAATGATCTTACTTCGGATACGGTCGTCGGCGCTGAAGTACCTAAAATTGCTTCTACTTTTTCTGGGCTTGTTTCTATACCATTTTTACTAATTACGTGTCCTAGGTAGTTAATAGACTTCTGGAAAAAAGCACACTTTTCTTTTTTTACTTTCAAGCCATTACTTTTCAATCTTTCGAAAACTTTATGTAAATTTTCTATGTGTTGATGATTATTCTGGCCAGTTATTACGATATCATCCAAAAATACTCCTACATATGGCAAATCAGCGAATAACTGTTCTAAATGTTTCTGAAAGATACCGGGACTAGAAGATAAACCAAATACTAAACGATTATACATAAAAAGGCCTTTGTGAGTATTTATAACTGTGAATTTTTTTGTTTCGTCTAACTCGAATTGAGCGTACGCCTGTGAAAGATCAATTTTGCTAAATTTTTCGCCTCCATGCAAACGAGCTAACAAGTCTTCTACGCGGGGAAGCGGGTAACGGTCAACCTCTATTACCTTATTTAAGGTCAATTTGTAATCTGCACAAATCCGAATACTGCCGTCCTTTTTCATGACTGGTACAATCGGCGTGGCCCAGTCCGATCGATCGACGGGAGTGAGGACGCCGTCGCTCACCAGCTGAGCCAGCGCACGCTCCACCGCGCACCGGCTCGCGCAGCGCGTAGGCCAGCGGGCGCGCGCGCATGAACACGGGCCGCGCATCCGGCCGCACGTGGATGCTCATCGTCCCGCCCGTGTACCGACCCAAACCATCGGCAAACACCTCACAGTATCTGGAACTGAATTCGGAAAAATTAAAATTTTCGTCATATACATTGTTTACGGAATTTATTCCTAGTTCCGGTAGTTTCAAGTTCAGTTCCAGTAACCACTGTCTTCCTAGCAATGCCGTTTTGGCATCATTAACTACATATAAATCTAACTTTTTTTTACAATTACCGTAAATGACTAACGGTCTTATAATTCCCGCCGGTCGAACTAACTCCCCCGTATAATATTTTAAAACTAACTTACAGTCCTGTAGTTGTAATTTGTTGAAATGCTTTTTATAACAAACAAAACTTATACACGACACTGCACTCCCCGTATCGCATTCCATATCAATTATCTTTCCCTGTACGTTTGATTTCACTATAAAAGGCTGGCACCGATCTAATGATAGTTGATTAATTTCTGTCGTTCTTACCTCGTCACTGTCTTCGCTATCTAAAGTACAATTTTCGGTAGTATCGGTTGCGTTCACATTATGATGCCGTCCAACATTAGGGCACACACGACGCAGGTGTCCTCGCTGGTTGCACATCCTACACACATAGCTGGTAAACTTGCACTGCGTACGATCATGCTGGCCGCCACAGGAGCTACACCCTCGTCCTGGTTGTCTGTAAGTGGTACGCGCGGGCTGCGCCGCCCCTGTCGAGCTATGCCGTGCAGCGAATGCCTTCGCGGCCGACCGCTGCTGCCCCGCCGAGCCGGGTCGCGCCGCCGCCGCCGAGCCGAGACGCGCGCGCGCCTCCGGCCGCCAGGCAACCGCCTGGCATGTCGCCGCGACACCCGTGACCGCACTTTCCACCGCTGCTGCATCTTTTTCGGCAGCCTCCATGTTGACGGCTAACCGATATGCCTTAGCAAAATCTAGTTTGTCCTCTTGAAATAAGCGTTGTCGAATCAACTCACACTGTATACCACACACCAGTTGATCCCTCAAGCTCTCCTCTAACCAGTTCCCGAATTCACAAGTCTTAGAAAGTTTTTTTAACACCGCGACATAGTCCGCCACTGTTTCGCCGACCGCCTGCTTCCTCTGCCTAAATTTATAACGCTCCGCCAGAATACTCGGTTTCGGCTGTAAGTGTCGTTCTAATGTCCTTGTTAACTGTTCAAAAGTCTTCACCGACGGCTTGTCCGGTGTACACAAGTCAACCAATAATTCGTAGCATTCTAAACCAATGACCGTTATTAACGTAGGCACTTTTAGTTCATCTGCAATCTTATTAACTAAAAAGTACTGTTCTAGTCGTTCTACGTATAAACGCCAGTTGTCCGACCGCACATTAAATTCTGCTATTTTACCAATCGACATTTTCTAAATTTTTCACAACACGTAGGTTCACAATAATTCTCGTCGCCACTGAAATGTCCTAAGCCTAACTAACAGTAGGAACTAGATATTAAGGTAACTAAGAAGAGCTATTAGTAAAACACGCTTATTACGTCGTAGATTTATTTCCAGACTGCCAAGACAGAAACGGTTGTTACATACCCGCACCGATAAATAATAATATTTGTCCAGCTACCTGCCTAATCACATACATTACAATTGTATTTATTGTAATATGGGCAATAAAGATATATTGTATTGTATTGTATGTATCTATGTAAAAACTTAATTGTATTGATTGAAGGTCATGGTTCATTGTAGTGCATAAGTTTTTTTTTGGGGTATCATACAGGCTCACTGGGTAAAATATTATTATTGGTTTTGGAATTGGACAGTGTTACTAGGAAAATTTTATTTTTGTCTGTAGTTAGCTTTTAATATATCGGTTAGATATAGTTATGCAAGAGAAGTGGTCAAACCATATAGTCTTAATTGTTCACCACACGGCTATTTTTTTTTTGACTATTTCAGTAATTGTGAGATTAAGTATCCAATAGGATTATGTTCAATTACTGCTATTATTTACCCTCCTTTCGCATAGATACACCTTTATTGACGATCCACAACGGGATCCGAGGATAGTTCTTTCCCCTCTTCGATCCACCTTTCGATGGATTAAAATGTACCTAAAAATGTATATTATCTCACTTCAATCCGCAAGTGAGGCGATTTAGGACACTATCAACTGAATCAACGTCCATTCTCCAGGTTCAGGTGGGTCGCCGTGTGGCAGCACGTACGGCAGCGGGCGGCGCAGCGCGCGCACCACCAGCAGGTAGACCTCAGGTACCTCCCCCGCCCACTCCGCTCACGCCTCGCACTTCCGCTGCCGTGACACTGCCGAACTAGACTTGGAGCCCTATTTTTGAAATTTGTGACTTACGCAAAATTGTACAGTCGAATAAGTTTTATTCGATTAGCGAATGATTCACACATTTCTCATGACTCATATGCCGAATGAAAATGGTTCGAATCATCAATTGAGAAATGATAATCATTCGAAATCAATTTTAGGTGAGTCATACTTTCCAAAAATTGCACTCCATATATTTGATATTGGAAAATTGTTCGTCTTTGAAAAACATTACCGTTTTAAACCCGTATTTTATATTCCAATCCAATGATAGGCTCGTAGAGAATGAATTGTTAAAAGATTTTTTCTTGTGGATTTGAAAAGTTTTATTATATAATACAATTTATGCATAATTTTTAATTGAAAATACAATTTCATATTTTAAGTTCTATTTAATACGATTAATCGGCTTCAAACCACGCTATGTAAAGCTTTGCTACCTGCCACAGTAGTGCTTATTCACATCGTACTGATATCTTAGTATAAATCCTATTTTACTATTTTGTAGTGGAGGCCTAAATGGGAGCGACGGCCTTTCAGGGAGCTTCGCTCCTGTTCCCGCGGATATTTCATCACTAATAGATAAGTAAGTTTATATGAATTTATGTTAGTTACCAATTGAACTGTTTACATTCGTTAGTTAAAAATGCAACCCTGGTTAATAGTAGGTATCTACTTGGTATGGAAAGTTCAGAAATAAATTAAAAATACAACTAAGTGTTCTGTACCTACATAAGTTGCAAATTTTGGTACTCTCTCCTTAGGTTAAATTATTGAGTAAATTATTAACGACCGAGCAAGCGAAGCGTCTCCATTTCGACAATTTTTCTTTTGGATCGGAAAATGTATGTTCCGAAATTTTGATTCATTGAAATTAAACCAAATCGTCAAACATACGTGATTTATTTTGCAATTTCCTCACCTAACTGTTAAACTACAAAGTATGTTTCCCATGGAAATCGAACCCATGACATTTCAGTCTAAGGCAATACGCCTGCTGGATAGAGAGTTGTATGGTGAGATGGACTTAATTTTTTTTATTGGTATACCAAATATTTATAAGCACCTAAGAACAGTGGGACACCTAAAGTAAAATTAATAGTTTTACGTCAAGGAAGACTTGCGTCGGGTATCGGCCCATCGATTTTAATCGGTCCAGTTTCTGTAATCTGTCCATAGAGGTCGTTATTATTCCCTAATGTAAGAGTGCCCCGTACCATAAGATTCTTGGACACTACTGTAGTCTAGGACACATTTTAAATGTATTATATATATTGGTTTGCAAAGGTTTGCTGAAGCATAGCAAAGGTATTATGAATGCATGAATTTCTTTATTTCAAGTAACAGATACTTTTTTTCATAGTGTAAAAAATATTATCATATAGTTATAAATAATGATTTCTTATGTTTTCGCGATTGTTTTAATACTTATGGTTTCTGTCGCGTTTATTTCTTATTAGTTCTGTCCCGCAGCTCCACCTATGTTTGACCCTGGGTCTTTAACTATATTCATACCAAATTATATCAAAATCCGTTCAGCGGTTTGGCCGTGAAAGCGTAACAGACAGACAGACTTTTGCATTTATAATATTTTTATGGATTATGGATTTCTTTCGACGTATTGTTTATAAAACGAAATTATTAGTATTTACAGACAGACAGAAAGACAGACATACATACAGACTTTCAGATATATAATATTAGTATGGATACTCATACGAATTTGTTGACGCAGTCGGTGGCCTCTACGTTATTACAGTGTCACTGTTCGCGAGGTCTACTTTTTACAGAACTACTAGTAATATTCTCCGATTTGGAATACCTTTTTAATAATTTTCCTGACGTTTACATGCATGAGTTAATTCTTCTAAGTGAATTAAATAAAAACACTTAAATTGAAAAATGTTAATATATATAAAAACTATTGATTATTACCCAACTTAAATACTTTCTTATGTTCTCAGATATCAACAGCGAAAAGAGCAAGAACGTCGAGAATGCACTATTCACGTGTAACATTCCATGGTCCATTGTAGTTTTAGAAATTACTAAATTTGATTTTTATAAATTGAACAGGCACTACATTAAAACTCCTTCCTTTAATGTTTCCTCTCAAAGCTTTGTAATAAATTATTGCTATCTGGCCATAAATACAAATAAATGGGCTTAAATTGTTTTGTGATGTCACATTTTGTGACTCCCTATTATATAATGTTTAACAATATTGTTATACAATGTATGTATAGTAAAATGATATATTGTGATTTATTCATATTCTGTTATTTTATGACAGTTTAGCTAAGAACTAGATAATAATCTTGTACATATTAGTCCAGTGTAAGCTTATAATATATGTTTAATTAATTTGCTGTGGGATTCATCAGAGATGTATGATTTATTTTCGAT
This sequence comes from Euzophera pinguis, assembly GCA_947363495.1. Lineage (NCBI taxonomy): Eukaryota > Metazoa > Arthropoda > Insecta > Lepidoptera > Pyralidae > Euzophera > Euzophera pinguis. Next base: position 19,353,492 of record OX376155.1, on the reverse strand, counting down.
TAAATAAGCCATATAATGGCTATAAGTATGTAAAGTAATATTTATGTGCATTATTATGGCCTTACAATGCCTACTCTGATTATTATTTGCGATTAATGTCAATCGGTTAACTTTACCTATTATTTACCTGTTATTCTATCTATAATACAATACAAGAAAAAAATAAGAAAATAATTTAAATTCATTGTCTGTTTTGAACGAAAAAAATCAACAAACATTTTAGATACTCGTTTAATTAATAGAAAAAAGTCTCACAGCAAGTCATGACATTTATTGATAGATAAATATTGATTTAAGCATCTGAATTTGTAAAAATGTTGATGCTGTTCGCCAGAAAATCTATTTATGCGTTAATGAGGTGCATAAATTGCATACTTTATGAGCAATTAGCGCAAGTTTCAATTAAATTAATAGTTTTAAGCAACGTTAACGGCTGTTCCAAACTGCAAAGGATACATATCATTAAAATAGACTGCCAGTATTTAAGTGATTCATAATTCTTTTTAACGTATTGTTGATTAATATAGCTAATTAGATATTAATTATACACTATTGTATAAATCTTTCTATATACAATACATGTTGTGTTATTTAATAAAATTATTAAATTTAGGATGGGGAAAAGAATAAATGATATGTGTTGTGGTATTGAGGTTTCATTTCAACGACTAACATACGCAATTAAAAAATTAAATTACTATTTTCAGTTTGGCATATTGAATTTTTTTATAGCTTGTTTCAATAAATTAATACTACCACGTGTCGAGAAAGATTGGCCATAGATAACTGGTAACCATACCTAGTTAAGTTAGGATACGAGTACCTACTAGTTATTGTCTGACTTAAAAGTCAAAATTCTTAATACTTGCAAGTATAAATACTTGAGTACTACTTCTAGATACTTGTTCATCACACATAGAAGCGTAGCGCCGTGCCGCCAGCCGTTAGCTGACAACTAGCAAAGCCTGTGTATAAATATGCCCGCTATTTTACTACTTAAATTGCTACCGTTCGCGAGTTTGCATTGCACGTTTGATAAAAGGCAAAACCCATGGCCGAAGTTCGTCCCAACTGGGAACCCCTTGTACATTCGCCAAAAAGGCTGAGTAGTGAATAGACCTCGCCTCAAACTACCCCGCTGTAAATTTTAAAGCTCACAGAAGCTAAAATTGTAGGTCATTAAAAAAACTAGTTGAATTTAGATCGGGGAGAGGAGTTAACATGATCGTTTATAAGCAAGGCCAAGCAAGGGAGTGTCACTTGCTTGCTCGAGTGATAAAACGGCGCAGAAGTGCTATTTTTGAAAAGTGTGAATCACACAAAATCGGCGAGTCGAATAATTTTAGTTCGATATCGAATTATTTGCGTTTCATATCGAACGATTTTTTTTCAATATGTACATACATTTCAAAAATAGGGCCCCTGGAGTCAAAATTTTGAAAAGTATCACCAATATCTAGCCTTTACCAATTTCAATAAGGGTCAAATATTTAATAATTTATTATAATATAATTTACACACGTAAAATTTTTGACTTTCGTTCGATACCGAATGATTTTCATTCCAAATTAGTCATATACATACAATTAATTGTAGCAAACTACCTAAATGGTGCATTAATATTAACATGGATAAATTATTTATAGTAAGTAAGTTCTAAACGGTACACGTACCGCATGCATTCCTGAAGTAGCGTGCTCATCCTGCTTTTTACTAATTCATTAAAATCCCTATTAAATGGCCTCGCTACGAATGATTTGCCGAAATAGTGCCGCCTATCCAGCTAAGGATGCAACCAAAAAATCACTAGAATGTAGAATACTAACCCCCGTATTCTTAAACATTACCTTAGGAACGTCCTTCACTCAAACTCATTCGAGGGCGCCTTAAGAAAGTCCTCGAACTTTCCTTGAAAACGACATTCTTAGTTGGTTGCTTGAGCAAACTCCAATGAGATTATAATAACAATTTTAAACACAAAAATTGAAAATTAAAAAATAAAATGAAGTAAGTAAATACCTAGGCCAAAAGTGGCAAAAGCCCGTTTTTTATCTACTTTATTTCATTTCAATGACGCCTCAAGGTACCTCTCGACCAACCTTATATTTGACAGTTCGATACTCACCTCCAATGAGAAATCATCTCAAGTCAAGGAAGCTTGTGACAACTAATCATACCAATGAGGTAGAATAAGGTTGAGTCGAGTTTGAGTGAAGGTGTAAGAATACGGGTGGTGTATTACTTACACTCGGCAGGTACTGGGGCCTTATTCATCATGATCCATGTCGAAATCGCGATTATTGGCGATTACTTTAAATACCGAGCGAATCGATTTCAGATTGTACCATAATATATTTTGTTATGTATTTTCTTTGGTGCAAGAAAGAGTTTTTACTCACTTACTTTGTGTTTTTTTGAACGTCATTATCACTGAAATAAGAATACGTAGAAGTGCCAGGCCAGTTAAGTTTCTCGAGGCTTAACTTTGACAGACGGTATGGGACTTCTACCTAGTAATAATTCTGTAGTCGTTTCTGCCCTGCTTTATGAGATCAACATCATCATTTTGTGTAGGTTACATTACATTGTCATTTGACTATGTACACCCTGGTGTCAGAGTTGTTCGGAACCGCCTCTGGGCAACAAACCCTAAATTATTTGAAGTCACTCAAAATAGTCGATCGATTAAAATTTGGAGATTTTATAGACTTCGACTGCATTGTGTCAATCACTAGTTACTTCAGCAGGCAGTTCAGTCAGATCAGACTTTTTTTTTTATTTCTTGAAGTTAGGCGAATTTGTGAATCAAGAATTTATTAATAAAATTTTGTGTAAAAACGAAATAATGAAGCATGATTTCCAGTAATTACTATGTTTTAAACAATATCAACTTTTGTTTAAATATGTTTTTTACAAGTTAACCTTAGGATTTCCGGAGATAATAAGAGTCAAAATAAGTGTTTTGGTGCCATTCACCTATATTGATTTATCTTAAGACCAGTGACCTGTTTTTCGTGTTTGTAATGTGTAACTACTAAATATTTAATGAAATCATTACGCTGGACCGCGTGGGACATTAAGATGGGCATCTGATAAGAAACTTGTGATTTTTACTGAGTGGAATAATGGAAAAGTTCGTAAAACTAATACAAGATTTTTGTGATGTGTTGTTGAGCTCTTAACAAATTGAACAATTTGTTATTTCGTTATGGTGTTTATGTCTCACAATGATGACGCCTATTGAGGAGAAAAAAGATGAAAAGGTAAGTTTTGAAAAAAACAATTCACAGGCCAAATGTCAAGTGATTATATTCCTGTATGGTTTTAGGCCTATTATTTTCTCTTTATCATAGATTATTAAATATATATTTACCTAATTATATTTTATTTGGCGCATTCTTTCAATATTGTGTTACAATAGGTGTATTGCTTCGCCATGGGGCCTTAGTGGCTCACAACACACTGATCCATTTTGGTTGGTAGCAACCACCTCATGTTTATCCCGTCCAAAATATATGCGGATCTGGCTAGAATGTGTTTCCCCTTGTGATATTTTATCTTCCTTCCTATTTCAAAAATGAAAAAAATACAAATTTTTAAAAGATATCTATAAATTCAAACAAAACTTATTTTTTCTTTTCGTGATTTTTCTCTGTAGATAAAGGCATTACTTTGGTAGCAGAAATTTTACAGATTGTAGATAAGTATTTTGAGACATTCATAGTCCAAACTATAAGGTCTTGAAATCAGGGCTCTGAAACTAATAAGCTTCTAATTACTGGCTGTCAGAAAATGGATACACTCCCATTATATCTATTTCTATTCCTGCTGCAACCAAAAATACTCAATCGTTTTCCGTAGTGACTATAACATGGGGAGCCTTCAAAAAGGCGTGAAAAAAATTCCTTCAGGGTCGGATATTGTTTTATATCAGTCCGGGAAGCGTAAATACAAACCCAACTACAACACAGGCATCCATAGTCTGTGCTGTATTATCTTGCGGACGGCTTAAAGTAGGTAAAGTCTGTCCGATCCCAGCTGCAACACAGAGTCTGTCTGTAGTGCGATTGCTTTTGTTTTATTATACGCCAATGAAAAAACTAAAAGGCGGTTACAACACAGACACCCATAGTCTGTGCTGTATTATCTTGAGGACGGCTTAGACTAGGCAAAGGCATTTGTTTACAAGCCAATTAAAAAAAGCTGCTACTATACATCATACCCTTAGTAACTCATTTGATAAAATAATGTTAGATAATTTTTCAAGCGACTTCCCCAATTTAAAATGCTTTTGTTTATATATTTTTTTTTATTTGGTAACTCCACACTTCGAATTGATTTTAACAATAATGTGCTTTCAAATCGGTCACATTTAAATTTTATTTAAACCGGTACATAGACTGCTAAGAATATAACAATACCTTTTGGAGTTGGTATAGTCGGGTAAAAATGAGATTGGACAAAGATGTCATCTAAATAAACACATATCAACGTTTTTATTTTTCTTGGCGATGTTTATTACATTAAAAACAGACTACACACACACTCTTGGCATTATGTCAGTCAAACTAATCTACCTACGACCTACATACATTTCACTGCGAATTAGTTAGTCTATGATGAATGATTAAAAATGGCGCACGGCAATTATATTGGTTGTATTTACATTTAAAACAGTGAAATTTGATTACTTACTGATGAAAAGTTATTCCTTTGCACTTTGCCGTGTTCCTTGAATTATTGCGACAATACCTCAACACACACCAAGGCATTTTTTGAAGATTTTCATAGTGTTTTTGATTTGTACACTGGTGTCTACCCTAAAAGACACTTCTTGAGTCTGTACCAAATTTTTAAATGTCATACATACATTTAAAAATTTGGGCTCTTAATGCGTGTTTATGCTTGGAAATTTTATCATATCAATTTTTCTTTAAATACACCGTGAAATTTTAGTCGTTTTGGACCCATCGTCCAGTGACTCCATTCATGCAACTGAACAACTTTCCCCAAGATACATGGGTCGAAATATGGAGTGAATTTTTGGACCTCCCATACAAAATGTCTCATCACGTGACCTAACTTACTATGGGTAGTACAAATTTGTTTTTCATGTTTCGAGCTATGTTCCTTGGGGAAATTTGTTCGGTTGCATGAATGGAGTCACTGGAGGATGGGTCCAAAACGACTAAAATTTCACGGTGTATAATATCGCCATTACAGATTCGCACAGGCATGGTGCAGGTGTCAGACGGCAAGTCTCGTCCGCGGCCGGCGCGGCTGGTGCTCACGATGGACGCGGTGACTGTACAACGAGAGGTTACTGTGCCCGTGCAGCCCAAAGATAAGAACGTACCTCATGCAAGGGTGAGGATTTTGGAATTTAAATATTGGTTGCAGGTTGAGTTTGCAACGTTATGATCCGATGAAGAACCAAGACATACTCTCTAGGGTTGCAACTTTGAAGTGGGGCTGGGCTAGAAATAACAATGGTAGCTGAAGTAAGACTGTAACTGAGTGGTATCCAAGAAATATTCCGTGCTTCGGAAGGCACGCTAAGCCGTTGGTCCGGCTGCCATCTGGTAGTCTTTCAAGGAACCACGTCAGAGGCCGAGAGGCGTGTCCGCACAAGTCTGACATCAGCGTGTACATGGTCGATTGACAATGTAACCTACTCGAAATGATGATGACTAGTAAGTGACAAAATGAAATATGGCTACCAAAATTCAAATCTGTTTCAGGAACGAATGGTCCAAATAACCCGTCAGAAGGTTGGCGGGCTCGGACTCAGTATAAAGGGTGGTGCGGAACACAAGTTGCCGATATTAATCTCCAAGATATACAAGGACCAGGCGGCAGACCAGACCGGCCAGTTGTTTGTGGGAGATGCAGTCATCAAAGGTAACCTGATTTTATTTTTAACTTGTTGTTTCCCTCAGCTCGACCCGGGTCAAGAAGCTTTTTGACTCCGGTTCTTCAACTATATTCGAATTTTTTGACATTTTATAATTTTACCTGTACCATTATTGTTATTATTTTCTTTTTTTATGTCATTCATTTAATTATTTCTTGTGACAATTTAAATTTGACATCAAATTTTGTATTTTGCTTTCATGTAAAAATTTAATTTGATTGTACCTAATTAGTCAATTTTAACACTGAACTATAAGAGACTTCGCAACACCCAGTCTGGGTACATGTACTTACAAAAATTGCCCTAACTCCATCTATTCAAAAAATGTACATGTAAGCGAGAAATAAAATTAAATAACACACATACATTAGAAAATAGGAATTCCTAAAGTAGTAATCAGATTGCTCGTTATTTCGTTAAATTGACATTGTTATACAACAACTGTGTACACAATGCCAAAGTCGTTAAACATTTTATCTAAACGACTATAGTTATCAACAGCGTAACTACGTCTACGCCCTTGAATTTCTCGTAATATGTAAATTGACTAACATAAATAATGGTACTAATACTTACCTACTTTAAATTTGGATGAATAGAATAATCTTACTTTATAATTTATTTATTGGTTGAAATAAATTGGTTTAAAGAGTCACGGAGGTCAGACGGCAGTCGCGTAATAATCAGTGCCGCCAAATCAAGGAACATGACTGACAGCGCATCCTAGGCTTAGCGTAAGCTGAGGTCGCGACTAGGAAAAACACGCTTAGAGGAAGATCCATATTTAAAGCTAGTTTAAATTTCTACCCTCGTATTAAAAAATAATTTGTGAAGCTGATGTTAGCTAAAATGTTTTGCGTCTCGTTTCTTCACACTAAATGTCGAATAGGAGAGCAAGGGACGAAACATGTTTCATCTAACATGTGGTTACCAAATTATTGTCAACTAGCTATTTCCCGCAGCTCCGCCTGCGGTATATAGCCTAAGTTACTCAGGGTGAATGTAGCTTTCCAATAATGAAAGAATTTTTGAAATCGGCACAGTAGTTTTTAAGTTTATTCATTACAAAAATACACACACAAATACAAATCTTTCCTCTTTATAATATTAGTGTAGATAGGAGGGGAAATGTTCAAAAGTATCTTTTATAAAAAAAACTTCCATACTCAATTTATGCATACTTCAAATTAGATGTGTAGTCATGTACTTTGTGACCAAACTCATTGTTCCCAATTAACGTTTGCAAACGCTCAATTTGCATTTCCAACTGAATCAATAGTTAGTTTGACTATGCTGGATGTTAATGAACTATTGTTTAGCTGCCATCCGTAGGCTCAAGGTCTGGCGCCTTATTTTTGAAATATACTCATAATATCCATACTATAATATTATAAATGCGAAAGTCTGTCTGTCTGTCTGTTACGCTTTCACAGCCAAACCGCTGAACGGATTTTGATGAAATTTGGTATGAATATAGTTGAAGACCCGGGGTCAAACGTAGGCTACTTTTTGACGCAGGCGGAGCTGCGGGAAACAGCTAGTATCGAATAAAAATCTTTATATGTTTACAAAAACTTAATTAGGCGCAGACATGAAATCCTAATCCTAAATACTGTGAACTAACTTAGGTATTACTCGTAAATGCGGGTGTTTATAAAAAAAAATTCTACTAGTCAAAGAAACTTGTAACAAATGGCGGACTTAATGCTAAGAGCATTCTCAACCAGTCAACCAGTATATTATTTCTTTGTTACCTCTACACTACTGCTGAACTAATCTTACTGAAATTTCGCATAGCCTTCGGCTGCTAAAAACTTTATAATCATAAACATTCCATTGTTATTAACCAAATCCTGTATAAGCTCACTTGAAGGGATAATCACGAATGTACTATGAACGACATAGCCCCGGAACAACAACTATTCCTGGGAGATTCGAGCACGCCAGCAAAAGTGGAAAGTTAAGAGAGGTAGGACATTTTGTAAGGAGTAGTCCGTCTGGGAAAGTACCTCCACCCTACAGAAGACCGCAGCCAAATAACACTGTGATGCAGTGTTGTGTTCCTGCTGGTGAGTAGGGTCGCCAGGCTCCAGAGGGGTCGCTGTGCTGACAGCGGACAGGTCGGCAACGCGCTCGTGACATCTCCGGTGTTGCAGGCGTACCACTTACCATCAGGTGGGCCGTACGCCTGTTTGCCTACTTAGTTGTATAAAAAAAAAGTAGTTCACTATATAATACAATGTTTGCAACCTATTATTTTCTTTCAGTGAACGGCGAGTACATAACAGCGTGCAAACACGACGACGCAGTCAACATTCTGAGGAATGCCGGAGACATTGTGGTGTTGACAGTGAAGCACTATCGAGCTGCCACGCCGTTCTTACAGAAACAAGGTAAGGATTACAATTTATGGCGTTGTGTAATATTTTCATCCTCTTGCTCGAAAATAGATTCGTTATATCGAAAAAAAAAAACAATACATTACGTAAAGTAATAGGCCAATAATTTCTCTCGAGCTCTATAGTTTGACCAGCTCTATAGTTCTCGTAGTCCTATTGTCGATTTATATTATACTATACTTTTTTTTCAAGTCTAATAGTCTAGTCGATAGTCAAATCTAGTCAGAAGAATCAGGCTAAGTGCTAAAGTTCTCGTAGTCCTATTGTCGATTTATATTATACTATACTTTTTTTTTCAAGTCTAAAAGTCTAGTCGGTAGTCAAATCTAGTCAGAAGAATTAGGCTAAGTGAAGTGGTAAAAAAACCGCACTTAGCGATTACTAGGAAATTTTGGCAACAAGCATGAAAATCACATAAATCAAACACAGTATCACTTTCCGACACTCACGCTTGTTATCAAACACTTTGCGAATAATAATCCACCATTATTATGCACAAACACAAATATTGGAAAATAAAATACAGCGCCGATACTGCTCTTTACAGCTTCCGGCCAAAAATTCATTATATTATACTAAAAAATAATTGCCGTCACAAAGTTTTTTATCTCAGATTTCGTTTTGTCAATCTCTTAAAAAGTAAACTAGCAGTAATGGATTGCCGTATATCTTTTGCGCGCGTATATTTGCGAGAATAATGATAATTTCTACCCCGTCTTTGAGCAAGTAAGAAATATGGATACTGGGAACAACTAGTATTTTATAAAATGCTCTTTTATGAAACTTAATGGATTCTTTGGAAATGTTTATTTCGAAAACAAACGGAAAAATATTACTGTTTATTCGTCACTACAACGACCAGCTCGTTCGGCTCAATATTTTGAAACAGCATCGCACATTTGAATAGTTTGAAATAATTTCATCAAATTTGGTTAATTTTAGCCGATGGAGCGTCAGACACGGACAGTAGTACTGGAGACGACCATCCCTCGCTACATAATGCGGTGGACGCTAATTGCAACGAGAAGACTACTGAACAGACCAATGGTGGTTGGCAGGTAACACGGAATTTTTATTTATTTTATAACTAGCTGTTTCCCGCGGCTCCGCCTGCGTCAAAAAGTAGCCTATGTTCGACTCCGGATCGTCAACTATATTCGAAAAAAATCCGATTCAAAACCCTCAATATACGAGCTGGACTTGTGCCTATCCAGAGATTTCTTTCAGCGCAGACAGAATTTCTCATTTATAATATTAGTATGGATTTTTTAATACCACACGGTATACTTACTTTATGTAACTTTGCCTTGGTCTCTCTGGACCCCTATTTCATAATGTCTTTTCTTCGATGTCCCTAAAATATTAAACTTGTGTCTGATAGGGAAGAATGGAAGAAACTACCGACAAGAGCCTAGCTGTTAAATTTATGAATGAATATTTTTTTCTTCTTCAATAAAATACTTCATCACTTCTTTACATGCTTAGTGTCATGAAACTATGTAAGGAAATATGTCGTGTTATTGGTAAAGGTACAAAAGTTGACATAATCGGGACAAATATGTACTTTTCTTTGCATATTTAGCGTTTATGGTTTTGATTCGCTTGTTAACGCAGAATCCACTTGTGTACATACTATTGTAATATGTATAATTCAGCCAATCTTTAGAAGTAAGGGAATCCGTCACAAAAACTATTTAACTATATCTATACTACATACATAGTTAACTTTCTCAACGATATAATGGCATACACACACACACATACACTATAGACCTTCGTCCCAGAGGCCAATTTCCGACCTATCGTACTTCCTTGTGAGACCTGAATAATATTGTAGGGGCTTGTTTGGGACACCTAAATATCGAAGTCTCCCGCTCGGATCTGAAAGCTTCTGGAATATAGGGAACTTTGAAGAGTCCAAAAAAGTGGCAAAAAAAATTACGTGTGTGAGTGGTTGAAGATGAAATCAAACCATCCTTTAACGTTAGAAGAATTTATTTTAAAATTACAAAGAACAGAGCTTCGTCTATAAATTTATACCAACAAAATACAAGTAATACAGCTAATTTAGTATTACAGACTCTTATCTTTTAACGGGTCGCTATGTCTCAGAAAACATTAGGACTCATGGCATGGATTTAACATTACTGCTCCCTTATAGATTCTAAATGGTATAAATACTCTAATCCTACACAATTATGAAAAGCGGGGACATACCTGCTTAATATTGTAACCTTATTTATAGAGGCCAGCAGAGGTTCAACATCTCCGGGATAACGTTCAAGTATGGGAATGCCAACCCATTTGAAATAGATTGAAGAATCCTTTTAAATTTTAAAATTCGTTCTTATAAATTGTTCATTCTTTTAAATTCCTAAGTTGTTTTTTTTTTTCATTTGTAAAAATTCTTTCTTTTAAATTCTCAATTGTTTTTTAAATTCCACAAATTCTTTCTTTTAAATTCCTTTTCAAATTCCCACCGAGTGAAGAGACTTGATTAATCATTTTCTTCCATTGACTCAAAAAAATACAAAATCCCTAAACTTAAACTAAATATGAATCATCTATGTTGTATGCCATTGCTCAAGCTTTCCATTGTGTATATAGAGTGCGTGGGGTTCCCTAGAAGAAGGCAGTAGACCCGGCAGTCGCGCGGGTTCCGCTCGCGGCTCTCGTCCGTCCTCCGTCGCCTCGGATCGCGCTCAGAACGCTAACGCTACGCTCACACACAAAACTGAGTGGGTCGACGTTGTTTCTGGTGAGCAATTTTACATTTACACATTTAATTTATTTATTAACCGCCTTATTCATAAAAATATTAATTTGGTAAGCCCAGTTTAAGTAAAATGTGTTTGGTCCTACGAATAATAATTCTCTAGAAGCCTAACTAATCCCGAAAAATCATTCCACGCGATATGTACCACGGAGGGTGGGGCTTAAAATATGAACCTCGCGGGGCGACAGTTCGCCGTGACACTCGAGTCGTGCGGTTGCGTCGCAAAAAGTTTCCTTTGAGAATATTGCTGTGTTTTTGCGATAATCTATTCATTAAAAATGCCGTCATGTGCCGTGAAGTGGTGTAGAAGCCATACAGACATGAAAAACACAGGACTCACCTTTCATATGTAAGAAAATAAATATTTTAATAATCCATACTTGACATCTGTGGAAAGTGTTATGCAAAATATACCTAAGATTTTATTTCCATGCAGTATGTACCTCTCACGTGGTGTGCTCAGAAAAAAGATGTTTGTTTCTTGTATGAAGGATGATATGATGCATTAGTACAAATTTTTCATTGACACAAATTCCCAACAAATTTAATTCAGCGTGTTAAGTGGATAAACGCGGTTCGTCTGGAAAGAAATGAATTTGAATGGATGCCTAGTAAAATATGCACCATACACTTTTGCAGTGAGGCCATGTTTATACTCTATAAACGGAAGAAAGAGATACCAACTATTTTCATACAGTTTTTTTGCCATTTTACGTCAAAAATGTGCTAGTTTTGTTAGGTTAGGTCAGTGATTCCCAAAGTGGTCCAGGTGGACCCCCAGGGGTCCACGGGAGACTTGCTGGGGGCTACGTAGGCGTGAACAAAAAATGGGGGTCCATAAGATGTTAATGGGGGTCCACGAAAATTTATCTGCTTTTGATAGTAAAGAGCAAAAATGTAAGCATAGTTTTTATAAGGGCCTACCTACATTGTTTTAAGTACCTATCTAAGCAGATAATATTTTAATAAGGCAAGCGACTGTTACTTGTCCAAACTTGTGTATTCGATATTACGTACAATTTCGTGTACAGACTTGCAAAGCGCTATCCGCCCGACAATGCTTAATGCTTGTTCAGACATGAACTTGATCAACACTATAAATACTTGATGCCAAAGGCAACCAAACGCATTCATTTGTTTCCGGAATTTCGAAAACAAGGCGGAATTTGGAAAAAAGTTGTGAGAAAATTTATATCTGTGTTTGCTAGTGCCGGAGAAAAGTAAGTAACCTACCTTTTTTTGTTATAGTACTTAAGTATTTTGTTTACGTGTACTAGTCGGTTGATCACAACGGCCTGTATAGATAGGTAACTTAGTAACTTACAGATATTTTAATTGTCCTCTTTCGATTTGAAGACAAACACAGCACGTTTTATTCAATTGTTTTTTCACGAGAGAAGCACTGCCTCTCTAAAAAGGCCGAATAAGCAATATTGCAGAGCAATTAATTTTGTAATTTTTCTTGCAAATAACTACTAATTTTATAAAACAGTAATTTCATAATCATGTTAAATTAATTTTGAAGTAACTATTTTATCAAAACTATTCCTTTTCGGAAAGAGCGAGCGGTGCGCGGGCGACGGGAAAAGGGCGGGGCTTGAACTTCGATGCCTGTTTGTCACGTTTTAACAATGAAGCCGCAGACAAAAAATACGCAAATACACGGAGCGCGTGAACTCATTGATTTAATAAAATGTTAGTTATCGTTTTTATGGACAATTTTGGGATTTCGACGTTTATTTTTTCCTACACAAATATGATCAGTATTCGATACTGAGTACACTAATTTTTATTTATACTATTAAAAATTAGTGGTAAATTATGTACTTTAAAATTGATACCGTTTTGTGAAAACGTTTGTATTTGTCTCAGCGGTTTATTAGTTGGTCCCTTTACAAGCCGTAATTCTATTTCCGCGTGCTGACAAAGGCTGCGGTGTGATACCTATATTCAGAAAAAAACTTGGTTACTAAAACATTTTTTTTACAGGTAAGGTAACTGACACGAAACATGGCTACAGCAAAGAAAAAATGTCGACAATATAGTGTCGATTATTTGAAATATGGTTTTGTTCCATCAGAGGCAGACAAACAATTGCCCATGTGCCTATTATGCAACAAAGTTTTGAGCAATGACTCTATGAAACCATCAAAGCTCGAAGATCATCTAAAAAGGTGTCATACTGATAAAATAGGTAAAGATTTAAAATATTTTCAAACATTGAAAGAAAAATATGGAAAGAGACCCACCATGCACAGTATGTTCGCTTCAACATCTCAAAGTAACGATGATGGCTTGCGGGCATCTTACAATATCTCATTACTTATAGCAAAATCTGGAAAACCGCACACTATCGGAGAACAATTAATTTTACCCGCTGTTGAAGAGGTTTTAAAAACTGTTTTGCACAAATCTCCATTTGACGTACTAAAAAGAATTCCATTAAGTAACAATACTGTACAAAGACGCATTGATGAAATGAGCTCTGATATCGAAAGCTTTTTGTGCAATCATCTGCAAAAAACTCATTTTTCTATACAACTGGACGAGTCAACGTTACCCAGTAATGAAGCATTACTATTGGCATATGTCCGATTTATTGTTGAGGAAGAAATTCACGAAGAATTGCTATTTGCCAGAACTTTGGAGACTGACACTAAAGGCGAATCAATATTTAATGTCCTGAGTAATTTTTTTACGGAAAAATCGATCCCATTTACAAACATTATTTCAGTGGCAACAGACGGAGCTCCTGCAATGGTCGGGCGATATCGTGGGTTTATAAGTCATCTCAAAAGAATTATACCAGGACTTACAGCTATTCATTGCGTAATCCACCGACAACATCTTGTGGCAAAACATTTAAGTGACAGGTTGAACCAATCTCTTCATTTTGTAATAAAAGCTGTCAACAAAATCAGAAGCAATGCATTGAATACACGTTTATTTGCTCAATTGTGCGACGAAAATGATGAAGACTTCCAACGACTGCTCTTACATACTGAAGTACGCTGGTTGTCGAAAGGTGCATGCTTAACGAGATTTTACTCTGTTTTCGATTCCATATTAGAGTTCTTAGAAAGTAGAGATCCAGATTTAAAAGAAAACTTGATCAAATTCAAAGCAGACATTGCGTATTTGACAGATTTGTTTAAAAAATTTAATGATATTAACTTGCAGTTACAAGGGGACAGCCTGAATTTAATAAAAACAAAGGGGATAATTTCGGCTTTTCTTGGGAAATTGAAATTTATGAAGCAAAACATTAGTCGGCGCGAATTCTCTCAATTTCCAAACTTGTCGCAGGTAGAATGTATTGATGAGGATATCCATACCTACAGTCAACATTTAAGTGCCCTGCATGATGACTTCAAAACCAGGTTTGAAGATATACTGACGATGGATATACCACCATGGATAATAAATCCATTTGATGAAACGGAAGTGGCCAATGTTGTATTACAAGAGGAGCTGCTCGAGCTAAGCACTAATGAGGAGCTGAAGGTGAAATTTAGAAAAGGCTACCCAACATTTTGGCTGCAAGCAGAAATACCCGACTCGTGATCTTGTCGCGACCAACACATGCATTTTGTCTATGAGTGTTTGTAATTACTGTTTTGTATCAAACACACACATATGCAATTACATTACTCAGCTTGGTTTAGTACTTGGGTCAATCAACTTTTCTTTGCCAGAACGTGTCCTTTACAATCAACATGAAATTTTAATTAAACTATTAGGACAACACTATGTTTGTAGGTTTATTTTAATTATCAGAATTATCTCCAAAATATCTAAGTATAAATGTATAAAAAGTTACTTCTAATATTTTGAAAAAAAAATAGTGTGACCCAATAGACGAAATTGTACTCCCATACAAATTTACGTTGTCCCTTGTACGCACTAGTCAACAAAATTACAATTTTATGCCTAAATATTCGTAGGCGAGCAGAAATTTAAAATAATAATCACATACTAGGATACATTACTCTTCCTAAAACTCTATTTACAGAATAATAGAATTCATTTTAGTATATTCACGTGACTTTAATAACTTTGTCCCTGACGATACAATGAAACTGTTGTCTGCTTACTCACGCCATATAAAGTACTAGCTAAAATGACAGAGATAGCCTATAAATGGTATGACCAATGAGGTCTGTTCTACGAGTCATCTGATCGTGGGTATGCCGCTGAGAAAGGTCCGCTTGCTCGGCCATTTCGTTCGTGACCCTGAGTGAGGCAGCGTGTTTTTACTGGGGCTCTGCTGGGTGACATCGAATTTCGGTAAATATTTGATCTATTTACGGGAATTGTGTTGTATTTATTTAACAATTGAGTCTGAAATGCTTTGGGTGCAGTCGCATATACAAATTTTTATTTATTTCTAACAAAAAAACGTATTTAATCGTTAAATTTCTCTTGGGCCTCAGTTCCACTGAGTCACATTGTAACGTGACCCAAGAGACAATTTTCGTTAGTTAGGAGACTTTTTGTGTTTATTATTAAATTTAAAGAATAGTCACTCTTCAAATTCAAATACTAACTGGGATGAAGAAAATTAACAACCAGGCATATTAGTATCTAAAAACAATTGCTACAAGCGAATGTTTTTTTAACTAGAAAAGCTGAATGCGCGTTTTTCTTTCATCGGTTATGCTCGATTGTCACGTTTTCTTACTAAGATAATGCTTTTAGTCTCTTACCCTCCGCTTTGGTGACGCTATTTATGTGCTCTTTCAGCTACCATGTCGTTTACTGCTGCAGAAAGGCAGAAGCGATGTAAAGAAAAACTAAAACTGAATTCTGAGAAGTATGAAAAGAAGAAACGAGAGAACTACCATAAAAAGAAAATACTTATTAAGGATCTGTCAGCAAAAGAACAATATAATGCTAGAGTTATTTGGAGGTTGAGAAAGAAACAATTAAGACAGCGAAAGAAAAAACTTAAACCGTGTCCTTGATATAACACCACCTAGCTCTCCTTTAATAGCGCCTCTAAATGAAAGCGATAATGAAGACGTAAACTTTACTACAGAAAATATAGCTTCGCCAGCTCCTAAAAACGAATCTAATAAAACATCACAGGGTAAAAAGAGAATAAGAAGAGACCGTTCAAATTATATAGAGATAATTTAAGACTACAAGTAAATGAAAAATTGAAAAAGCAGTGTGAAAGGTTTAAAAAGCGTTGCCAGAGAATAGAATTGAAAAAAAAAACCTATATATAACCTATATATAAAAACCTAGAAAGATAAAAAAACTAAATATCAAAAGCTGTCTACAACTATGAAAACTAATTACCAAAGATTAAAAACATTAAAAGAAAAAAGAATTTTGAAAAATATTATAACACAGTACATTAAATAGAAATTATAAGAGAATCTTTAGGAATTACAAGTAAACCGAGGACATCGATGAAAGTTATCACCTCTTCAACAAAACTAAAAAAAACAATAGAAATATCAAAGATATATCAAGGGCTACCGCTGGCAAAAAGAAACTTGTACAAAAAATGATCAGAAAATGCAAAAAAGGTTTATGTTGGATAGTATGAAAAAATTGTTCAAGACATTTAAAGAAGAAAATCCTGGATTTAAGTGTTCGTACTTTTACTTTACAAAAAAAAACATTCTATGTTTTAAAGCCAACCGTGAGTGGACGTGAAATGTGCTTGTGCAAAACGCACACAAATACAGCATACAATTAAAAACAAAATGTCATTTTGTTTTTAAGCATTAAGATCACTAGATCTTAATGCTTTGATTATTTCAACAGTCTGCAATTCTAAAAATCAAGCTTGTATGTACGGAACTTGCAATCAATGCAAAGACATTAAAATTAAACCTAATGCTGGCAAACGCACGGACAAAATACGCTGGAAAGAATGGGAAAGAATAATAGAATTATATGACAAAGACGAGAAACAAAGGAAAACCTTCAAGAACGTGAAAAGTGAGAAAGAAGGGACAGTCGAACAGATAATGCAAATATTTAATGAAGAAATAAAGATATTAAAGAAACATACATATAATATGAAGGCCCAGTTTCATAATTTTAGACAGGCTGTTGATAATGTACCAGAAACAGAAGCAGTCATAGTTGTAGACTTCAGCGAAAATTATACGTGCAAGCTCTACGAAGAAATTCAGGCACACCAATTTAGCGGTTCAAAGCAGCAAGTCTCTGCATACGGTGGTGGTATATCTCAACGTTGGTGACAATAACAAGAAAGTTGAATCCTACTGCACAGTTTCATCAAACATCAATCATCAACCTGCAGCTATATGGGCCCACTTGGACCCAATATTGAAAGACATAAGAAACAGTCACCCCAGCGTCACAACTGCTCATTTTTTCTCCGATGGTCCGTTTAGTCAATACCGCCAAAAACAAAACTTTTATCTGAGTTCAACCACTCTGTTCAACTATGGATTCACAGGAATTACATGGTCTTTTTTTGAAGCAGGTCATGGAAAGGGACCTGCTGATGGCATAGGTGGCTATCTAAAAATGTCGGCAGATGATCTTGTAGCACGTGGTGATGATATTTCTAATGCCAATGATTTCTATGAAGCACTGAAAGACGTTAACAAGACCCGACTTTATCTCATATCTTCGGATGATATATCAAATGTGGCCAAAACTTTACCAAAGAAAATTTCAACTCTTGTGGGCACAAAAATGTACACCAAATATTTACGACAGTTCGAGGAGAAAAAAAATACAGAAATTAAGCTTTCTTTTACGAATTTCCCTGGTACCTATATTTTATAATTATTTTGGTGAGTTTTTAATAAGATCTAAAATATGATCTCGAATTAAGACTGATTACAGTGAAGATTTGATTATAAGTGATGAAAAAGTTTGAATATGTCTCTTGAGTCACTAAAATTGTCTCTGGGCTAACGGTTATATCCCTCACATCCTCTTAGAATTTTCATTTTTTTATGATTAACCTTCTTTACATAAATAAACCTTTGTATACAAATATATTATTTACTTAGAACCAGTTAGCGCAGAGATGGTATTTTTAATTTTAATTTACCTAGATCAGAAATTTTGAGAAATATCGGTTTGTTTTTTAATTAAAGTGACCCAAGAGACACAATAGCATTAAGAAAATAATTAATGTTACTCATTATAGCTACTGGTCAAAGCAATTATAGTTTATTAACATTTGTTCCTTTAATATAAATATTGATTTTCCTATTCTGTGTAATTTTATTTGCTTAAATAGCACATAAGAAAACGTTACCCAGGGGAATCTTATTAAGCTCCGTTTCATTCTTTGTGTGTAAAAAGTATTGAAATATAGTAAATATTTCGGTGCTGAACCTGCTATAACAAACTTTAATAGTTGCTGTATTAGAATCATGAAGTAATTTTATAAAAACATTAATTTTATTTTTTGAAAAAAAAATTGATCCAGTGCAAGGAATAGTTGATTCACCCACTTAGTGTATTACATTCGTACCAAAATTTTACTCATCTCATCATTATTTGTGTGACTCAACCAAGAGATAATAAATTCGTGTCTAGAGGCTGTGGTGATCTGTAATACAGTTCTTCGGAAGCCTATCTCAGACACCCGTCTCTCACAACACTGGTATTATCAGTTACTTTGATATTGTACCTAGTATTAAAGCACTTGCCAATTGTGTTGAGAAAATAAATATTTTTTTTATATTTATTTATTTATTTTACAATACAAGGTGGTATGACAATTTAACCCAGTCTATGCGAATGACATACAATATGTAACGGTCATCGACACCAAGAGTGTATGAAATTTTTTAAAGGTCCCGGGCTAATTATTGCAAATGTTTACAGTGCCACTTATGATGGGTTATGTGACGAGATACGTTATGGGAACGGACAAGCTAAGGCCCGGTGCATTTGAGGTGAGAATTTTTTTATATTATTTATATCTAGAACATTTATTTTATTTTTTAGTGTCGCTAGGTAGGATAAATTTGTAATAAATTCAAGTGGCAGTGGGTTCATTGAGATGTGAATATGATAAGCATTGATCATCGAATGTAAATGATTGATGAGTAATTTTAATAAATTGCCATTGTTTACATTATTGTCTTTTTCCATTGAGACAGACTTTACTTTCCTATAGTTCTCGAACCATAGAGCTAAATGTTAGAGCGAGATGAACAATGTGCCAGTGCAAAGTGGCAGCGAGATACACAGTGTACCAGGAGCCCTATCATTGAAATGTATGACTCGTATGTCGAATAAAAATCGTTCGATATCGAATGATTATCGTTCGAATGAAAATTATTCGATTACTAACAAAAACTATTCGACTCGATTTTGCGTGAGCCACTCTTTTTCAAAAATAGCACTCTAGAGTGGTTCCGTCGTGATTGTTTCTGTGCGGAAATACATTCATAGAAATACTAGCTTTTACTCGCGCAAGAAGGATTTTAAAATGTTTATTTTTGTAGTCAGCGACCCGAATAACCATGAAAACGATATCCGTATCGACTTTAAGACACAGTCACCCGGTTTCCACCTTTTAAAGGTTGATTTTTGGAAAATCCTGAAACAGGTTTTTACTCATTTATTAGGTATCATCAATGCTCTTAAGAAGTTTTAACAAAATTGGTCTAACTAATAACGTTTCTCCATACAATGTTAAACCCCCCATTTAACCGCTTTAAGGGATGAATTTTGAAAAATCTTTTCTTAGTGCACCCCTAGTCCACAAAACGAACCCACGTGCCAATTTTGGAACCAAACTACCTTGCGGTTTGGGCTGCACCGTCAGTCTTTTAGAGCCTTTTTTTATATATATATAAAAGACTAGCTTTTGCCGCAGCTCCGCCTGCGTCAAAAGGTAGCCTATATTTGACCCCGGGTCTTCAACTATATGTACACATACCAAATTTCATCAAAATCCGTTCAGCGGTTTGGCCGTGAAAGCGTAACAGACAGACAATATATAATATTAGTATGGATAGATACACAAACAAATCGAAACCACTAAGATGTTTAGAAATGCAGGCATTTAAATCGAGCTTCTCATTCATTTATGTTCATTCACAAATCATTTATTTATTCAGGTGCGTGGTGCCAGGCCTAACTTGACATCAGGAGTTATTCACGCAGAAGAACCTGCAGCTTTATCGGCCTGGCTTAAGGCCATCTCCGACAACATCGTGGGCCTCACTAATTTACAGGTCATTGACGATAACCCTTTGTACTCAATAGGCTAGTTTCATAAAAAAATATAATTAGTCCGTCGTCAGTTAGATAATCAAAAAATATTGGAGACGTATTTTTTCATTTGAAAATTAAACAAAGAATGGTAAAAAAATGACGTGTTAAAAGTTCCGTGTGACGTCACAGTGTGCTACACTTTTTCGCAACTGCCTGCGACCATGAACGCTGTAAAGTGTTTGAAACGTCAGGTGTAAATAAATAAGTAATAAACGCGATAAAACCGTATTAAAATAGTTTAATTTAATGTATTAAATATAGTTTAATCATTACCCTTTATTGATTCGCTACTCGGCAGATTTGTCAATTCAGCACATTCCAGCATACGTCAATAAAAACAATCTATTGTTTGACAGATGAAGCTGTTCAACCGCCATCTTTCAGCGGGCGAAAGAATCGAATACATGGGCTGGGTTCACGAAGGCGTGCTCTCTGCTGCCCAGCCTTGGCAGGTGTACCGAGCCAAGTTCCTGCTTCTCAAAGGAACTGACGTGTTGCTGTTCGACCAGCCGCCTGCGACATTAGCCGATTTGGCCAAATGCCCTGAAGTTCTTAAGGTAATTATTCAAATCTTTGAAAACAATTTTCAATATCTGGCGTTTTGAGTTTGCCGCGAGCAGACAGATAGACATGCGGGGCGAGTGCAATTTGTTTTCTTCGTCCAAGCGTGCTTGCGGTACGCTATAAGTCATGGCCTTTGATTTGGCGGCAGCGGTTATCACAATAGACCGACTGCATTCTGACCTCCGTAACCCTTTTTTAACAGGGAAACCAGACCAACTAAAACAACCCAAAGTGTGATAGTAGTCAACACTGCCAGATTTTTTCAGGCTGCCGAAAGGCATTCTGACACGGCCTAGCGACTGCCATCTATTGATAATAACCGGAACCAACGACTTATCCGCGCCTTCTGAAGTACGGAGGAGATCGAGATAGAAAATGCCACTAAATGGCGACCAATCCAATACGGGTCGCGTCTCGTTGTCGCTTGACTCGCGCATTCGCTACGGATACGGGTCGGTTGAGGATATCGAGCTCTTCATACGACTTGCGACTTCAATTAGTAATTGAGCGTAAGCGAAGTCTCCATTTCCAGACTGGCCAATTTTGCTTTTGTACGGAAAAATGTATGTTCCCTGTAGGTCGCATTTCTGATCGAATCCCTCATAGCAACGGTTTATGAATTAATCTCATGTTTCTAGGTAGTTCGCGAAGTCTACTGTTCACAGAACTACTGGTATCTATGTAATATGTATAGATCTTTTACAATAAAATTTACTACCTCTGTGGTCCAGTGGCCTGCCTTTGACCCGGAGGTCGCGGGTTCGATTCCCACGGGAAGCACACTTTATTTAGTTATTTTCAGTTTGATCATGACATTGCAGGCTTGAATCACCTGATTGTCTTAAAAAGAAAGATGATTCCGTGATTTTGCTCTTTTGATCCGCCATTTTGGGTCGTCAATGAAACCGCGTCAGAGGCCGAGAGGCGGTTCCGCACAACTCTGACACCAAGGTGTACATGGTCGATTAATAGCGTAACCTACTTGAAATGATGATGATGATGAATAAAATTTAACTATTGTTTAAGGTGTACCAAACGATGTTCCGCACGGTGAAGGAAAGCGAAACAGTGGACTGGAGGCAGCACTGCTTTCTGGTACAAAGCGGGGCAGCCGGACCAGGCACGCCCGGACCTAGGTATATATTTATATATTTATAATAGAAACAAAAATAAATTACACTTACCCTCACTCAAGAATAAAAACGTTGAATTTATGGCCATAAAATTATACAATGAATTACCTAACTATATAAAGAACACAATTTATGGCCATAAAATTATACAATGAATTACCTAACTATATAAAGAACACAATTTATGGCCATAAAATTATACAATGAATTACCTAACTATATAAAGAACACAATTTATGGCCATAAAATTATACAATGAATTACCTAACTATATAAAGAACACAATTTATGGCCATAAAATTAAACAATAAATTACCCAACTACACAAAGAATGAATAAAATTACGATTCGTATAATAAAAAATTCAAAGAATCCCTATATATATATATAAAAATCAATGCCACTTTTCGTTGTAATTTTGTAACTCAAGAACGGGCTCACCTATCCAAACCGAATGTTTAGGCTTTGTTCGGACTATTTAGTAGATGGTTTATGTGAAGTTTGCACAAAATCGGTCGAGCGGTTCTTCATTTATCACATTTTATACGTAGCGAAGCACGTATAAATTGCATTCCTATTTGCAATATCTGTAATTGGCGACTAAGTTGTAAGCACTTACAAATTACTTAAGAACACTTAAATTGAATTTGAAAGAATAGGCTACTTGATTGTGTTTAACATTTTGGCAACACATAAATACGGTAAAAACACATACGCTAATAAGTAACCGTTTCCGAAAATTGGTTTTTAATAGGCGATTAAAAACTTACCGAGACATGGCAAAGGTAAATTCACATACAACGGACGATCCGCAAACCTCCCACAGTAATTGAAACCGCGAGCTGACGTCACACCTTTTTGGAATGTATGAAGGAGCTCTCAATTTGTACGACAAGTGTACCTTAAATAATGCGTTTGTGTAAGTAGTTCCTAAATTAAAGTTTATTTTGTATGGGTTTGTCGATTATGATATATATATTTTTTTTAATTTGATATTTTCGAAATGGACGTTTCCATCGAATTTTTAAAATTAAAAAATCTGTGCAACATATGTAAATCAAAATTTTGTACAACGTATTTAAAAAAAAGTATTCTGTCATTCTTAATATTAAATTATTATTTTTTAAATTCAGAACTTTGAAACTATCCTATTATTAAGGGACCGATTTACCAACATCGTTCCTATCCAAGAGTAACTAATCTAAGCATAAATAACGGATAGCGGACATTTTTATTCTAGAGACAGAGTCCTTATACCAGAATTATACGTGGATTAACAGCATATTCTTGGGTTAACTGTTTGGTGAAATGTAAACTTCATTATACTAGAGTAAATTGCGGATTTTGGTGAAATCGGGTTAGTACTAACGTACAGAACGGATACCGCACCGAGCCGCCTAGATTTAGGGTATAAACCAGTAGTTCCCAAACTTATTTTTCTCGTGGACCACTTTCAAAATTTTACTGGTTTCGGTGGACCCCCTGCTGCTACATTTCTACCACATTCTTAAAGTCGCCAAAAAATAAAAATTGTGTCACTTCTGAGTTCTGTCCCTATATTTCGATATGTAAAATAAAAACGAAAAATGGTACATTTTATATCACTTTATTTATTAAAAGAATAGAATTACAAGAAAAAAATATTAAGGTAATATAGGTTCAGGTCATAATTTTAATTAATGGGAAGGATGTATCTGATGGAGTGTCAGCAAACGATCAATGTTTGGCTTTATTTTTGTGAGCAATAACCGCAAATCCCCCCGCTCTGTGATGTTTAATTTGCTCCTTTTTTTGTTAAGAGGTTTGTAACGGCACTAAAACTCCTTTCGACAAGATATGACGAGGGAAAAGCTATTAAAAATTTCCTTGCGATTTCCCACAGTCCAGGATATTTTTCGGGTATTTCTGCTTGCAGCCAAAATGTTGGGTAGCCTTTTCTAAATTTCACCTTCAGCTCCTCATTAGTGCTTAGCTCGAGCAGCTCCTCTTGTAATACAACATTGGCCACTTCCGTTTCATCAAATGGATTTATTATCCATGGTGGTATATCCATCGTCAGTATATCTTCAAACCTGGTTTTGAAGTCATCATGCAGGGCACTTAAATGTTGACTGTAGGTATGGATATCCTCATCAATACATTCTACCTGCGACAAGTTTGGAAATTGAGAGAATTCGCGCCGACTAATGTTTTGCTTCATAAATTTCAATTTCCCAAGAAAAGCCGAAATTATCCCCTTTGTTTTTATTAAATTCAGGCTGTCCCCTTGTAACTGCAAGTTAATATCATTAAATTTTTTAAACAAATCTGTCAAATACGCAATGTCTGCTTTGAATTTGATCAAGTTTTCTTTTAAATCTGGATCTCTACTTTCTAAGAACTCTAATATGGAATCGAAAACAGAGTAAAATCTCGTTAAGCATGCACCTTTCGACAACCAGCGTACTTCAGTATGTAAGAGCAGTCGTTGGAAGTCTTCATCATTTTCGTCGCACAATTGAGCAAATAAACGTGTATTCAATGCATTGCTTCTGATTTTGTTGACAGCTTTTATTACAAAATGAAGAGATTGGTTCAACCTGTCACTTAAATGTTTTGCCACAAGATGTTGTCGGTGGATTACGCAATGAATAGCTGTAAGTCCTGGTATAATTCTTTTGAGATGACTTATAAACCCACGATATCGCCCGACCATTGCAGGAGCTCCGTCTGTTGCCACTGAAATAATGTTTGTAAATGGGATCGATTTTTCCGTAAAAAAATTACTCAGGACATTAAATATTGATTCGCCTTTAGTGTCAGTCTCCAAAGTTCTGGCAAATAGCAATTCTTCGTGAATTTCTTCCTCAACAATAAATCGGACATATGCCAATAGTAATGCTTCATTACTGGGTAACGTTGACTCGTCCAGTTGTATAGAAAAATGAGTTTTTTGCAGATGATTGCACAAAAAGCTTTCAATATCAGAGCTCATTTCATCAATGCGTCTTTGTACAGTATTGTTACTTAATGGAATTCTTTTTAGTACGTCAAATGGAGATTTGTGCAAAACAGTTTTTAAAACCTCTTCAACAGCGGGTAAAATTAATTGTTCTCCGATAGTGTGCGGTTTTCCAGATTTTGCTATAAGTAATGAGATATTGTAAGATGCCCGCAAGCCATCATCGTTACTTTGAGATGTTGAAGCGAACATACTGTGCATGGTGGGTCTCTTTCCATATTTTTCTTTCAATGTTTGAAAATATTTTAAATCTTTACCTATTTTATCAGTATGACACCTTTTTAGATGATCTTCGAGCTTTGATGGTTTCATAGAGTCATTGCTCAAAACTTTGTTGCATAATAGGCACATGGGCAATTGTTTGTCTGCCTCTGATGGAACAAAACCATATTTCAAATAATCGACACTATATTGTCGACATTTTTTCTTTGCTGTAGCCATGTTTCGTGTCAGTTACCTTACCTGTAAAAAAATGTTTTAGTAACCAAGTTTTTTTCTGAATATAGGTATCACACCGCAGCCTTTGTCAGCACGCGGAAATAGAATTACGGCTTGTAAAGGGACCAACTAATAAACCGCTGAGACAAATACAAACGTTTTCACAAAACGGTATCAATTTTAAAGTACATAATTTACCACTAATTTTTAATAGTATAAATAAAAATTAGTGTACTCAGTATCGAATACTGATCATATTTGTGTAGGAAAAAATAAACGTCGAAATCCCAAAATTGTCCATAAAAACGATAACTAACATTTTATTAAATCAATGAGTTCACGCGCTCCGTGTATTTGCGTATTTTTTGTCTGCGGCTTCATTGTTAAAACGTGACAAACAGGCATCGAAGTTCAAGCCCCGCCCTTTTCCCGTCGCCCGCGCACCGCTCGCTCTTTCCGAAAAGGAATAGTTTTCATTAAATTAAACTATTTTAATACGGTTTTATCGCGTTTATTACTTATTTATTTACACCTGACGTTTCAAACACTTTACAGCGTTCATGGTCGCAGGCAGACTCATGTTCTCAGTTCATGAACGCTGTAAAGTGTTTGAAACGTCAGGTGTAAATAAATAAGTAATAAACGCGATAAAACCGTATTAAAATAGTTTAATTTAATGAATAACAATCGCGAAAACATAAGAAAACATTAGGAATAGTTTTGATAAAATAGTTACTTCAAAATCAATTTAACATGATTATGAAATTACTGTTTTATAAAATTAGTAGTTATTTGCAAGAAAAATTACAAAATTAATTGCTCTGCAATATTGCTTATTCGGCCTTTTTAGAGAGGCAGTGCTTCTCTCGTGAAAAAACAATTGAATAAAACGTGCTGTGTTTGTCTTCAAATCGAAAGAGGACAATTAAAATATCTGTAAGTTACTAAGTTACCTATCTATACAGGCCGTTGTGATCAACCGACTAGTACACGTAAACAAAATACTTAAGTACTATAACAAAAAAAGGTAGGTTACTTACTTTTCTCCGGCACTAGCAAACACAGATATAAATTTTCTCACAACTTTTTTCCAAATTCCGCCTTGTTTTCGAAATTCCGGAAACAAATGAATGCGTTTGGTTGCCTTTGGCATCAAGTATTTATAGTGTTGATCAAGTTCATGTCTGAACAAGCATTAAGCATTGTCGGGCGGATAGCGCTTTGCAAGTCTGTACACGAAATTGTACGTAATATCGAATACACAAGTTTGGACAAGTAACAGTCGCTTGCCTTATTAAAATATTATCTGCTTAGATAGGTACTTAAAACAATGTAGGTAGGCCCTTATAAAAACTATGCTTACATTTTTGCTCTTTACTATCAAAAGCAGATAAATTTTCGTGGACCCCCATTAACATCTTATGGACCCCCATTTTTTGTTCACGCCTACGAAGACCCCCAGCAAGTCTCCCGTGGACCCCTGGGGGTCCACCTGGACCACTTTGGGAATCACTGGTATAAACCGAGAGAAAAACAGTATGGATGACGATTTTTCCGAGCCTCTGGGAAGACTATGACGCTGATACGATAATAACCAACCCTAGGAGTGACACACACATTGACGCGTGTGCGTACGCGACCGGATCGTAGTAGTCGTAATAGGTGTCGGGCTCACCGCTGTTGTCGGAGTGTGCGGTGTGTGTGTGTGCTGGCGTCTGAACTTAGCAGAGCTTGTGTCTCAGTACACCAGACTATACTCACTAGATGAATACGGCGTGAATTTGTCTTATGTACAATGTGTTTACATATTTGTCGCTATATATTTATTTATTTCTTTTGTAGGTACTTCAGTGCAGAAACAAGACAAGAACTACTGAGGGTAGAAGCTGCGTGGACTGCTAATATAGTCAACTCTGTTATACGGCTTGGGGTAAGTCCTATCCATTCTCATTATTTCTCTTTTTGCATATATAACTGTCCTGATTACATAGATTTTTTATTGATTTTTTTTTATTTTATTAAAAGCAGTTTTCATATCCTATATTTTTTTTTTTATTTTTCTTAAGCTAAATACATCTCTAATCATTATAATTACATTATTTAGAAGTCTTCACCAATAAACTGTGGAAGGATGCAAGAACATGTTAATTATGTTAGGTTACAAGAAAAGGAACGAATTTAATAGGCTAGTTATGAGTGCTATGGAAAATGTTGATCCGATCTGATGTAAGTATTCATTAAACGAATTCAGCCTTAGGTCAATTCAAAACACAGAAAGTTGGTAATTCCGTGTCGATAGCGACCTTTATATTTGAGGAGCTCGATAGCCGAGCGCGACACGCGTATCTGTAGCGAATGCGTGTGTCCCGTATTGGATTAGTCGCTATTTAGTGGAAATTTCTATCTCGAAGCTCTGAAGGCACGTTAAGCCGTTGGTCCCGACTGCCATTTGGTAGTCTTTAAACGTCACAGCCCGAATAGCGGTTCCGAATTACTTGGGCACCAGGGTGTATAGGGTGAATTGACCGCGTAACCCACTCGATATTATAGATATATGAAGTGCGTTTAAATTGCATAGCCGTGTTATGAACACGTGATCAGTTTCTATAGTGTCGTGTGACGATCACGTGATCAGTTTCTATAGTGTCGTGTGACGATCACGTGATCAGTTTCTATAGTGTCGTGTGACGATCACGTGATCAGTTTCTATAGTGTCGTGTGACGATCACGTGATCAGTTTCTATAGTGCCTTGTGATGGCCGGCGAGGCGGCTAGTTCGTCCAGGCGCCGCTTAATGTGCGGGTACGGCTGCAGGCACAGCTGGAACGACTTATAGCTGAGCCTGTAACAATAAATACAAAGGACATATAGACAGACGGACAGACACGACAAAACTATAAGGGTTCGTTTTGTTTACTACGGAACCCTAAAAATACAGTCACAGTAAACAGTAACGAGAGGCGGTTCCGCACAACTTTGACACCAGGGTATACAGGGTCGATTGACGATATAACCTACAAGAAATGATGATGATGTTTTGTGTTAGACAACATCAAACATTTTACAAATATGGCCTTGGCCTAACTGTTTCGTTAGCCGAAACCATAAAAACTCTCGCGTGATCACGATTCATAAGATACAAGATTTTAAGAGAGGTAGGACATTTTGTAAGAAGTAGTCCGTCTGGGGTATACGTATATATAAGCACCTCCACCCTACAGAAGAATGCAGCCAACACTGTGATGCAGTGTTGTGTTCCTGCTGGTGAGTAGGGTCGCCAGGCTCCAGAGGGGTCGCTGTGCTGATAGCGGACAGGTCGGCAACGCGCTCGTGACATCTCCGGTGTTGCAGGCGTTCATAGGCTACGGTAACGACTTACCATCAGGTGGGCCGTACGCCTGTTTGCCTACTTAGTTGTATAAAAAAAAATACAGCCTGGTGATAGACGGACAAAAAGGAAGAAAGAAAGAAAATATTTATTTGCATTGAAAGAGTACAATCAGATATTACACAATAATAATTAGTTCTATCAATCAACCATCATCATCGGATAGCGCAGTCTTAGGGCCCGTTGGTAGGTATGGATGGACCCTTAAAATGTATTGAGCAGTTTTTGGCGCAGGCGCAGCCGGAAATAACTTGTTCTTAATTATTTAAGTAATCCTTTTGGATTACTTACTGGAATATCTCGGCTTTTAGATTACTTACTGGAATATCTCGGCTTTTAGATTACTTACTGGAATATCTCGGCTTTTAGATTACTTACTGGAATATCTCGGCTTTTAGATTACTTACTGGAATATCTCGGCTTTTAGATTACTTACTGGAATATCTCGGCTTTTAGATTACTTACTGGAATATCTCGGCTTTTAGATTACTTACTGGAATATCTCGGCTTTAAGATTACTTACTGGAATATCTCGGCTTTTAGATTACTTACTGGAATATCTTGGCTTTTAGATTACTTACTGGAATATCTCGGCTTTAAGATTACTTACTGGAATATCTCGGCTTTTAGATTACTTACTGGAATATCTCGGCTTTTAGATTACTTACTGGAATATCTCGGCTTTAAGATTACTTACTGGAATATCTCGGTAATCTCTAGCGCAATGACGGTGACAGTGTGCGGGGTCTCGGGGTTGAGGAGCGTGTGCTCGCCGAAGTACGCGCCGTCGCGTAGGTGCGCTACCTGCAATATGTCATTTATCTAACTAAATGATAAAAACAGTCTCATTCAAACAACACGATTGTAAATGAATGAACGTTAATTACAGACATAAAAAATATAGTATTGGACCAGTGTGTGTTACCAGCTATGAAGGTCTCGACCAGTGTGTGTTACGAGTGATGATATATGGTCCGAAACGTGGTCCCTGACTTTGAGCCCCATAAGAAAGCTCATGGCCGCCCAAAGAGCTATGGAGAGGGCGATGCTCGGTGTTTCCCTACGAGATCGAATCAGAAACGAAGAGATCCGTAGAAGAACGAAAGTCACCGACATAGCCCAGCCGATTAGCTCTTTAAACTGGCAGTGGGCGGGTCACATAGCGTGTAGAACCGATGGCCGATGGGGTAGAAAGATTCTCTAATGGCGACCACGAACCGGTAAGCGCAGATCCACCAACCGGATGGTCAGATGACCTGAAAAAGGTCGCAAGCAGTCGCTGGATGCAGTTCACTTCCAACCGGTCATTTTGGAAATCATTAGGAGAGGCCTATGTCCAACAGTGGACTGACTGCGGCTGAAATGATGACCATGATGATGATTGGATCAAAACAACATATGCCTGCCATCGATATTAGAATAGTTTATAGTTTGGTGAGAAAACTTTCACCTACAAGTCGTACAAACAAAGAGATTATTACAAGTTATGTTTGTTGTAAAGGAATATTAATCAGACAATCAGATGATTCAAACCTGCAGTGTCCTAACCATGCTCGTATAAGCAAATTATCCTTCCCGTGGGAATCGAACCCATGACCTTCGGGTCTGAGACAGACGGCTCAACCTCCGGACCACGGAGGATAATGATGACGATGAACTGTGAGACTGCATCGATGACCTAGCTCTAAATGTATATATGGATGATGAGAAACAGGCTACGGGTTAGGCTTACCTCTTTTCCTTTGATATCCATGACTGCTACGGTACCCGTAAAGATTAAAGAAATGGTCCCTCCGATTGTTCCACTCTTGACTATTATCTGAAATTTCAATCAACACATTGAACACTGATGGCTCGACATAACAAAAGAATATCCATTGCTTTGCGGCCATTGGCATTGGTAGACTTATTGAAAAAAGTCGGGTAAAATAATTAAAATTATAAATGTAAACTCATACACGCCATAATTTAAATAAAAGCTTTCTGAAAATTACGTACCTGTCCTGGCATATATAGCATTGGAGTTAAGCTGAATATGAGAGAGTTTATCAGAGCAGGCGGCATATCTTGAAACAGCGGTACGTTAACCACGTGCTTCTTACAACAGTACATATTAATGTCTTGTTTGATCTGCTCATTTATGGTATCCATTATAGCAGCTTCATTGAAATAATTCCTCGAAAACTTGTAATTCAAGAACAAATTTATCTTGTGCTGAAGGAATTTAGGCAGCATTTTCAATGTCATGTATGATTCTAACGCCTTCAGTCTACCGCTGTACAAATAAGGTTCCAGTCTCAAATAGACGATCAAACGTATAATCGCCGTAAAAGTATACGTGAAGTACATCAAACCGATTAAGCCAATAGAGGAAGTCAGGATCAATTTGACGATTTTATTCTCATAGTTGCGTTTCGTATAGCCGGCTCCGATACAAAGACAAGCAACGTTGTACAAATTCACAACGTATTTTGTGAATACGCTGCCGTTGTTCATGTCTTCTGCACTTTTCAACCAAACAAAGTAATCGCCTTTAAGATTATAGTAGTGAGCGCACAGTATCGGCACTTGATAATGTACGTACGTGACCCAGTGAAAGAATATGACTGTACGCATAAATATGCTTAACGCTTCAGCCGTGATGTAGGACAGTTCGATTTGTTGGTGCAAGCTTTTCCATTGTTTCTGGAGACTGATGATTCTGAGCAATTTGAAGATGAACATTGTTGTATGGGTAGGGTAGGTGCAGTTTTCGTAGATTTGTATGAATTGTAAAGGCAAGGCGGAGATTAAATCAAAGATAAAGCTGCCTAAGAGATAGTTGTGGACGATCTTGCCTGATTCCAAAATGACTTTCTTGGTCGTTTCGTCGTCGTAACCGGTGATGAATTTGCTGCCTATAAACAGGAATGCCACGACATCGCCGAATATTATGAACGGGTCGTACGGATTGGGACCTGTTTGACAATACGTTTTTATTAGTACCGTGACGGCATCTATATCTCGGCTGCCCAAACTTGAATTCAAGCAACTCGATTATTGTCCATTTTCTGTTTATTTGCACTATTTGATTCTGTACAAAAATACGCACAAATCTGCATTAAAAAAATATAAATTTTCTTTATATTTTTTTAATTCTTTCAGAATTAAAATTCAAATCGTCAAAAAACCACGCTAAATTCAAGTATCTGGATAATAAAAACTTGAAAACAAGCAAGTGAAAACATGGTCGCTTATGTTCGACATTTAATTTCGACTTACTTTTTTTTTCACAATTGAAATACGTTGAATATTTGTCTCACAATTAATATATTTGCTATGGTAAAACCATAATACAGATAAAAGAGACTAAAACCGACTACAAAAATTAATATTTCCATGTGCTCAACATCCAATCGGGCTCCAGACAAGAATTAGGACTAGAAAGAGTCCTCGGTTTAATGCTGCTTATAAACCTTAACTGTACGTCTCCCTTACAGAGACTACGCCAATAAGCAGAGTCCGGCGTGGTATTTCAAAGCGAAACCTATATATATATAAATATATAGATGTAAGCACTGAGGTCCAAAAGGGTTCCAGGTACTTCTAGTTAAGGGCACTATTAGAGACACCAAACCCTTCTCCGTCTTTCGAGGTTTATACCAGCTTGGATTTCAGGCCCTACCTGCTTATTGTGTTGTAAGACTTAGTATCAAACAGCATTTCAGAGATTAAAATAATCAGTCGACGTGGCTATTAATGTATATCTGAGTCCCATGAACCAATGCGCAAATTAGGAGACGGGTGCAACGTGTAAGTAAACACTTCTATGGAGTGAATTGAGAACGTTGTTAAAAACTAAGTGGCTAAGAAGAATTACATGGCTTATTATATTATTGTTTGTGTTTTGGCAAAAGGCGGGACTAGTTCAAATACTTAGGATGGAATTGCCCGTAGAGATGCTACCTAGGACAATATTACATAACGCATAATAAGCAGTAGCAGCACCAACTCTGGTCAACCATAAAGGGTAGGTCTATAAATTAATCATACAGGTCAAACCTTTTTGCTTGTGAGTTTATGAGGCGTACAACCGAGAGCTTTGTTTCATGAAGATAAAGATTCTGTACTGGATGTGTGATGTTAGCGGTTAGCTCTCGTGAGGAATTCCCGTATGTTACACATTAGTTATGTCGTCTATTATGGTATGGTCACATCTTACGACATTACAGTTGTTTGAGACATGCACAAGTGGAAAACTTCGATGTCGTCTATTATGGTATGGTCACATCTTACGAAAACCGGCAACGTTTCGTACAAAATATGTCTGATCTAGAGCCTGGCAAAAGGGATGATCCTCACAAATACTAGCTTGACGTAGCACACAGGTCATAGAAACACATGAACTGATTCCTAAAAATGTTGAACACAGGACAAAGTGATTAGAAAAGGTAGAAAGTTATACCCTGAGCTCCGGACTAGCCGGAACTTCGTAACTTGCTAGAACATACTCTGGTTGTATTCAGTATTTGAAACAAGAGGATGCAACCGGGAAAGATAATATGAAGAAGCAGAAAATACTATGAGTGATTGAATGTTACTAAACAGTTTTTAAGAATATTGAAAAAATATTTTATTTTTGCTATATTATTGATTTGAAGTTAAATTTTTAGTATAAGAATCAATATTAAACCTCCAATTTCAAGTAAATAGTTATATTATAAAAATAAATTTAATAAATTCAACGATGACAACAAGCATCATAACATTTGTTTGTTTTCAACTCAAAATATTTATTGTAATCCTCCGAGGGGACCCAAGTAACTATAATTAATAAAATCTTTAAAGCTGAAAAAGATTTTTGATTTTGTTTCCAAAACTACTTCCCGTCTGTAAAGAAAGTATATGGTAAAGCAGGCTTTTACGAAACTAATGTTGAAAGAATTATTTAAATATTCCTACTAGTTAGAGAGATATAGTCATTTGAAAATAAAAATAGTTTTTTGCTCTCCTGTAAAATTTTGTTTTAACTGATTGCTTGTTTTCAACTTTGGGCAACCGATCTGTCGCTAGTATGGAGTTGTAACGCAATACTAGTCTATGTCAAGTAAATTTCTCGAGAGCGATCAATTTTGAGGTTTCTCTTGCTTACTCCTGATACCGATGCTCCTTGGGTCATGTTCCACTCCACCGATTGCTGAATTGTCCTCTTGGTCTACGACTCTTCTTCAACGGTCTTTTACTGCTGAGGATCGTAACCACATATGCACATCCAGAATACAATAAAGATATATTAAATTACCAGATGACCACACTAGTCGAGGTGAATTTTAATATACTCGTAATAAGTCACCATAGTATCATATCCACCGTAGTATCAGGGAAAACATGAGTAGGAAGGGCGTTGTGAAGGAAATGGCTAGATATCGAAGAAAGTGGATAGAACTAACATACTGTGCATTGCCGATCCCACATAACAACTAGGGGCAAGGTTAAGGAGAAGAGAATAAGTCACCACACTCACAGTTATAAAACACTTGCAGTGGCATGTACAGAAAGGCGCTGAATGTTAGAGTCATGACGAAGCAGTCCCAGTAGAATTTGATGGCGCTGTATGGGTGCCACACGAACAGATTGCCGGCTTCCATTTGCCGGTGCCTTTCCGTGTTCATGCTCTTACATGACCTGGGAAATAATACAAGAATAGGCTAGTTTCCAGGGTCAAAAGACTAACATTAAATTATTTCGTCATTAAGGGAATCAAAATATATTAGTGACGTATTTTTTCTTTTGTCAATTGAGCGATAAATTATTTAGATATAATGCATCAAAGTTTAGGAGTGGGGGCTCGTGATGGCACATATTGCGAAAAAGTGTAGCACACTGTGACGTCACACGGAACTTTAACGCGCCATGCCATATCTTTACCATTTTTTGTTTAATTTTCAAAAGAAAAAATACGTTTCCAATATTTTTTTGATTATCTAACTGACGGACTAATTATATTTTTTTAGGAAACTAGCCTATTCTGTTCAGTGATGGTTTAATGGATATAAAGATATGACGAAACAGTATCAACTACCCCGGCACCCTATTTTCAATTATGTGCCGGTTACTCGGAGACCAAAGAGCCGGCAAAGCTTCGCCAAAATTTCGACGTCTGATTCTTATTCAAGGATTTGTATTTGGAAGGAGAGATACTACTTACTCGACGGCATCACACTTACCGCTGTCGGAGAACCTACCGCCTGGACATGATTTGCCCTGGTTAACATGGAAATCTCTGAACAGACTCCCAGAACCCAGGTCGATCCATCCAGGGAAAGCAAGTTCAGGTGGCTACAGTTCGAAGGATTCATGTCTTGCCCTGAGTGCCCAGTCACCTGCACTCTCTAAGACCTTTTTTGATGGCAATGCCTTATCAGTGGCGGAATTTTGGTCTTCCCAAATATAATCAGAGTCGACTCGCTAAGAAGAAGTAGATTGCGCGTGTTTTCACTAAAAATTAAGGCTTGGATAACCTTATAAACTGCATAGAGCCATGATGCCACGTAGCCGGCAGTGTCAGCTCTCGCAGTTTAGCCAGGAAAGCGCCGCAGCAGCCCGCGGTCGGCGGCAGGTCGAAACGTCGCGCCTCCAACGGTAGCATGCAAACGTGCCGACCGTATTTCTCGTACGACATTTTGGTATTTTCACGATTTTTCAGTGGAATTTAGTGAAATGAATCAAGTTCTAGCCGATGTTTAGTATTGATATGCTTTTTCATCAAGAATGAATTGACAATATTATGTTCACTTGACATGTGACAAAGTTGAAAGAAAGAAGTAACATTAAATAAATAGAAAACAAAAAGTTCGTATCAGATTACCCTAGACAGAAAACAATAAAAATCTTATTATTACTACCTACTGGTCCTTAGGTATATCTTAGGTTCAGTTCAAATAGATAGTAGACGAGGCGAGCCCTTTTAAAATAATGATACGGACTAACTTTGATTCCTAAGCAATAAAATGCACATTTCATCTTATCCACTCGCTGTGTCACATAACTTTTCGGGTCCCGAAATATACTGATGTTACCGCGTCATTTAGCGACTTTTCGATGCATATCGCTACAGATGTTTTTCACGACTCGAAATCTCTTTCTTTTCAAGCATCGTCGCGGTGTGATTCTACTTGTAGGAATAATATTGTTTTTTTTTGTATAACCTATGAAGTGCCGTATTTCTTCGACCTGAAATGCTTATTTCCTTGCAGAAGAAGACCTTCACGGTGGTGCATCTGGGGCGAGCAGCGGGGCTCACGTTAGACTGGACAGCGGGGTTCTCACTTAGCGAGGGCACGCCCGGCGCGCCGCCTGTTTGGTGCTACAGGTAACATTTTAATTTACTTTTAAATGGGTACTTTAACCCCAAGTACTTGAGGAATGATGTTTGCAAACGCAATATAACTTTATTGCCCATATCTGGGGAATCACAAAATTTAAATGAAAACATTGTTCACAATATGGAGCAAACGCGGACTTATTGCAAAGCAATCCCTTCTAGCCAACCTTTGGGTAGTAAGAGAACGTGATGTAAGGGTGGGCCCAGTAGAATTAAAAATAAAAACTTCACTTATAAAGAAAAAGACCTGGAAACCTCTTAAAATACAGACTGGCAAGCAATGGCGCGGAATAGGGAGGAGTGGAGAACTTGTGTCGGAAACCAATATCCGTATAGGGTTGGTAAGCTAATGCAGTAAGTTGTAAAGACTTGCCAGCCAGTCCTGGAAGAAGTGTTACGAAGATAAAGATTCAGTGCTGGAAGTGCGTTTCGCGAAAGACTGAAAGTTTGTTTATGACAAGCAGGCATAACTTTTCGGGTCCCGTATACTGATGTTACCGCGTTATTCAACGAGTTTTCGATGCATATCGCGACTTATGTTTTTGATGACTCGAAATCGCTTTCTCTTGAGGCCTCGTCGCGGTGTGATTCTACTCATAGAAATAATATTCTGTTATTTTATTTTGTCCCTAAAAACTAAGGTCTTCGACCAGTGTGTGTTACCAGTGATGACATATGGGTCCGAAACGTGGTCCTTGACTATGGGCCTCATAAGAAAGCTCAAGGTTACCCTTTGAGCTATGGAGAGGGCCAAACTCGGTGTTTCCCTACGAGATCGAATCAGAAATAAAGGGACTCGTAGAAGTCACCGACATAGCCCAGCGGATTAGTTCATTGAAGTGGCAGTGAGCGGGGCACATGCGCGGAGAACCAATGGCCGATGGGGCAGAAAGTTTCTCGAATAGCGACCACGAACCGGCAAGCGTAGCGTTAGACATCCACCGGCCAGTTGGTCAAATGACCTGAAAAAGGTCGCAGGCAAACGATGGATGCAGGCTGCTGCCAACCGATCAAATTGGACGTCATTAGAAGAGGCCTACTAACAACAACGTACGTAACGTAACAAGAAAGCTTGTTTGAGACAAGTTTCTGGAAAATCGCGTTAGTCTGACAACTAAGGAAACTGGCAACACTTTGGGAACATTACTGTTCAACCTTTAGGGCTTGTAGCAGGTGAATCAAAAAGCATCTTGACGCCACAGTGCAGGATTTTCGTGTCAATGACTCATTGCCAAGGATTTTGTTGACGGCCGAGCGAAGTAGAGAAGTATAATTAGGAAAGTGGACTTTGAAGAATTCGGCGTCCTCGCTCCTTCTCGTCAGTCAAGCATACGACCAGAGAAGAATGAGGCCGCTGTAACTGTAGCCCATTTACGCTCATGATACCTCGTGGGTGTCACTTAGCGTTGCCAACTTGGCCTAGGATGTTTCCCCACAGTGACCAGTAATATCACTACGTCTCTCACCCTTTAAACTGATGCAAATGACACTGTACTTTCATATGAAAGCCACTTCAGTTAACATACTGCACTGAAATGCAGAAAGCTTTATGATGATTTGTTATGTTATATATTTTATCATTTTTTGCAGATTTTCACAATTAAGAGGGTCCAGTGACGATGGCAAGTCCAAATTGAAATTGCATTTTCAAGATGCGGAGACCAAAGTTATTGAAACTAAGGTAAGTTAATCCAAATATACGCATCACATAGTTTATTTGCTGGTACTTAAAAAATTGTTCAGAAAGTCTTGTCAATAGATGGCGTTTGTCCAAATTTTGTTAACTTGTGATGTTAATTAAATTTGCTGATATCTAGTAGCTGGTTTTAAGTATATAAAAATAAATAATATTAACCGTGATATTAAAATAATTTATTAACCACATGTTAGCTAAAACATGTTTCGTCCCTTTTTCTCCTATTAGATATTAAGTGTGTAGAAACGAGACGCAAAACATTTTAGCCAACATCAGTTTAATAAATTATTTTTAATACGAGGGTAAGTTTATACTACTAAACAAATATAAGGCAACCTGATGGGATGTGGTGACCGTAGCCTATAGGTATCTGCAACACTTTATGCCCCTTGGAGAAAATTGTATTTCAACAATTAACATTTTTTATACAAAGCAAATACAATTATGAAAATAAAAGTCATGAGATGCGTTAATTCATGTGAATTTTAAATATATTTAGTACTTACTTACTTTTTTACTTACACTTTATTTTCAGGAGTTGGAGTGTCAAATCCTCCAAAGCCTGTTATTCTGTATGCACGCGTTCCTCACGGCGAAGGTGGCGTCAGTCGACCCCGCCTTCCTCGCGTCTATTCATCAGAATAACTAAATTGTTTTGACCTTTCCATACTTAGTGGTTGTTCGCCAGTCGAGTTCTAGATACGCTGGTCTTTTTAACAAGTTGACTGCACAACTTGTTTGCACGAATTGTGGCCGAAAACCATGAGATATACGATTTTTTAAGACTTTATTTGTATTGTGTGGGTATAAGGTCAATTGATCACTCTCGCTCATTTGTTTTCTTTTATTTAAGAAAAAAAAAGGTAGGGTTCTACTAATCTAGATAAAAAAACTACGTGAAAATGTATCTAGGTTTTCCAAATTTCCACCTAAAAAATATTGACATAAGTTTGTTAATCGAACTCTTATTTCTAAATCGTGGTTTTCGAACTCAAACCGAAAAAAACAATAAGTTAATAAAAATGTAAATTAATCGCAATGATGAATCTCGGAGGCCTATGAATGAACAAAACAGCGAATGTTAAAGACTTTAGATTTTAGTGTTCCACTGTTACATCTCTACAGATCTATTTTTGAATCTTAACCCATTGTTATAAGACATATTTTACTATGGCTGATATGACAGGATATTTTTACGCCTTTTTACATGAGACCTGCAGTTTTTATGAACGTGTGGCAGCCATGTTAGCATTTAATAGTATTAAAGTTGATTTCCGAATGCCATTAATAATCCTCTTGGTCTGTGCTGACACTAAGACGTTGGTGTTCCAAATGTCAATAAAAGTATGTGTATTTTTTTATGCATCGACTAGTTCAAAAAATAGAGGATGGATATCTAATTCCAAAAAAATGTAGATGTTATAAAGTTTAATTAACTTAATTTTACAAATAAAATATTGATTGATTGATTGATATATTGTCCCACTGCTGGACAATGATCCTCTTCTATTAATGCAAAACATAAACTTCGTAGGATTAAGAGTTTTTGAGACTTCTTGTTCACTTGAGTTAGTGAATGAAAATTTAAATAATTTCGAAAATATTCAAGAGTTATTTGAAAGGGATATACTATCCTATCGTGACAGTCATAGGAACATATGATAAACTATTGCACCGCTCATAACGTCTTCCTAACATTCCTAAGTAGTTAGAATTGCTTCGATTTCCTATTTCGAATATCTCTTACTCGAACACTCAAAATGATGAATCTAAATTAAGAGCTACACTAAGGCGTGATTGGATGGCTTAGTAATAATTAATAAAAATAAAAAAATCACATAGACTTGAAAGTCAAAATGCATTTATAATTGGCATTTGAAAAATCACTAAATATGTAGTAAAGTGTGTCTCAATGGAAAAATACAATAATGTAAACAAATATGGCCGTCTATCATTGAGACAGGTTTGTCGATGGTGTATTCATGAAAATGATTTGCGGATTCATTAAGATGTAAATGTAATAAGCATTGATAATCAAATGTAAGTTATTGATGGGTAATTTTAATAAATTGTCTAGTTTACATGTCTTTTTCCATTAATATAGACTTT
Source organism: Euzophera pinguis (assembly GCA_947363495.1). NCBI lineage: Eukaryota > Metazoa > Arthropoda > Insecta > Lepidoptera > Pyralidae > Euzophera > Euzophera pinguis. Next base: position 19,313,477 of record OX376155.1, on the reverse strand, counting down.
ACAATTAATATTTGAATAATGTGTTAATTATGACATTTGTATCACGCAAAATAATATACGCCTTAGTGAATAATGAACCTAAAGAAATGAACGACAAATAACTAACTGTAACTTTCATTATTTTCAAGTACCCTCATTTTTATTATATTCAATTTTGACAGCTTGTTTTCAAAAACGCGGTGTTCGTACAATTTTACATTATTATGATTGTCTATTAAAAACAACCAATATTAAAATTCATGTCTTTTTTTTTTGACGTTGAAATGGCGGCGTTGTAATTAATAATAACTTTTTAAAATATAGTGTTAAATTGGATTATTTGTTTTAAAATATTAAACATTAAAAGTATTTCTAGTGCCCCGCTCTCGCGAGCCATAAAGGTTGTCAATGCTATATCTAATGATACAGATATTTTTAGTGATACACTTTCGAAAGTCATGGTAGTAGTACAGAAATTCTTGGAAAGTCCATAATCAAATTGTTATATTGTCATATATGCCTTCTAATTAGCCTACAGCGATTGGAATAACAGCTTACATAGATACAAATAACATCGCTTTATTGTGTAAAACTGTAAATATGTTATTGTGATTTCAATAAATAAATAAAATTTACTAAATTCTTTGATCATCCTTTCTAGCCACGATAAAGTCGCAATCATATGTAAGTACAAGTGTATAGAAATCACAAATCGTATTTTCGGATATGCCGTTTTCGCGTGAAAACAGGCTGTCAAAATTTTTAACATCTTAACAGCATCATTGAGCTTACGGAACAATTAAGAGGCTATTCTCATAAGTTTAATATTCTTTATAATAGGCTTGTAGTGCTGTAGGTAATTGTCTAATAAGGGCCTGTACAATAATTCTTACATTATTTATTTGTAAGAATATCTTAAATCACTAGGCGATACGGTGTTTTGAAATATTGCATATTTATGTTGCTTTGTAATAAAAAAAAGAAACCTATTATTCTATGTATTTTTTTTTTATTTTATTTTTTTTATACACTATTGTAGAAATTAAAAAAATAAGTAGGGTAGTCGGGCAATGAACATATCAAGAGCTCGAATTTCATAACTTTTTTTTTTGTATCTTAGATATTTTATACGTTGAAAGCAGTGCACGTTTGGTGTTACGCAAATTAAATAATTAAACGAATCATATAGAAAATTATTCATTGATTTATAAATGTATTTCCTTGCTGGCAACTCTGCCAAGATTATATTTTGTGTAATAATACGCATGTGAAGTAATAATTTCATGAAAAGTATACGCTCTGAACCTGCACGTATTTTCATACTATATGACAGAACTTACCAAAGATTAAACTTGAAATACTCAAACGTTACGTCAGTTTAATGATACAAAAACAAGAGGCTATAATGTTAATGTAAAACTGAGATTTGTAGCCATTTTTATATGAAAAAAAAAACTATTTATTTTTTACATATGACATTAAGTTTCACTGCAATTTAGTGAAAAATAGGCTATTATATGTCACCACAATGTGCGCTATATTCGATGTACAATGTTTATAAAATTCTGTTTTCAATAAAAACGGCTATTTTGTCTCATTAGAAACGAGATAAGAATTGTAATATTTAGCTTTAGTTTGAAAAATGTTTTATGCAATTTTGCGCTTGCATCATATCATTAAATTTAAGTGGAGTATATATGAATATATTATATCGCTATATTTGTGTTGAGCGTGAATTATGTTATACAAGTACTTGGCGATAAAATATATCATGAAACGATCGACAGATGGCGTTGAAACTGAGAAATTTTCTGGCATTGGCTGTCAGTTGACATTTTAAAACAAATGCGAAAGAAGTTGTGGACTTTTGGCGGCTAGTAGCTGTGAAGAGCAGTATCGGCGCTATATTTTATTTTTCAATATTTGTGTTTTTTTTTAGTGTTTGTGGATTATTATCTGCAAAGTGTTCGATAACGTGAGTGTTGGGAAGTTATACAGTGTTTGATTTATGTGATTTTCATGCTTGTTGGCAAAAGCTCCTAGCTCCTGTAGTTTTTCTACCACTTCACTTAGCCTGATTTTCTGACTAGACTTGACTACCGACTAGACTTGAGTAGGACTTGACGAAACCACACTGTAGGGCTGAAGAAAAAAAGAAAAATTAAGAAGGGCTATAAAGGAGTGGTATCCGAAAACGAAAGATTTTTTTTATTATACAACTAAGTAGCCAAACAAGCGTACGGCCTACCTAACGGTAAGTGGTTACCGTAGCCTATGAACGCCTGCAACACCGGAGATGTCTCGAGCGCGTTGCCGACCCTGAACCTTTGCAAGCTCCCATGTTAAAGATAAAGATAAAAGGCCTTTATTGTTTGAATTTAGGTACAAGTAAGATGTCAATAAAAATAACAATAATCTCCAAATTCTGCCATTCCAGGCGTACTATATATTATGAGTCCAATGAATGGGATGTTATAGTCACTAGAGAAAACCATGGCAGGGAGTTCATTCCATAATCGCAGTCCGTTTGAAGCGTACTGTACGCGATAACATGGGATCCAAGGTATGGGGATGAAATCCCTGACGATGGCGAAAGGTGCGATGGTAAAAAGTGGCTGTTGGCATCATGTCAAACAATTCCTCCGAAGTTGTCCTATTTATCGCCAAGTACTTTATGTGTGTTGCAGCGATTCATATTTTATATTAAATTTAATCTGCCGGATGCAAAACGGCTAATTTTTAAATTGGAAATTATTCGTGAGTTATAGTGCTTTATTGATTAAGCCATTTATTTATAAAAAAATCCAAACGTCTGGTAACCTCATTTCAACTTAATTATGTTCAGTCTCGTTCTTTCACTTAAAATTATCGATAAAATAGGGACTAAACATGTTTTAGTTAAACTAGGCTCAACGAACGTTTGTTTTTTTTATGAATAATGCGGAAGGTTTGTGTGCTTGTCTGTGTGACGGGAAATTCAAAAGTCCGATGAAGATCAAATGTACTTTGTTGAGTTATCTACGCGAAATGCTAATCAAAAGTTTACCAACCATGTGCCGCCATTGGTCGCCGTGTTTGTGACGTCATTATGACAAAGAAAGATTAGGAATGTATTATAATATTCATTCCAGTTATTTTGATATTCCTGCCGCATTGATACTTCTGTCACTGTAATATATAATATAAATTTTAATCTGTAAATTACGTTATGAAAAATTCATTATTAGACAGTTCAAGATCTGAACAGATTTTTGACGGTAATTTATACAAAAATGTTGTACTTATTATTATATTTTGTGGACGTGAAACATTTGTTCTTATTAACATGCACTCGAAGATATAAAAAATATATTTATAGCAAAATAATTACATATTTAAATAGAAAAAGTTTTAATAATAGTATATTTTGTGTCAATTCGTTTAAGCCAATTAACGGAATATAGACACCATGTCGGCAATGGTCGAGTGGCATTTAAAAGAGGTTATGAGAATAACGCCCATATTCTTAAACATAACCTTAAGGATGTGCTTCACTCAAACTCATTCGAAGGCGCCCTTAAGGAAGCTCGAACTTTCCTTGAGAACGACATTCTTAGTTGGTTGCTTGAGCAAACTCCAATGAGGAACGACACAGGATAATCCATAACACAAAAATTTAAAAATACAAAAGAATAGAGTAAAAAATAATAAAAGAAAGGTGCCTCAAGGTGCCTCAAGGTACCTCTCGACCAACCTTATATTTGACAGTTCGATACTCACCTCCAATGAGAAATCGTCTCAAGTCAAGGAAGTTTGTGACATCTAATCATACCAATGAGATGGAGTAAGGTTGAGTCGAGTTTGAGTGAAGATTTATAAATACGGGTGTAAGGTTTTCTTATACTTTAATAAACTATAAAATAGTAATTATATTTTAATAAATCATTAATATAATATCAATTAAACACTCAAATTTGAAGTTTCGCGTTCACAATATATAATATAAATTTAAAATATATTTATTTGATTAAATCTAGAAGTGATCTATGTAATATTGTTGATATTAGCTGTTTCGACTGTTAATTTTAATTAAAACTGTATTAACGTAACGTAGACTAAAATAGTTGCCTTGTGCGTCAATTTATAATGTGTCGTAGGGATTAATATTATTTAAATAATTATATGACTATTTAAATTTGTGCTAGTGTATTGTTGATTTGTTCATGATGAATATATATTTTTTCAATATGGCTTTATATTTTTTGCCTATTCTAGAAAAAAACACAGCACCTTATTTTTTGTTGGGTTGTCTTTTCTGAACAATTAAAATAAAACATTTGGGATGCATCGTGATTTTTTTTATTTTTTGGAAATAATATTTATGTTCAAATCAACAATACCCTATACTTATGTCGTAATGTTATTTCTTTACTAAACAGTATTTAAAATAAATATATGATTCATTTATCTTTATATAATTGTCATTTATTTTTAATTCTATCACGGGCAGATAAATTTATTTGTAACCCGTAATATAATTAAGTACTTACATAAATATTGGCATAAAAATTGATTTTCTTGTAGGTAATAAAATCGTGGTTGTGTTTTCAATTCCGAGTAGGCCTAAGTGATTACAAATATTGTTGGTGTGTTATCGAAGAAAAAATATTTACATTATGAAAATTGACGTTTCAAGTATGAAATAAAGAATATGTATGAAATGACACCTGAAAATGGCAAATTGTTCAATTACCTAATCCTTTAAATAGAAATATGTATTGACGTTCCTTTTGAAGGTAGACAATTTTTATTAATATTAACCGTAATTTCGGTCTAGTAAATGTGTGCAAATAGTAGTTTATGAAACTGTTGCATAATAAGGGTTCTTTTTATAGCATAACACGAGTATTGTAAGACCTAATTATGTGCAGTTTCATACACTACTTTATCTAATCTCATAAAATTAGATAAAACATAAAAATGGTGTAAAATTTTCTTCAATATCGCTACGTTATCAGACATTTTTTTTAAAAAAAGAAGTCAATTTGAATATTCTATCCATCTACAGATTATAAAGGACCAAGGAAGTTTCGGCGTAGAAAAACTGCATTGCGAGCCTGATGCGGCCAACACCCGTGCACGATCAGGAACAGCGATGGATTCCGTTTTCAAATTTGCTTTTGTTTTTAAAAAATGTAAAATTTTAGAAAGTTTTACACCATTTTTTATGTTTTATCTAATTTTATGAGATTTGATAAAGTAGTGAAACTGCACATAATTAAGTTTTACAATATTCGTGTAATGCTGTAAAGAAACTCGCCTACGGCTCGTTATTTTAACTTAAACTCGTATTGTAAGAACCCTTATTATGCAACAGTTTCATAAACTACTATTTTAATTTTATTTCGATGGCATGTATAGAATGACTGTCATTTAAGTTTCGTTTTAATCTTTAAATTTTACCATGAATATAACAACATACAGCGCAAGTTACCAAAACACCTACCTTGTAAATAATAGCATGTTTTAATCGAGTGTTTTGACAGCGTAGCTAGCTCGTAACTTCTTGGTACCTGAATTCGACAGCGTAGTCGATTAGGACTCTTAACATCTTGATACTTGAATACGCAATTTACTACTTGATCTTACTAATTGTAAAATCAACATATTATTCAGCAAATATTTAAGCCCATTTTAACTGAGATATCTTTTTTCGTGTCCGTTTTAGTTAAATGTTTATTACAGGTAAAGAGACAGAATTTTTAAATTGAACTATTTCGGCTTCGATTGAACACCCTGGTTTGTTAGCCAGGAGGAGGGTTATGTTTTTTGAGAGTATGTATGTATGTATAATTGTTTGGCACGCCAACGGCTCGATGGATTTTAGCTTGAGAGGTGTCGTTAGATTCTTATTTACTGTGACAGTGACACTAGGTACATAAAATTTAAAAAAAAAATGGCGGATTTTTTGTTTCTAAATTACACAGAAAGGCAGTCGGGTGTATTAGTTTTTTAAATTACCGATATTGTTTCTACTAGGCATACTTATTTATTTATCAAACACATTTTGTTAATATTATAATAGCTTAATTATTAATTAAAAAATAAAAATTAAAAAAATGACATGCTAATGGAGGTTTATACAGCTTTTTTTTACACAAGTTTGCGTGCAAATCAGCAAGCATTTAGACAGGATAATAAATGATTCGCCCAAATGAAGTAGAACCGCATTTTAACGGAATTGTGGGGTGACAATCGTCTTCCTAATTTATTCGGAATTTTCTGTTTGTTGTTTGCGTGAGAACTCCGGCTGACGGCCTAGAGGTATATCGCTTTCGATATTAACAACCAAAAATAGAATATACGCACAGGTGATAAGAGTTGTTTACCTAAAATCTATCTCTTTAGTAAGATACTCTTTAGACAAATAACCATTTGACAAGTTTCGTTCGTCTTTCTTAACGACTCGGTAGTGGGAGAGAGATAAGTACATTGCAACGAATTAGTAAATTAATACTGAAATAATGATAATAATAATCTCTCTCTCTCAGTCATTTTCCGAATAAATTTTCAATTATATATAAATTATATTTTTCGTGTACCAACATTACTTGGCCAGCACACGAGACGAGAAAGGGAAACAATAAAAATAATATGTTTCAAAATGCCGCCTGCGAAATAAAAAGCATGGATTTTCTGTCGTTTCCTTGGGAATTACGCTAATGTACAAAAATATACATCTTTTATCTAAACATATAATTCTGTAACACTTTTACACGAACCCGTCCTGTGTTTCAATTATAATATGTTGAACTTTAATAAAATCTCTCTCACTACCAGGAAAAAAGCATTGAATATTTCCAATGTGTGAATTACTGGCAGGAACTAATTATGTCTATAGATAAGTCATAATACGGGTAAATATTTGAATAAATCTATAGAATAAAATTTGGCAATGGGGAAATATATATATAATATGTGTTTTAATTTAATCGTTCCAAAAGAAAAAGGTTAAAAGTAGATTGGGGAGTGAAAGACAGAGTAATTATTTTGAAGGATTTCGTTATGTCAGTTAAATTCGTGAATCTAAAAATTTTATACAAAATAATAAAAAAAAAATATTCAAAATAAAATTTAATTTAATTCTATTCTAAATTTTGTTTTATCTTATTTTCTTTTTTGCAAATCAGGATTTCTCGATTTATATTTGATATATATTATATCAATATTATTATTAATTTAATTTAAAGACCTTATAATAAAACGCATAATTTAGCGACTATATCGTGTATATGTAGCTTTAGCGCGTAAAAATACTCGGAGTAGCATAATTCCCCGAGCGTCCTTTCATACTTTGGAAATAATGAAATTGTTCAATCGTTTAGTCAATTTAGAAATACTTAAGACTGATATGAATGTTGTGTACGAATCTACAATCATACCCCGCCTTCTATCCCACTCAACCGAAAGAGTGTCTTGAAATAATAAAAATCGTTAATACAGGCGTAACATGAACATTCCAGTAAAAAAAAACCCATTTGTCTTAGTTCAGTTACACGCCAATAGATGTCGCTAGTTCATAATATCTATGATTAAATTAAAGAAATTAGTATTTTGACAACTGTTTTGCCAGAACCTTGGAAATTATGAATTTCAAGACACTTTACCCATTAAATGAATTTGTCGTTTAAAGTATTGCAACTAAAATTCAAAACTTAAATAGCTTAGTTTAGATTTTTTACAGTTTATATAGAAACAAAATTTTTAACAATCATTGAAACAGAAATAGAGAAATATTTAAATAGTTTTTTTAATGATTTTAGTTTTCTAAACTAAGCTATAGAAAGAGAACTCCGTCGAATAAAACGAATGTACCGACGGACATGTAACCACGTCTGGTTCTAGTTATCGGTTAAACCTAGTTATACCTATTGTTGATTAATGTAACTAAATTGTATCTATTAGCAAAATATAACGCAATAATTATAACATGTTTTTTATTGAAATTTTTGTTTACATAAATTTTTTTGTTCATTTGGAATTGACTCATGTAATCTATGAGTATGTAGATGATTAATCCTAATACGATTAACAATAACAAATATATTTTATAGGATAGAATTCTGGCGAAGAAATGAAAATTCCTTTATTACTGTATTATTTAATGCAAGCTTGAGAACAGAAAAGCTACACAAAGGAAACTATTACAAGCATTTCGTCACCTTGGCATTTGTTTTCTGATACAAAACTACACACAAATTATATTTGACTTTGCTAAACCAGTTTTTAAAACCCTTAGGTATAAAAAGACAACTTCACTAATGTGCTTAATTTTGCGTTGTAAACCAGAAATAAATTGACGCAACAGTTTTTAAGCAAAATATTTTGGTAATATCAACTATATAACAAAAAGTATAAACATAAAAAAAGTAAAATGTGTATAAAATGTATGTTGTTCAAACAGCGCAATGTCTAACTGACATTGTTTTAATCATCATACACAAATATTCGAATTTTTTAATCTTGAGTAACAAAAATCATATTTTATTTCTAATTTCTGAAAAACTAAACACATTAGCATGAAGCCTCTACATACAAACTGTTACAAAAATATATATATATATTCTTTTGAATTACGAGACGATTTAATATTAGATCATAAAACTTAAATAATATAGTAAGAACAATTCCTGTGCCATGCACACTAAATAATATAATTGTAATATAACATGTCAGCATGAATTAATACACTGAAAAATTTTTTTGGCGACAATATAATATTGAAAATGCTGAAGTAAAGTAGAGTAGCGTAGAGTTACAAAAAGCATAGAAAGCAAGAACCTACAACACGTAACACCGATGTCAACACGTTGCCTCCCGGCGTACAAACAGAGTTTCTATAGTGGCTTTACGAGTATAGTACAGAATTTGTGCGTATCTATTACGTGGCTACATTTTAATACTGACAGCTAGCGGTATTATACGGTATAAATTGATAAAAAAGTATTGTCTAGTGTATTTAGTAAATTAAAATGTTTTATATACTTAAATAGGTATATTTATATATTTTTATTTAAATAGACCGATAAAATAAATATTAATTGTACAATCAAATCAATTTACAGTTTGAATAGTTTAGTTTTATCTTGTGAAATCAGAATAAAAACACAACGCACAACTTTTTAATTTACATTTATGGATATTTAATTTTATGGTAAGATTTGATTTAAGAAATAAATGAAAATAAATCTGGTATAATTCGGATAATTCTTTAACAAAACATTTAAAAATGCCATTATTTAATACATAATTTTAAATATAACGTATGTGTTTATTAAATATGCACATATAGATAATCTATATTTATGTATCCTGTATTATACCGCTAACTTTTACTTACTGGCGATTTGCTAAACTACAATATTGACTTGTTAAGCCTAGATGTGTAAAAAATACAAATTTTAAATTCAACTTAGAACATTTTTCGACATTTATTGTCCAGTGTTTATTGTCTGGTCACTTATTGTCTTTGATAGAATAAATATACATATTGAAGTATTGATATGAAGTACGATAATATAATTGAAATTTCAATAATTGATATTGTAACGTACTTCAATGATAAAATTGACTATAAATTTCGAATATTATTATTTGATATTTGATGATATATTTTTTTTTTTAAATTTAACACAGTATATATTCTTTATATTGGTAGGCATACACGGCCATGAGCCTACTTCGCTCTATGAAAAAATATACTAATAATAGGTATATGTAACTACAACGATCAACATTAAACGTTCAGAATGGCGTCAGCACTAACAGTGACTTCTACAGAAGTGTTACACTAAACACATAGTACACAACCTTTATATTATCCTGTTATATGTAAGTATAGGTAATGACACTGACAAGAAATAAATGGCGCCAGCTATAAAATTATTTTCATATTATGTTTATTTTAAATGCAATAAGTGTAAAGGTAGATGTCCTCAAAGTTTCGCATTATGACAAATGCAAAACGATCATTCCTTGTCTTTATTATTTTAATGTTATATTAATGTATAAATAAGATTTTATGTATTCAAATAAAAATAAATAATTTTTAAAAGAATTTGAAAGCAAATATTATTATTGATTATAATGTCAAGCTTCACTTATTACAAAGTATAAAGTTTAGAATGATATTTAATATTTTATTAATATCAAAATACTTTATTGTCGCTAATTACAATAATTGCTAGTACAATTTACAATTATTTATATATCTGTCCTATGCTATGAGCAAGAGTCAATCCTGACTCGTAGAAGTCTTGAACACGAACATTTTTCTACTTCTTAAAATTTTCAAACAGCAATATCTACAAATACGGTATACGATATTTTAATACACATATGTATCGTTACTGCGGTTACATTAATGTAACACCCCTACAATATAACGTTTAGCTGAACATGTACGTCTACATGTTCTATATAAAGCCAAATACCAATGCATTTCTTTATACATAAACTTTAGGTATCATCGTAAATTATTTCCGATACTATTCTGTTACTACACAAGCGTACTACATTAGAAAGTAATGTTGTTAGGATGGAAAATATGTAATTATTAAACGAAATCATATAATTAGAAAGATCACTCATACATCGAGTCCAGTTGATCGCAAGTTACAACTGTTTTGATGAAGTTTTTGATAACAATATGTGTTTTGAGGAAACTGGCTTAATTCATGTAGCCTGTAATAAAAATTTTTTTAATGATTTTATAAACTTCGGCATTGGGATATTAAATAATAATCCAAATAACACTACCAATAATGCGCATATTTTTATAATTATTATGTTAGGAGTATTTTATTTATTTTAGAGTAACAATGGCTAGAACCTCGTAGGGATTATGGAAAACGGCGAATTGAACTTTGTTTTATAATTGTTTAAAAATACATACAGACGGTAAATTTTGAATTAAATCAGCGTCAAATTATTGTTATGTTGTTAGCGTTTAAAGAAATATAATGTTTATTTAATTAACATATGAAGGTAGATATTACAAATATACATATACTTGAAATAATATTTCAGTAAATTATAATTCTATGAACAACCAATTGGGGAAATCTATATGTATTGTCAGAAAAAAAAATACTGGACTCGATGCCTTCAGTCAAGGTATAAATCACAATCAGACCTTCATTACTTCTTTACGATTTCTTTAATCAGCCTTTGGACTTCCTACCTACTCTTAAATTATCTGATGTATGAACTAGCCGTTAGTTGGGGTCTAAACTTTATCCAAAAAAATAAATAAAAGAAAGATAGATTAAAAAATTAATAGAATATTAACGAATCTGCTTAATTTAAATAACAAAAAGAATCAAAGCATTATCAATAAAGGATCTAAGCTAGGACTGATTACCCTATTAATTACCCTTACTCAGGAAATATATAATACCTACTTACTTATTTATTCTAATGAGAATTGTAACTATTATTTTTTTGCTGTAATTTTTTTATAGATCTCACGAATCATTCAACAACAGTTACATTAATTTCACAAGTATTCACCATTTCTATGCAACCGTGTGAGAAATAAGGAAATATTTTTTCTACTATAGTTGTCAATGTATATTGAACTCTCTGGTTACATGACATAGAAAATTAAGTAGTTACTCGTCTTAACAATATTGTCTTGCATCAACAAGTATTCAAACATAATCGGTACTTAGAAAAAACTTCAATCAATAAATACCATAAAATAATAAATAATTAATTAATATACCTGTAGTCTCTGCCTACCCCTACAGGAAAAAGGTGTGACGATATGTATGTTATAAATATCGAAGCAAACACTTCATTTCCATTTTTTTTTTGTTTTATATATAAATATATTTTTTCAATTTAAATAAAAAAAAATCTTCCGTCATTTTAACTTAATATTTTACGAAGACAATACTGTTGAGGCTTTTTACAAGTAATATAAAACCTTTGTACAGTATAGATCATCTACCCTCCTTGCCATAAAAATTCCATCTTTACAAAACAAAACATACCACTTTTTTTTATATTATATTTCTACTTTATTTTTTTCTATAATAATGCTAATAGAAAGCTCGAGATAAGAAGGGGACTCATAAGAAGTCGACAACCATATTTTTTGTTCTAACCTAAATGTAATATTGATATTTTGTAATAATATGTCTTTTTCAACATTGAGCAGTTCATAAATTTTATTATACATCTTTTAAGTTGTATTCAAAATGAATAAACGTATATATATATCTTTTTTCGAATCAACACAACATAAAAGTAGATTTTTTTGCTGCTTTAATATCCAAAGAAAATCATCCCTTTTCAAAAAGTACAGCGATATTTTTTCATAAATCGTACATATTTTTACATAACATAAATTCTTTTTACATGCAGTATGGGGTAATTATTAATTTTTCTCCTCAAACTTTTCAACAGCTATTGTAAAATTTTTTTTTTTTTTTATATTATATTTCTTTTGTCGTGTTTTACATTCCGCCATAGGTATAATATGTCTTTCTATTTAATTTATCTGTAAATTAATAATAACGATTGTCAATTGTCTCAGGTAAAATTAAAAACAAACAAATTTTTTTTCCTATCCTAACAATTTTCTATAAGGGTAATCTAACTTACAAACTATTAAAGCTATGTTACTAATTTCTCCATTAGTCATCATTCTGAAATTAGAAATCTCTATCTAAATAATTACGGAAAACAGAAATTGAAAATTAATTTCATTACATTTTTAAAGTCGTATATAAGTTGTTTTTAACAAAGCTTATCCTACGTTATGTATAAATATTGTCAAAAATTAATTGATTATTGTCTTGTGTCACTAGATCCGTGTACTACATGTATAATTATATATTACTTTCATTCGGCACAATTATCTAACATCGAACATATGACTATTTCCATAACAATTATTGTCACTTGCGACGACTTGTATAACATACATTGTAAACAATAATACGTGTAAAGTATTGTCATAAGTTCCGTTGTGTGTTTACTTGTCTTACGGGAAGAATATTAGGCTCCTATTTTTAAAATCCAACTGATATTGTCACGTATTCATGCCTTCGTCGTTTTATTGAGCTAAATTGAGCTCTATATTGTTGCAACAAGTGTTTATTTTATATCACAGCGCGTGATAAAACGTGATCATATCATGTTGGTTTTTCGATTAAAGGTCCCTTAAATCTAAGGAGATCAATTGCAGGCGTTTCCTGCTCAAATAAATATTACTCTATAAAAGCACTTTCTCCTAATCTACTAACACCAAACATCAAACAAACATACACTTAGAACTAATGACACTTAACGTCAAACAACACGGAATAGAAATTAAATCAAGGGTTGATATAAAAATTCCCTAATAGTTAGGCTAAAGCTTGGGAACCCTACTCTCTTATTTTAAGCGTCTTATAATTAACATTTAACAGTAAAATCTCGAGTATTCGAGAAAAGTATTTAAGAAATAAACGCCAAAGATTTAAAGTTAACCTTAAAGGTCATCACTCCATTATACAGGTCACACAGTCATGAATATGAATAGTCATAATGAGCGATGACCTTTGAATGGCGTAGTCGCTTCATAAAAATGGTTTCCTATATCACAGTTTTACAATTTCTCACCCGAAAATCGAGCGAAACCTATGTAAAAATATTTAGCAATGTCAATTATTGTCATTATTATTGTCTTGTTTGAGAATATTTTATAAGTTTCAACATTTTTGTATATCTTATTCAGCATAAAGGCATGACGGCATGTGGGGGGTATGAATATAGCGAGCTGTCGCTAGAAGTTGGATATTTTTAAATATTATATATAATCTTTTCGCCTCTTTAAGAAACCCCAATAATACAGAGAAATATATTTTTCATTAACATAAGTATCAACATCAAAAATTAAATATCAATTTAATCAATAAACGTTAGTCTTGTTTTAATAATTTCGACTACATTTTTTCCGCGGACAACTCAAAGCAACAGCTTCTATATATCATTTCCAAAAACATGCCTGCCCCTCTTCTCCCAATATATCGGGTTTCCTCAGATATCGTCAGATTTCGCATTGTCATCATTATATAGCTCGATTTGCCTCTGAATCCAGGATATGTACTTGGGAACATAAGCGTAGACCCCTGGAAGGCGAGGATGAGCACACTTGATGCCCCAGGAAACTATTCCTCCGACGTACCAGCGAGTAGAATCATCTGGGTCTTTGCATAGTAGGGGCCCGCCAGAATCACCCTGTAGATAAATAAAGTAACATTTTATTAAATCTTTGGTGTATTCCCAAAGTCCCCCACTTGAAAATCGGAAATAAAAGTAGCTATTTTTTATGCCCACCAGTTTGTGGACCAAGAGTAAGGGACATCGGGAATACTTAGAAGAAATCTATGTAAAAGAAGAGCAAACTTGTTTAAATATGACCACGAAAACTTATTACGTAGAAAGATATTTTTGTTGGCGATGTTTGACACATTATCGACCTTACTAGGGAACTACACATTTCTATAAAATGAAATTCTGATTCTCAAGTTTTGTTTACCTACGTGTTCACGTAGAGTTTTTTTTATAATATTCTAATAAAAATCGAGTTCCAAGAATACTCTAATCGTGTTGCCAACGAAACAAAATAAAATTCTAAACCCCATATACGTATGTACAGGGTCGATCCAATAAAACATTCAAAACCCAAAAATAGAGTTTTTTTCCTAATAAAGAATCGAATTCCAAGTAAACCTTAAGTAGTCTACATCGTGTTACCAACCAAACAAAATTGCAAACCCCGCACAAGTATTTGTTTGTACAGTGTATCCAACACAGAAATATAGATTAGGCAGAAGTGCCATGTGGGCGTTTCCTGTCGTTTCCTGTGTGCCAAAGTTTAGGCGAGGCTTAAACTTAGTAATATAAATAAAGTTAAGATTCGAGAGGCTTAACTGGTCGACATATGGCACTTCTACCTAATCTTATGTCTGTGGTATCCAATAAAGAGCCTACTAATAACAGACAGTACACAAAAACCCCGTCTTCGATGCAATAAACTCACAGGGTTGCCGAACAGAATTGTATTTCACAAGCGTTTATGTGGTTTCACAAGGGTGCCAGCTAAAAATCAGGGTTTACTCAGTCTCTGGGTAACATTTTAGCTGAGCGGTAGCCCTTTTGTATCACTGTAGCGTCTGTAGCACACAGCTACTTGTGTTAATATTTATTGTCATTATGATTAATTGGTGGTTGATGTATTGTATCTTGTGTGTTACAGAGAGCAAATAAATGTTTTATCTATCTATCTATCGATTTATTTTTTTATTTTTTGTGAGAGCTATCAGTTTCCTGTCTTCAGAGATCTCATTTCCGTTTTCTAAATAAGTATGTGCAATGAATGGGATAAAGTTTCAATATTATCTACTTTTCGAGTGTATTTTGTAGTAGCATGGCTGTCTTTGAAACTTAACATTATGTTTATCTTAGTATAAGTCGTAAGTATAATTATTGTACAAAAACAATCATGGTTGTATAAGTACCGAAAAATTACTTAATACAGAAAATAAATATTTATTTTATCAATTAATCCCAAGCCAAGACTTGTTAGGCTTCTTTCCGGTTCCCACAACATTCACTTTTACACGATAAATATACTACTTACATACCGAAAGCGGGGGCTTGTTTAGCCTCATTTTAAACAGACGAGTGTTGACTTTGCCACCCCAACCCTCTCATAATCAGTTGTTTAAGTGACTTTCCAGAGAAAACGGATAAACATGCCGCCTTTAATAAAATCGGTTAAGAATTTCGCTCTGCTATAAATTTAATTAGGTAGAGAGCAAAGTCTACACTTTTCGAGAACTTTCGATGTATTGATTTTTATTTATTAGAGCTCTAAGAAAATAGACTCAATAATAATCAAACAATTTTTGAGATTTTTTTTATTAGAAAATGCGTATCCGCCTATTAAATTACAACCAGGTGATCTCCCACATTACCAGCGATATTTCCTGGTTACACCTTAGTCGTTTTGGAGCCAAAGTATCTCTTTTGTGCCCTTTCAGCTCTACTACACCTATGTGTCTTCGGCAACCCCGTAAACTTTTTGCATGCATATAGGAGGATTCCTAATTCGTGATGCAGTTATTCGTGTTTCACTGTTCGTGATTAAGTTAAAGGTACACTCATATCTTCACTGCGACATTGAGCCAGCATTTTTTGGGCATACCTCCTCTCCTATGAAGCCAAACTAAAGCAGTATAGCTAGACCCTGTCATAACCCAATCTCCGATTTCCTTTTACGTTTTTTTACAATCCATACTTCCATACTAATGTTATAAGTGTGAAAGTATGTCTATCTGTTACACTTTCTCAGCTAAACCTCTGGAGCGATTTTGATGAAATTTGATAAGGATATAGTTTTGAGCCCCGGGGTCAAATATACTACTTTCTTGACGCGGGCAGAGCCTCGGGAAACAGCTAGTTGAGAGTGTAGTGAAAATCATACCTGACAAGCGTCCTTCCCTCCCTCGGGGTATCCTGCGCAGATCATCCCTTCAGTAACGTTGAGGTCTCTGTGCTCCAGCCACTGGTTGCAAAGGTCCCTATTCAGAACAGGGACCTCTACTTCGTTGACTGCAGGTTCGTATTCACTCACTGAGAAAAAAGTGAAATAAATTGAGTAAGTAGATATTGAGGTTATAGCAATGTAAGTTGCACAATGGGAGATCTTAGAGAACAAAGAACTTTTTTGGTTTTTGGGAACCTTCCGAGGATATGATTGATATTGACTTAGAATAGATCGTGGTACAGCTTGGTTACCGTAGTTGTGATATTGATAGGGACACCGTTAGGTACCTACCTTGTACCAAGGTGAGATGGCTGCTGTCAGAAAAAAAAACGTCTCTCTTACACCTGAGTGACTTACCCCCGTATTCTTAAACATAACCTTAAGGGCAATCCTTCACTTAAACTCATTGCCTTATGAAAGTCCTCGAACTTTTCTTGAAAATGACATTCTTAATTGGTTTCTTGAGCAAACTCCAATGAGGAAAGACACAGGTTATAATAAAAATCCGAAGCACAAAAATTTTAAAATACAAAAGAATAAGAGTAAAAAATTAACAAATTAAATAGTTAACTAGGCAAAAAGTCGCAAAAGACTGATTTATAACCACTTTCGAGGCCGCCTCAAGGTATCTCTCGATCAACCTTTTATTTGACAGTTCGATACTCACCTCCAATGAGGGAACTCCTTAAGTCAAGGTAGCTAGTGACGACTAATCATACCAATAATGAGTTGAAGTAAGGTTGAGTCGAGTTTGAGTAAAGGTTTTGGAATATGGGTGTTAGTTTTATTTTCGTTTATTACTCGCTTAGATTTTTATATAATTTGGAACATAAAAGAGATGTTTGCAAAAAGTACTCACTATCCTTGTCATCCCGCTTGCCCCAACCAATGACAGTGCAGAGTGTCCCTGGCGGCAGCACGCGGCTGGCTGGTGGCAGACAGACCGGCGACAGCTGTTCGTGGTACCGCACTTTCACAGCCAGCTGAAAAAATAAAGATTTTGAAGCACATGAACAGAGACGTCTACTTATCTTCATCAAAATTTCACCATGGAACACTTTTTACTAGCAAATTAGTTCAAAGACAAAGAAGAACTAAGATTAGGATATGGTTATTGTTCTCAACTTTTCCAAGTCTTTGTTGAGTGATAAACAGTCGCCATCATTAAAGCTGATTGATTCGTAGTTTCGGTTCTTTCATATAAACAGTTTGAAAGAATAGTCAGAGAAAGATAAATAAAAAAAAGATTCTATTTATAATGATTTGTACCTGAAAAAGTGCGATGTCGTTGTCGTGAGCCACGCCGATGTTGTAAAGCGGGTGCGGCACCACTCGCCGGACTTTCACCTTTTGCCCGTAGTACGCATGCGAGCGACGCCGGGTGATGCCCAGTTGTATGGTCCAGCCATTTACATCTGAATGACTGGGGAGAAAATATCAGAATTAGTAACTTTTGGTACAATGTGCTCTTATAGATTCGGATAAATTTCAAATTACTATCGTTACGGAAATGTTGGTTTCTAATCAACCCTAATTTAACTGAGATTTATATGATTTACAATTCATTGATCTTCTGGGTTTTAGGATCCTTCCATATGAATTTAAGATCGCAACAAAAGGCTATGATCATCGTAGAGTCGGCATTGAGTCAGAGAGTAGATCTCCTTTAAATTATTCTAAGTACATATCTTCATTCGCTTCACCGATCTTTTTCTTTACCTTTTTCTCATTTAATCATTATTATATACTTAGAGTAGGAGAGTTCGTGGTTCCTTAATCACACCTACTTTTTTAACATCTTTCAATTTCCTGTTTTCGTTAATTCTATGCTGCTTCATATATTTCAGTAGCAGCAGAAGAAAAGCATGCCTGTTTTGTTTTGAAGGAAGAATAAGAAACCATGACTTACTTCCCGACGCAGTGCGAGGCAGTCAGCACCCACTGGTCCGCCACCAGCACCCCGGCGCAGTAGAACACCTCCTCGGGCCCGCCGAGGATGGCCGCCAGAAATGGCCAGTCACCAGGAGACGCCTCCACTCCCCCCACTATACGCTTCGATGCCCCACCTCTCGTTCGTCGTTTGCCGCATTCTGTTATCAATTAATTAGTTATTGGTGAATATTTTTGTGAATGTTTCATAACTTTGACTAGTGATACCCAACTTATTTAAAAAATCTCAGGTGCGCTATTTTTTAAAGCGTGAGTTACGCTAAATCGACAAGTCCAATAATTGTTGTTCGATATCGAAGGATTTATGTCAATTTTCATTCGACATACATTCAAAAGTAGAGATTCTGGTCCTTCTTCAAAGAGATACACCAGAACACTACACAAATCCTTTGCTTGTAGATATATTGTATTGTATATAAAGTACACTTTGCCTTTATAGCATGTAGACAAAGTGTACCAAAGTACACCATTTCAGCCGCAGCCAGCCCACTGCTGGACATTGGACTCTCCTAATAATTTTCTTCGTGAACTCATTAGAAAGTGGTTGCCATACTCACCACGCCACGCTGCTGGGCAGGCGCGTTGGCAAGCTCAGTTTTTACGGCTTAATTTACTTCCGATGCTGATACACATCGAAAAGGATAGAATTTATTTGGATTTGGGGATAGGAAAGAGGTATTACGGATTTCGGTTGAGTGAGTAGTAGTCCGGTAAGTCGGTCTCGCGTTCCCGAGTGTCATATTTCAAGCCATCGGACAGATGACTGAAGTAGCTACAAAAATGTAGTCCTTAATTTGAGGGTATCTTTGGCCAAATTGTCGGTTCAAAATTAGATTAAGATAATTCTATCAGTGGAGACTTTTAAATGACTTTTTAGAACTATAGCAACCATGTATATATAGTCGATAGTCTTCCAAAAGCGAAAAAAATAAAAATAAAATAAACATCCCTGAAAAAATTCTGTGTACACTCATGATTTTTAGATGCGACGCAGAATATTTCCCGAACTTTGCAAATGAGTACCTACATATATAATCTGTAAATGTATTTTTAGCTTAAGAAAAACCGAATCGAAACTCGTGAAGTGACTACTTCATTTATTCCTACGCGACAATCGACGCAGATTGAAATTAAAGCAAAACCCTTTCCAGGATGCCGGTAAACAAAATGTTGTATATTTGTGGTACAAACGAAAAGATTCAGAGGAAATAAACAGTTTATGGTATCCTTGGATCGCAAATAACAATTCCAAACACTTCAATGTACAACTAGGTACATTGTAGATTATTAACATACCTATGTAAATACTAATACCACTAATAAATAATAAGCGGTATTTAATAATAACAGTTATCAAATGTCTGTTAAAATATATAACAGACTTGATAATGATATGAAGTCTACATATTAATGAATTTAAAAAAGAATTAAAGAAATGGCTAATTGATAAAGTTTTCTATACAGTTGGTGAATATTTTGACTCTTTCAGAACTGAATGATATTTTGTTGTTGTTGGTAAGCTGCTAAATTGTTGACATTTTTCTGACTTTTACTTGAATTTGAATTTATGACTTTTAATTGATTAATTAATACAATAACTGTTTTGCAAGCCAGTGTCTGGTGAAATGTGAGAAACCTTACATTATATATCAAAACTAAAAAAAAAAGACTTCGCGAATCGGAACATACCTGCGGATATTTGATAAATTGAAACTTAGCACGAATCAAGATCATTTTTAGACATAACGAATCATATCCTAAATCTGTTTATTTTTAATAGAAAAATATGCATAATATGTCTGATAGTTGTTTAATAATTAGTGACAAACATTTATGAATTTTATTTTTTTATATTGTTGAAATAGAGTTAAGTGCTATATATACTGAAAAATATAATTTAGTGAGTGGGAGATGATAAAGTTCAAATTTGACTGTTAGTAAAGGACTTATTTTGTTAAAATTAACTGTACTTAAACTTGTTAAGGTAAAGCGAAATGAAGTAAGTACGAAATTTGTTTGCGTAGACATAGTTAAGACATTGTTTGGAACTTTCCCTAATGTCATTTACTTAACAGCCGCGTTTTCACATTCCTTGTGTAATCTTTGCGGCCCTAAAACATAGTTTATCTTATCTTAGTTTAGAGGCATTTCATTTGAGGGTATCTTCATCAAAGAGTGTTTCTCATTCACCAGTTTACGTTTCAGAACCTATAATCATGGTTTTAGATATAGTGACGTTATACATGACGACTTTAAAAAAACCATTACAATGTGTCTAACGTTAACGTGAAACTAAACCACTATCAATTAAAACAATAAAAATTATGTATGAAATGAAAAATAAAATCGACCCTGTAAACCGTGGTTAGTCTTTGAAACATGCTTTCGGCCTTTTGACGTGGTTCTTTTGTCGATAATCAATTATGAGCCGTGACCAACGACTTAACATGCCTTTCGAAGCACGGAATAACCTTTATTAACAGACAATCAGCCTGCAATGCCCTAACCAAACCGGAAATAACTAAACAAAGTATGCTTCCCGTGGGAATCGAAGCCTCAACCTCTAGGTCTGCAGGCAAATTATTTGCCGAACAAGATTTATGTCTGTTTGATATTCTTTAGCCATTAAAAATTAGATACTAATCAAAGACGCTAATGCTTTAAGGAAAGCCACGAATAAAATTATTTAAACGAATTTTGTTCGAAAACTCGCTATATGCTTATGAATTGTACCATAACTAACGCCCACCTGCCGCTCTTGTTGCTGGTCCTTCGCAAAAACATAATTAAAGTTTTGGCAGTCGCGGCAGTCACTGACAAACCTTCTATACGTATTGTATGTGCAGGGTTTTAGTTAGGGGTCGTTGGATCAGGAATTTTATTTTTGAAATGACTCACCATTCATTCACATGACACCAGGGTATCGATTGGTCAATCGACCCTGTACACCTGGTGTCCGAGTTTTTAAGGAATCGCCATTCGGCCTTTGACGTGGTTTCTTTAACGACCAACAAATGGCAGCCGGGATCAACGGCTTAACGTGCCTTCCGAAGCACGGGATCATTATTATCAGACAATCAGACTCAACGAAAACCGATGAGTCGATTGAAAATTGTTGTACTGTCTGATTATGTCGAACGAAAATCATTCGATAACTAATAGAAGTCACTCGGCTCACTTATCCCGTTATGATGAGTCACTTCATAGAAAAAGTCCTACTGATTTAAAATAATGCTTTGACCTATTTACCTATATCTAATTACCTAGAAGGAGCTCTATCGAAAAGCGGGGCATGCGTGTGAATGGAACCTATCTTGGATTGTTCGAAGTTAGTGGCAAAAGAAGTCAGAAAATTATGGTTTACTGTAAAATTAAATCGTGCAGGGATATTACCTCTTGTGCACCTTTAATAAGCAATAAAAGTAGGTACTTAAATACCGATGCTTTTTAGAAAATTAATACTTGAGCTCAAGATCGAATTTTAAGAATCCGATATCCCACTTCAGCGTAATATATTAGTCATTCTCACGCAATACGTATTCGTATTTGTTTGCGAAAGTATCTAAGCAATTTGATTTTGTAAAGCTTTTACAACTGAAGTGAAAAATCAACAATTTATAGAAAACCTTTTGAAATTGCACTTACGAGACTAAAACCTGTCATGTTCAAATTTCGACTAGGTATCTGTATTTTTCTGTAAGTAGGCACTTATCAAATAAATAATGTACTGAATTTAGTGATGGGTTTTCAACACGGTATTAAACAAAAATGTAAGAATGCCGAATGAACAACCGTTTTCTACACTGAGCCTATTGAGACGTCTGTCACGCACTTTATCTATCTTGTACTTTGCTTGTAAGACCTTTCCTGTAAGTGATGGATCTATCAATAAAGTTTATTATATTCTATTCTATTCTAACGGTATTATACCAAATATACGGTTGAAAACTTTTTCATACAAAATTCAAATTATGTGTTCAAAATTTTTATTATTTTACAAAAAGAACCCTAATTTTCTGTCTGGTACGGAACCCTGGACATAAGAATACAACTCCAAAAAGAAAATAGAAAATGTTGAAAAATGTACGGAAAGTTTTCTACCGCAGTTTATAGTGAACAATCGTAGAAAACGATTGAAAACGAGTTTTTAACCATTTTGGTTGAATACCAGAGTTTTCAACGGTAATTTACTCGCCGCCCATCACTAACTGAATCAAATAAAAGCTTTGTATAAAACATGTATAAAATTAAAATATTAAAGCTGTCGTAGAAAAATGTTATAGTTTTGTAAATTGTTCAACCGAAGAAAGGAATCACACAATGGTTAAATTGTTACTTTGTTTTAATCACATTCAATTATATTACGTCTTTGTTACTTAAATGACAAATAATATTAATAAACTAAATTGTATAAAAGTGTATCACAGTCTTAATTGCACTGGGGCAAAGAAATAGCTGAGCGGCGGAGATTGTGTTCCTAACTTAATTATGTTGTAAAATATTTTCTGCTGGATCGCTTTTACCGGGAGCTCGTAATTGTTTCATTTTTCATTTCAATTAGACCTTTTACCGAGACATGGCATTATGTTCTAAAGATAATTTCTTTTACTTTGTCATATTATTTGTAGACAACTTCCTGCACGAGATCGAAAATTCACGAGCGCTGCGTTTCCACCAAAGATGTGCGAGGATGCGTAGCGAGGGATGTGTTTTTGAAGAACCAATTGAATCGCTTTATTTACCTAGCCTCGCTTAGCACAGCTCTGGTGGAAACGGCTTAGCGGAGCGAGGTTTTTGTAAGTACAAAACAAGCGAGAGTACGTGAGAAATTTGTTACAAGGGATGTGTTGCGAGGAATGCGTTGCGAGGTTCCGCGCCCACTACACCGCACATTACTAGCACCGCACATTAATGCGCATTTCCACAACTCCGCTACACATCCTAGTACGACACATTTTTCTCGCACATCTCTGGTGGAAACGCAGCCTAGGCTGCGTTTGTACAGATCCAGCGCTGACTTACACGGACACGAAATTTACCTTCACATTTAAATAATTATTGCTGTGTGTGAGTAAATTTCATGTCCGTGAAAGTCATTAGATTCATCGGTTGCAAAAATTTCTACACTAAAACACAGTGCAAGCTTACAGCATAAATATTTTCAATTAATTATTTATTTATAAATATAAGCTATGACGCCTAAAAGCCAAGTGGTTTGACCAGGCGCTGCACATATAAGAATAATCAATAATATAATTAAACTAATGTAAGATAATAAACATGGTTTTTTTTTTCTCCCGGTGAAAATACCGGTGATCCTATAACGACGGCGGGCCGCCTCTTTCTTTCCTGTTCTCTCTGCTCATCGAATGGAGACGAAAAAAATAAAACAAAAATAATGCATGTCGCCTTTGAGACGTCAAGCCAACTTACTTAGGTTTCTTTCGAGGAGGCGGCAGGGACTGATTTTTTTCCCGATATAAAAAGCGCTTCGTGCGTTGGAAAATGTTACCTGAAAATATGATAAGTCACCCACTTATCATATTTTCAGGTAACATTTTCCAATTTTACAGAATTTTTGTTTTATCTAGGTCTTATAGGATTACATTGTTGACAATATTTTTCTTAGAATTCTGGGTTTATTTATACATCAAAGCGGCCAAAGATATGAAATTTTCGAAAATTGTGATATTTTAGTGGGGATTTTTGAACTTCAAAGATTCTAAAATATGTTTACTAAGTCTAGACACTTAAAAGGAGATGCCATATCTGAAGATAAAATTTATGGAAGACGAGCTTTTGCAACATCTAAAAAAAACTCAAAAGGTACCGTTGAGTTTCTTTAGTCTAAACTATTATATAATAGTATTGCGATAGTTTTTGAAGGGATGCCCGTTAGTTTCCAAGACAGAAAGCTACAAATTCACATTGACGAAGGTACTGTCAGGTGGAAAGCCAATAACTACGTTAAGAAAAGCAAGTTGGAGATGTTTGTGGGGCTTCTGTCGGCGGGGAAATATTACAAGCTGTTTGTTTATTTCGAGACAAGGATATGTACAGGGCATTCATTACAAATACTAGCAAATTTTTTACCGTGTTGAGTGAGTGAAACTATGAAATACGAAACAACTTTTCGACGTTCCATTCAAATGTAGAGGTCAGCTGACAGGATTTAGATTTCTATTTGCCCCTGTCCTATTGTCATAGACCATAGACTGAACAGCAAAATAATCTAGAAAGAAACAAAGAAATTTATTTGTTTGAAGTGCATCAACAATACATTTTATCAATGTTTATGATGTTATCAGCCTGCAAGCAAGCGTACAATTTGTCAGTTATTGAAATTTACATATAATTTTTATAATTTAATTTACATACATACATACATATCATCACGCCTTTTCCCCGTAGGGGTAGGCAGAGACTACTGATTTCCATTTGCTACGATCCTTACAGACTTCCCTCGCTTCCTCTACGGTCATCACTCTCGTCATACACGCTCGTCGATTACGGGTACTCTTTACATCTCCCTTTTTAATATGTCTGCGATTTGGTCGCAGTGTGTACCGACTTTTCCTGTCACCTTTGATTTGTAAATACATTTCGTAAGTCTCCTTTTATTCATCCTTTCTACATTCTTGACATACCTTTTTCTATCTTTGTCACCACATCCTCATTCACACCTATAGTTGCAAAACTTCTGAAAAATTCGGAATAATTCCGGAATACTTCTGGGAAAGTTTCTTTACATCAGAATTATTCAAAATAAATTTAATCAAGTTTTTTATTTATTTTGTTGAAAAATCATATTTTGTATCTCACGTCGATCGCCGCCGAGTCGTGCGTGCAGGCGGTGTGGGGTGCGGTAAGAAGGGAGATGCTCCCCGGAGAAGTTTTCCCCCGCGCAAGAAAGATTCGTACCCCGCAATTGAATGTTTCCGAATATTTCGCCAGAATAATTCAATGGGAATAAACGTGTTTGTTTATACTATGGTGAGTTAATTATTGTTCAGTAGCATATAAGTAAGTAAAATATAAATGTTTATTTTATTATACTTAAATGGGATTGATTATATGTTGATATTTTTATAAATAGATACGTTAGCCTGCGATTAACAGGATTTTAATTCTTTTGTTTTAGGTAGGTACCAACTTATTTCGAAATCGAATGCTATTTTTATAGATATCAGTTGTGCAATAAAAAAAACATGCCTAGCATATTTGTTTTTTAAAAAAATGGTTATCTATGTTTTTGGTTAGTTTGTATGTAGCTCTGTACGCATCGTGAGTATTCGCGATTATTCGCGTAGTATAATAATTCCCAACTTCCAAGCGCGAAATATGTAGTTAGGTACGACGACGACGACAACAGTCAAATATAACGATATTCCTCGTTATATTTGACTGTTGAAATATTCCCAAAGTTTCGGAATAATTCGGAATACTTCCGAAGTATTCGACGGGAATGATTCGGAATTTTTCCCGCCAGCATCTATATTCACACCACACCATTTCCTTATCTCACTATTTCTAATTACATAAATAAATAATAATAAATAAATAAATAAATATCTTTATTCACGAAAAACATGGTATGTATATTGTCATAATATATATTGTCATAAATCAGGTATGTATATTGTCATAAATCATAATTCAGACATACCCCACACATACTCCGTAAAGCTCTCATTTCAACTGCATTCACTCTGCTTTCATTATTTTCCTGACCCAACTTTCACTACCATACATAAGAGTTGGCATTAGCACTGCTCTATGAACAGCCAGACGTGCATTTTAGATACAACTCTACTGCTCATAAAAGAATACAATGCTCCCTTTAATCGATTACCCGCAGCCACTCTTTTTTTCAATATCACCTTCATGCTTTCAATTTCTCATAAACATACTACCCAAATACACAAATTCATTTAATTCTTCAAGTCTTTCCATTTATACTTTCATTGCAAACTGTTCTACTTTCATCTCTTTCAAACACCATTACTTTGATCTTACTTACATTTATTTTCATACCTTTACCTACAAGAGCATCATTCATAATCGTTATCATCTTTTGCAATTCTTCCTCCAACAGCGCAAGTATTAATCGGTCATCGGCATAAAGAAGGCATTTGATCTTAAACCCCAATCCGAATCTTTTAGATCTTTTAGGCAGCTGTCCATGAACAATTAATTCAATTCAAATTTTTATTAAAACAGTAAAATCACAAAATGGAAACAATTTTTAATAGCATAAAAAAATATTAGAAGATTTATCATAATTGTCATAGATCTGTGGAATGTGGATGAAGTGTGGATGAACAATCCCATACACACTGATACGAGCATCAACATGTAGGTATACACATTGGTTCTTAAGTCAATTAAACAAGGTCTAAAGTTAAACAGCTAATAGCTAAATTAGTAAGGTAGGTTGAATTTTTATTTCTCGGTTTAACTTAATTTTTTTAATGAAGACGATTTTTAACAAATAAGCCATTACGATTTTACGAGCCCACCTTGAAGATCAACTCGCAAAGCGTTAACATTAATTTACCGAGCTTATTGGATTTCAGATAAGTAATTATAATAACCCAGTGAGTTTATAAGGTCAATGTCAAGACAGATTAGGGAAAGGTTTATTCTTCTCAATGCTGAGGGTCGTGACATGTGTTTCCAGAGAAGGCCATCGGCAGTATATGGGATGCATTATAAGCTGCCTCCAGCTGCTCTCTTCAAGCTGTCCACCCATCTAGCTAGATCTTTAGCTAGAGGATTTCCTCTGACACTTTTGATTTAAATAAGTATGCGTGTGGAAAAAGCATAGAATAATAAATAACATGCATATAGTCATATTAAATTTATGTTTAAAAATTTCATTAAATTACCAAAGTTATTAAAATGTATAGAATTTCAGAATCTAATCAAGCATAGATACTACCTAAATCTATAAAGGTTGATTGATCGATTTTGAAACATCGTTAACAAGCCCTTGGAATAATTTATTTCGTCGGTCCTTTGTTCCGTGGAATTTAATAAAAATTGATATTAATCTCCCAAAAGACATGAAATTTTGTATACGAGTTACGGGATCGCTTCACCTGCTCAAAATTTGAATACGAACCGTGGGTTAGGAATTTTTAATAAAACTACAATGTCTATGTCTAATGTCTTTACAATGTGGAACATTGATTAAAACATTTTTTTTTTCTTTATTTTATAAAGGAGAGAATTAAAAAAGTTGAAGCTCACCGTGAAAGTTAATTTAGTAAGAAAGCTAAAGTAATACAAAAGGCAATATCAGAAACTTTAAGTAACTACCCTAGTATTCGATACATGAAACTGAAACTATTAACCAATACTCAATTAGTCCATGTACAATATTGGTCAATATAATTTTCCTTCACACGACTTTTCACTCACGAAGACCTAACAACAATTAACATCTAATATGTACAAAAACAGTAAGTTAAACCTATGAAGCAAAGGCGGAGTTATTGCTAAGCAACCTTTGTGTAAACAGAAAGTAACAAATTTTTAATATTTATCAAGATTTTCTATTGCTCATCTATTTAATTAAAATAAAATCTAAATTAGCCATTAAAACGCCTACGTTGTCGTTCCTATGCACTCATAAATATAAGACTTCAGATGTATAGAAAAATAAGCCTTAAGCTATCTCTTTTAAGGGTTCAAATTTATTTTCGGTAGAAAACAGCTCATTACAGGTAAATGGGCCTCGTAAGTTTTGCGATTTAATACAATCGCGCCATCGTTCATACAAAACCTCGAGTTTTTATAGGCGTCGAATAAAAATGCTTTGAATGTATATCTTTTACAGCGATATCGCGAATCTAGATTAGGTGTTATGACTACCTTAATAACTTACTATAAGTAAGTAAGTATCTCGTTTTGTTGGTAAAAACTAACGAAGAATGAGAATGAAGATGGAGGCGCTAAATTACAGGAAACAGTGCTATAACATCTTTGAACGGGCTGTCGAAAATGTCCGAAAATTTTTAATTAACTGACTACACTGCTATGACACACTTTCCATGTCTGTTAGCTGCTGGAAGGAAAACTATATTTAACAGCCATAGGGTTAGTTGTTAAATTTTCTTGTGGAACAATCAAGTTTTAATGAATTCAATTAATAGAGGAAACATAAATAATTACGAAAAGCATTAAGAAACCAAATACGATTTGAGTACGCGCAGTAAAAAAGATGTGCTTAACCGCCCTGACTACATTTTTTCCCTGTAGATACACTGAAACATACTCGTGTTTCGAAAAATTTAATAAGTAAATCTTCTTACAGGGATGCCTACATAATTAACTACTAAAGAAATTTCTTTCAGCAAACCCGCGACGACTTGCAAAAATAATCGCCCACTCATCCATAAAAATCCTCTTATGTAATTCTAAAATAAAAGTAAATATTTCTGGTGATTTTTTTAGGTATTTAGGGTTCCGTACCTCGAAAGGAAAAAACGGAACCCTTATAGGATCGTTTTCTTGTCTGTCCGTCCATCTGTTTGTCAAACCCCTAATTCTCAGGAACGCGTGGAGGTATCAAGATACTGTTCCTTGAAGCTGTGAAAAAATCAAACTTTTAAGCCAACTCAATCAAAAGATACAACCGTTTATGCCGCAAATTCTCGACACCCGCAAAGGAATCAAAACCTACAGTACAGGGTACTTGAAAATCTTGAAATTTGGTACGAAGCAACGTCTTATGGCACAGATAAAGGAAAATATGCGAAAAACGTAAATTTTTAGTTACATCATATAATAAAAATATTTTTAATAATTTTAAACTTACTGCCCATTTCCTCGTGAACGCGATAACTACAGTTTGTACGAAACCCTCGGTGCGCGAGACCGACTCGCACTTGGCCGGTTTTTTATAAGTTTATCAATACACCGCTGAAAAAGTAGGAGACTGTCTTCTATTGACTGGTCCTTTGATTGCTCGCCCTATACGGCAAATATTATTGTAATAAAAATAAGATGATTAAATTGAAATTGATAGAAAGTAGGTGCCTAAAGCGTGGCGTTTCAATACGAATACAGCGATAAGGATAGTGATGAGTACTTGGAATACATTATGTTGCAAAATCATGGGAATACAAATTCGATTTAGCAATTTAACCACTACAGTTTCCAACAAGCACAATATACTCTGAATTGAAATACAACTTGCGCCTAAGCTTGTAATGAAATTCAATTATATCAGCGGTTACGTTACAATCAGAAACAAAAAGTATGAAGTTTGGAGAAATGCTGCGAGTTTTATTTATTTATTTATTTATTTAACATTTTCCAAAAATTGATACAAACAAATTAACATAAGATGCATTTCACAAAACCACTGAGGTTTGTTTAGAAATAGCAGGTACATTCAAATCAAGCTAATTCAAAATCTATGATATTCATATAATAATAATAATAAAATGAAGTAAATCTTACAGTGAGCCGGGCAATCAATCCTGATAAGAACCACAGAAATGAAGCTGCAGACAACAGCTAGTTCTACTGAATGCTCATTTCAGTCCCATTTAAGCTAAGTCATGGGCCCATACTTATTAAAGGTATAGGCATGCATGTCCAACTAAAGGTGATTTTCCAAAATTTGTATGAAATTGAGCAATGAAGGCCTACTTATTAAAGAGCAAAATCGATGTTGTCAAGAAAGTATTTTTTAAGTTTATATTTTATATTTTTGTTAGTAATACTAGTTTTTAAATCATCAGGCAACCTGTTAATCAAGCGAGGCAGGAGATAGCCAGTCGTCCTCTCACCGTAGGCATTGTTCGCGCGCTCGGTGCACAACCGGTTTCGAGCAACCGCCCGTGTATATACAGCATGATTAACCGTAGAATAATTTTCATTGAAATAATTTTGTTTTAATAATAAATATTTCGTGTTCAAGTGTACCGGCAATATTTTACAATGTTGAAAGAGGCCAAATTCGTAGAGTTTTGAAACTGACAGAGTCGGCAGTTACATTTTACTTATGAATACTTCAAAACGTTTAATACTATGCTCAAATTAAGTAATGTGAAAATGTTCAAAATACCTGTTATGGTTCCTGTACGTATTACGCTGACTGACCTCTACAAGATTTTGATATGATTTTCGAGATGATTTTATTTTGATTTCTAATGTTTTTCGACTCAACCGTTTTGATTGAGACATAGACAGACAGACATCGCACCTTTCAAAAGATGTGGTATTAGTGTCGAATATCCCCACTTTATTCTTATTTATATATTGATTAAAATTTCATCACAAAATATGTAACTGTCGGACTTTGAAGACTTACCGCTTTTTGTGTAAAAAATAATGATTGTTAAAGTCAACTTCTAATAAAATGTGTTAAGTCCCTTACTGTTTTATCTATATTTGACGTGAACGATCGAGACGGAACGTATTTTAGTTAGAATGGGCTAAACGAAGGTTCGTTAATTTTTATGAATAAGGGTGATCTACCAGTCAGCCAATTATCTCCAAATATCAAACAAATAGGAAAGAAAAAACAAAAAGTTTATAAAAATCTGAAAATTATACTATTCTCATTACATATAACTTTTAAGTTTTTGTACTTATTAAGTACAAATCATATCTATCGATTTTTAATCCTATGGTTTCACTCAATGAGATACTCTAGAAACTAATTAAATTTCCATTGAATCTAACAAATTCTTAGTGGATTCTCGCAACTTTTTGTATCTTGTTATATCTGATCTCCCTAATTAGTAATTAATGAGTCAAAACTTGCGGGCTTTTTATCCACAGAACAGATTCTGTTCTGTATTTGTATCTAATATTTTAAAAACAAAAGCATAATTATAAAATTTATTTTGATTACATCAAGTTAAATAGAAATTATTTTCTAAAACACGTCAAATATGTGGTAAAGTCATTGTTATGATTATTCTAACTATTCTTAAACGGTTGTATAGGGTCTATTACTTACTAGCTGTTTTCCACAGCTCCGCCTGCGTCAAAAAGTAGCCTATGTTTGACCCCGGGTCTTCA
Source organism: Euzophera pinguis (assembly GCA_947363495.1). Lineage (NCBI taxonomy): Eukaryota > Metazoa > Arthropoda > Insecta > Lepidoptera > Pyralidae > Euzophera > Euzophera pinguis. Next base: position 19,281,925 of record OX376155.1, on the reverse strand, counting down.
ACTATATTCATACCGAATTTCATCAAAATCCGTTCAGCGTTTTGGACGTTAAAGCGTAACATACAGACTTTCGTATAAATTTATAATATTAGTATGCATGAATTTTACACCCATCGTTTCACTTAACAGCGTCCATGCTTGTAGGGAAGTAGAGCGAATTATAACGCTTTGAAAACCTAATATTAACTAAAATAGTTTAATTTTATGTGTAACAATCGCTAAAGCATTGGCACGATAATCGTCATTTAAGTAATTCATTATTATTATCACAGATAACAGAATATATGCTATGCTATACAGATATTCAATCGCCATACATTGAAACGCGCCAACTTTCCTGGTTACTCCTGGTTACTCTCAATACAAAGTTATTGTTACGCCATCTATCGAAAATATGAGAAGTTACCAATTAAGATTAATAACTTTTGAAATACAGCACTTAATCAACTTGTTATAGAATTTAAGTACGTATAAAATAGTGTTTAAAAATCAGTTCCTTTTTTCGCCAAAAATAAGCGAGATCAGTACTTAATTAAATATTTTTCTTTTTGAAGCGCCATCTTACATCAACTAGCGGAACTAATTCTTTTTATTAGGCAATGGGACCCCATGTTATTATCAATCAAGTGTACAAGATCCTTACGAGTACCTACTTGCGACTGTACTTTGACAATAGATTCCGTAGTATAGTTATTTTCTGCCGCACTCAGAGACGGCAATGACGGTAAAATACAAGACATCTTCATAGGTAACGCATAGTATATTTCTAGACTAGACTGGTCCTCCCTTCCGTCTATAATGTTTGATGGGGTTAAAATAGACTACAGTGACAGAGTTAAGAACCTAGGTATCATTTTCGACAGACAACTATCATGGCCTCCACAAATCGCGGAAATAAGTAGGGAGATTTTTGTTCTAAGATACTTATAAGTTCTAAGATTTTCATCGTAAAATAAGTGTTCATTATTTTTGCAAAATTTAAAGGACAGATTACTTAATTCTAATAATATTTTTTTAACCCAGTCATTATCCGTATAATAAAGACGACCATAATCCCTGAAGATTTCAACCTGCAAAATTAATATTCAGCTATTTGTCACTGAGCAGATGAATAAAAAATAAATTGAATTAAAGATGTGATCCTAAATATTTAGGGAAATACTTAACGAAATACTTTCATTTATTTAGGTAAATGTAAGGAATTTGTCTTAACATTTTATTCGTTACTAAGCGGAAAAAGTTGGGTGGAATACTTTTTCAATACGACTGACTAAAATCGTTTTTAAGGCCGACAATTTTGATAATTTAATCAAAAATATGAGTATGAAAATGAAGGGCGATTTAAAAAACGCTTATCACTGAATTAAGTTTTAAACTAACGTACTGGATATTTAAAATGAAACATTATATTTCCGACGTTTAAACCCTGTGGGTTCAAATATGCTGGTGGAAGACGGTTCCGCTGGAAGTATGGAGCTGTAGGAACGGTATGATACGCACAATTTTTTTTAAATTTTATACTTTAACTTATAACTTCTTTGAAGTTATTATTAAAGCTACAGATACTTTCCGAGTAGTAGCCAGTCGTGTATTGTATATAATAATGTAAATTTTAAATATTTTTTTTATTCTTAGTATATTTAATAGACTTGTTGACGAGAAGACCAGGGATTAATTGTCAGTCCATGCGTAATTTTTACATCAGCTCTTCTGTTTTTTAGATAGGAGTTTAATATCCAGTAACCGCCACAGACAAGTAAAGACACCCTTTTTACATGATTTTTATCTATTACATATTCTTAAGTTTTTTAATATTAAATTTTATTCTGCTTTTTACTGTTATACTCTTACAAAATCAAATAATATTGTTTTACATTATCATTAATACTATCCTTGATTTATCTACTTAAATTTCTGTAATTGTCATCTAGCTAATAAAGAAATAGTTTATTTGCAATTAAAGTGGTACAGTCTGGTGTTAAATAACAATATGGCCGCACATCAACTTTATAAGGTATGCAAAGAAAATTAAAACAATTCAATCTACATTACACATTTAAAACCTATCTCAGACGCCACTCTCTGCTTTTATATTGTACCTACTATTATAAGCACTTGCCAATTGTGTTGAGAAAATAATTTTATTTTTATTTTAAAGATTTATACACTAGTTTTTTCATTAGGCTTTGAACTAATAAATTTTTACTGTTGTATTAGATTTAATGTGTTATGCGCATTTTTTTGGTTGTTTTCTACAATATGTTATTGTATCAGTCATTTACTAAAATTATATACTTTTACTCTACATTCCGTAATTTTTTTTTTCTAGTCATTAAAACCTAAGTATTTTCAGGTCTACTTGTGATGGGTCGGCACTTCAAGACACGATTTATTTCTTGCGATTTTATAACACCTAAAAGTCCAGTGTCTCCGTGGTCCAGTGGTCAAGGCATTTGCCACACCCGAAGGTTGTGGATTCGATTTGCACGGGAAGCATACTTTGTTTAGTTGTTTCCAGTTTGGTTAGGACATTGCAGGCTTGAATCACCTGATTGTCTGATAATAAAGATGATTCCGTGCTTCGGAAGGCACGTTAAGCCGTTCGTACGTCCCGGCAGCCATTATAATACTGAAGGAGCCTAGTAACTTACTTTATTTTTATATTCTTCCTACTAGTACTAAAAACCACACAAAAATGATAGCGACATTCAAATAAAAAAGTTTCAAGTCGTGGAAACATCTCATTAGAATTATGCAAAATAAATCATCGGCGAATCTCAGCTTAATTTTGACTTAGGTCTCTTATTGGTAAAGTTTGTGAAACATTTTTGTCGGCAAATTAAAGGTAGGGGGCATTCTTGTAATATTAATCATTACTAAGTTATAAAATTGCTTTTCGCTTTATAAGATTTTAGAAATTATACTTTTTTTAATTTCTGCTTTTATTTAATTCGTGATTTGACTGAAGAAATCCTATTCAGTTATTTGCGATCCTAAGTCGTTGTTACATATAAGATACTGTAATGAGTACACTCTTTTTTTTTATACAACTAAGTAGGCAAACAGGCTTACGGCCCACCTGATGGTAAAGTGGTTACCGTAGCCTATGAACGCCTGCAACACCGGAGACGTCACGAGCGCGTTGCCGACCTGTCCGCTGTCAGCACAGCGACCCCTCTGGAGCCTGGCGACCCTACTCACCAGCAGGAACACAACACTGCATCACAGTGTTATTTGGCTGCGGTCTTCTGTAGGGTGGAGGTACTTCCCCAGACGGGCTTACCCTTACAAAATGTCCTACCTCTCTTGTACTCTTGTAGGTACTTATTAAGATTTCGTAAGTTTAAGTTTCTAATGATTGTATCGTGTATGAAAAATCTTTAACCTATCTTCAGGCATATGGCTTTACAAAAACTTTTTTGTAAAGCCATTTAAGTACAATCTTTTATAAGCAAACCTGTAGTTTTATTATATTAGTACTTACCAGGGCGACACTGAAAGTCTTTAGAACTGACCACTTGTAAACAGTATATTAAAAAGATAAGTTTAAATTTTGAAAATGGAACTCTTTGCCAATATTATTGAGTATGTATTTTATTAATTTTCTTAAACATGCGCGGAAATATTGTCATTACTTTTGAATAAAGAACACGCGAAGTAACATATTTACGTAGACTGAAAATCAAATTCACTTCCCTGTGAATTTAGAACTTCCTGTTTGAATTTAGAACTTTTTCACCTATCGTACACATTGCGTTCTCATGGCTGTATCTGAAAAACCAAAATCACTTCCCGGTGCGTTCTTTGAATTTGGAACGAAGAGCGCGCCGGCAATGTTGTATGAAACGGTTTGAATTTAGAACTCTTTTATCTATCGTACACATTGCGTTCTCGTGGCTGTATAGCCACAGATGCGTTTACCTTTCGGCACAAACTGTGAAATAAATTAAATTTATTATGTAAAAGGCCCTTTTTTATTTCCTTGCATTTTTTTAAGAAAAGCACTATATATGCCTCGGCCGAATGGCAATTGCCTGTCTCGTATCATTGAAGTCCTCGCCTGCGGCTCGGCCTTCAAACTCATACTCGACACCTGCAATTGCCTATTTCGCTGCCTTTGCAATAATCTACTATTGTCATTTGTTTTACGATTTGGCGGCAAATTAAAATTTGTCTGTGTCACGTCAGCATGAATGTAACGCGAGAAAATTTTCGTGCAATGATTTTTTTTGACTTTCGTTGTCATTTAAGTTAACAAGAAAGTTATGATAGACTTCGATTGGCCTTTTACGATGAAGCCCCATCTCGTGCCACTGTTTACAACTGGCTTAATGAGTTCAAACGTGGTCGCACTAATCTCACCGATGATCTGCGTGAGGGACGGCCTTCTACGGCGACGACTGAAGATAACATCAGTGTTGTGCAGCGTATAATAGAGATTGACAAAAGCAGCCTATCAGCACCTATCAGCAGATTCGGGCAAGTTTAGGCATCGGTATGAACCAAGTGCACAAAATTCTGCATGAACATTTAGCGGTCAGGAAGCTTTGTGCCCGGTAGATACCTCACGATTTGACCGAGGCCCAAAAAATCCGTCGTGTTGATTGGTGCCGAGAAATGGTTCAAAGATTTAACGGAGGTGACTCAAATGCTGTGTTTGACATACTTACGGGTGACGAAAGCTGGATTTACTGTTATGATCCCGAAACCAAAAGACAGTCTGCTCAGTGGGTGTTTCCTTTCGAGGAGCTGCCAACTAAAGTGAAGAGAGGTCGAAGCGTGGGAAAAAAGATGGTGGCCTCGTTCTTCGGAAGGACCGGACATTACGCGACAATTGTTTTAGAGGATCGAAAAACAGTTACTGCAGAGTGGTATACTAACAATTGTTTGCCACTTGTCTTGGAAAAAGTTCGGGAGAAACGACTTCGCAGTAAAATCCTCCTTCACCACGACAACGCCTCGTCGCACACCGCCAGGCGAATGATCGACTATTTGGCGACATCAAACGTGGAATTACTAGGTCACCCGCCATATAGCCCCGACCTCGCACCTTGCGATTTTTATTTATTCCCGAAAATAAAAGAAAAACTTCGAGGAAAACGTTTTATGGACGCCGAGGAAGCAGTCTGGCTGCAGGCTGCCTTTCAAAACGCCGTCGAAGAGACCCCTAAAGACGAGTGGGCAAAGTGCTTTTCTCAGTGGTTCCATCGGATGCAGAGATGTATTGACGTGAAAGGACACTATTTTGAAAAGATGTAATAAAAGGAATAACTTGCTAGTGAGCTCAGTTTTTGATTTTCTAAGAACTTTCAGTTGAGTTTGAGTACGAGGGTACACTAAAATAAATGAATGTTTGTTTATAACCACATGTTTGGCTTGAATAAACTTAATATTCAAGCAGCGAAACCTCAAAGCTCGTTGCAAGTCGGCTTTTGAAAGCTCTATTATGCACCGATATTGGAAACTAATACTTGCACCGTAAGAGAGCTTTGACTGAGCTTCGGAGGGTACTTTCACTAAGTTTACAAAGGTAGGATATAAACAATTTAATTACCTTTTTGTTAATGTTCATATTAATCATTATTTTTTAATATTACAGTATTTAATAGTACCATGAACGTCTTCTCTGGGGTCTTCTTCATCCTAGCGTTTTTTCAGTTGCATCTTCTGGTGTTTAATTTAAATAGTCTAGTTTCCAGGGTCAAAAGATTATCATTAAAATTAGTCCGTCATTTAGGACATCAAAATGTATTAGTGACGTATTTTTTTAGGAAACTAGACTATTTCAACGTTCGCTTTCTTGTTTTTACGTCTCCACTTCGTATGTTGGTTGAATGGTAGATAAAGCCTACGGCTTTAAGTCCACTTATTATATTTTGTAATGAGGTAAATAACTAAACAAATTATGCTGCACGTGAGAATCGGACACACGACTTCGGGTCTAACGCAAACACCACTGGACCACAGAGGGAGTTACCTAATTATGACATGGGGAGCAACTGGATTATCATTGTCCACCTTTTATTTATTTATTTATTTATTAAAACTTTATTGTTCCACAAAGTACACATATACTTATAACAATTGGCGGACTTAATGCTAAGAGCATTCTCTACCAGTCAACCATTGGGAGAAACGGAAAGATAGTTTGGCGCAAAAAAGTTAAGGGGGAAAAAATGTATTACTTATAGAGCAAATTTTATCAAAAGCTTAAGTTCATAGACTACGTAAACATACATAAAACATACACAAATACTGTTTCATTTTAAATATATACCTACATATATATATAATATATATATACATATACCTACACAAATACCAATGATGAAGTCAAGTCACATTGAGAAGTTTTCATTAACTGAGCGAGTCCAAAATGTGCACACGAGCCCGCTTTTTAAATAAAAATTTGTTAGGACTTTCCTTAATATCAGCAGGCAAAGCATTCCAAAGTCGAGTAGATTGTAAAGTGAAGGAATTAGCCATAAAACTGGTGCGAAAAAGAGGAGTACTTAGTAAGAGAGAATTAGAAGAGCGAAGTTGACGGTCATGAGAGTCGGATAAATATTTGAAATCACATTTTAAATAATCAGGAGATTGAGGATTCATTAGGATCGAAAAGAGTGTACAGAGAAGCCTAAGCTCTCTGCGTTGACGAATTTGTAGCCATCTAAGCTCGGAGCGGTAAGGCGATATGTGATCATACTTACGGAGGCAAAATATGAAGCGGATGCAGTTATTTACCAGACGATCTAGCTTATTTAGAAGATCTTGATTAAGGTCCGGATAGCATACATCTGCATATTCCAAAATTGGAAAAACTAAGGTTTGAACCAAAAGAATCTTCGTTTTAATAGGTAGAAAATTTCTGAGACGATTCAGCTGTTGAAGAACAATATTAATAGAGCGGCTGTTTTCAGCCACATGAGTAGTCCAACTGAGTGTGACATCAATATGGAGACCTAAGTTTTTACAGAATTACGAAAAGGAATAACGTTATTATTGTAGGTTATAGGTGAAACAGAGCTAAGTTCGAGCTGGTTAATTTGTCTACTGCTACCAATAACGATTGCCTGACATTTATCTGGGTTGACACTGATTCCAAAGCCAGCAGACCACGAAGAGATAGCCGACAGAGCCGAGTTTACCTCGGTGATTGCTGAGTCAATGTTATCTACTGTAGACTGTGCGTATATTTGTAGATCGTCAGCATAGAAATGGTAAGAGCAGTCAATGGAAGAAGAAAGAAGATTTATGAAGATAGAAAAAAGTAAAGGAGAAAGAATGCCACCTTGCGGCACTCCAGTGCAGAGGGTATTCCAGTCAGACAACTCACGATCCATACGAACTGCTTGTTGGCGGTCACGGAGGTAACCAGAAAACCAATTTACTACTGGTGGAGAGAATTGCAAATATTGGAGGATAGCAAGGAGAATATCGTGGTCAACCATGTTGAACGCGTTTGAGAAATCAATTAATACAAGTGTGGTGACCATCGTACTCTCCATTCCTAACCGGATATCTTCGGTAACTTTAAGCAATGCAGTAGCAGTGCTGTGACCAGGACGAAAGCCAGACTGGTAAGGAGTAAGAAGGGAGTTGGAAAAAATGTAAGCAGATATTTGAGCGTGCACAACGGCTTCTTGAACCTTAGAAAGAAAAGGAAGAATTGAAATCGGCCTGAAGCTTTTTAATGTTTGAGGTGACGAAACTTTAGGAAGTGGAATTACGAACGCTTTCCGCCAAATAGAAGGAAAGGTCCCAGTGGCGAGAGAAAAATTTATGATGTGAGTCAGAATAGGCAGAACTATTGAAAGGATATTTGTGATCATTTGCCGACTCACATCATCACACCCTACTGCTTTGGATTTAATCGATTTAATGATCTTGCAGATCTCGTCTTCAGTTGCTGAGGTAAATGAAAAAGAATTTTGTACAGGTTGGGCCATCGCGGAAATCTGAGAAATAGTCATTGATTTACGGGTTGCATCAAGAGAAGAAGAGGTAGAGAAGTGGTTATTGAAATCATTCAAAGAAAAAGAAGAAGGGAAAGAGAAATTGCTTTTACTTTTAGAGAGTCCTTGAGAACGAAGAAACTTCCAAATATCGGCAGATGAGGATTCAGACAGGTTGTCACAGAAATATTTCCGTTTTGCTGCTCTCACCATTCCATTACACCGATTTCGCGCTATCTTGTAGAGAGACCAAGTGTCCTCAGAGCGGACACTTGGTCTCTTTGTATGTTAAGTAAAGTTGTATGTCAGACCTTTTGTATGTTAAGTAAAGTTAAATAAATACATTATCGCTAACATAACGAGTTATAAATGAGATCCGAAAAGAAAAACGTGACGTGAAACGCTAAACTTTTGATTGGAAAAGCAAATCAACAATACAAATGGTGCTTGGTGTGACAAGATGATTCATTTATTAAGAAAGTATTCGGAGTAATCCATCTAGAGAAATTACCGTATTAAATTGGCAATAAATGTAACAAAACTTGAAAGAAATTGCTTCAGGTTTATCAACGAAAATATGAATAGGAAAGGTGTTACAAAGAAAGAAGCTAGTGATAAAACAAAGAGCTAACATACTGCGCTGATGCCACAAAAGAAAATCGGTTATGGTAAAGTAGTGGAAGAAGAAAGATACATAATCTACACGAAAAACCCTAAAATAAAATGTACATGATATTAATGGACTTAAAGCCCACGGCTTTAAGTCCGCCATTTTATATGAATAGGAAAGGTGTTACAAAGAAAGAAGCTAGTGATAAAACAAAGAGCTAACATACTGCGCTGATGCCACAAAAGAAAATCGGTTATGGTAAAGTAGTGGAAGAAGAAAGATACATAATCTACACGAAAAACCCTAAAATAAAATGTACATGATATTAATGGACTTAAAGCCCACGGCTTTAAGTCCGCCATTTACATTCTTTGTAATAAAGTTTAAATAAATAAATAAAATGATGTATACAATACTTTAGTCTGACAAAAAGAAACGGTAATTTTAATAACTAAAACACCCGCAGTCGTTTTCCGTGTAATTTGGAAATAAAAAACCCAAACAAGTCCGCAATTTTTTTTTTTATAATTTTGAGTGTAACTCTCATACGACACCTCTCAAGCTAAAAACCATCGAGCCGTTCAGGTTGCAGAGCGTGCCAAACGATTAACATACATACTCTCGAAAAACATAAACCTCCTTCTGTCGCAGTCGGGTAAAAAGAAAACCGTCAGTTGAAAATAATAATACAAAAATATTGTACTAGAAAGTCGTCAAGGTAAGTGCGCGTAAAGAGTTATTAGCGTGGCGTAACGTAAGCCGTTAAAAGCCACATTGGCGCAATTTCATGGCTCTTGACTCAACGCCGCTGTAATAAGCTGGGAAAACTCGATATTGGCAAACTACTTGTACACTGGATTTGTTTGCGAATCTTTTTACACGACTAATTAAGTAGTTTTTAAATTTGTGTTTGCAAATTCTTCTTCGTGCAAGCGTCTTTTTCCTAGTCCTCAGCTTCCGCTTCAGACTAGAGTACGCTGTAAGCCATGGTCCTAGGTTTGGCGGCATCAGACAGCAGTCGCTCCATTGTAATACAATACAATGTAATACAATGGAGCGACTGCCGTCTGACCTCCGTTACCTTTTAACAGGGAACCCAGACCAACAAGGAAAACGAACGTAAGCCGATGTGTGTTAGTGGCCAACATTGTTTGATTTTTTCAGGCTGCCTTAAGGCATCTGATACAGCAACGACTACAAACTATCAATAACAACCCGGTCCAACGGCTTAACGTGCCTTCGGAAGCACGGAGGAGTTGGATATAGAAAATCCCACTATATGGCAAATTTGCATTTGCAAATGCTTAGAGGAAACTGGAAGGTGAAGATGGAATACTTGATCGGTCGCAAAACCCTGGCAGATGACAGAGATTTCCGAATCCACCTCTCGGTTTATAAAGAGGGTTTTGTGATGACCACTAGACAGCAGCCATGACCGAAAGTTTCCAAAGCTTTAAAACATCTTATTTTGGATGATCGCGACGCAAGAGCACTAGCTCAAATCAAAATAGTTTCTTTTGGAAACACCCAAAATAAATTTAACAATTAAAAATAAGTTAGCAAAGAGTGAAATCCCAAAAAAGTTCCTAACTCCGCATTATGCCGGGCAATGGTATTTCTAGCTTAAAATAAAAGTGCTTATTCAGTAAACTCACCATAATTGGTGCACAGCAGTTCCACCCTCACGGTGTCAGTGCGACACTGCTTCAGTTCCGACAGCAATCCCCCTTCTCCTCTCAGGAAGTCTCGGTACGACTGCGCAGCACCTATCAGCTGCATGTGACCAGCTCTCAAACCCACGCCGAAGTTGTGACGCCCGATTGCGACGCTTTTGTTTAACCGCCTGGTGGAAACATAAGGAGATGGTTTTCTCACATCCAGTTATTGATCATGATGCCACCTGACGTTACATGAAAATTTTAGTCTTATGATCTGATTGTTTTCAGAAATCATCATTTCGTGAAGGTTACATTTTCAACCGACCATGTAGGTTTCAGACAGAGCTGGTGACGAATTCCACTTTTAATTGTAATTATGTCAAGGTGCGTTTAGTAGGACCATAGATTTTTGGTAGGACAATAACCTAGATGGCCCAACGACGTAATCAAGAGCGCAAAAAGACGCCACCGCCGGGTGCGGGCTGCTTTATATCGGCTAGACTGGAAATCTAGGGCATGATAAGGCCTACAAGTAAGACCGTGAAGAATGGCTATGCATGATTAACATTATGAAGATATGTCAACTGGATTCCTATTGGTTAGGATGGAGAGATGATGGAGACTAAAATCTGACTCATACTAAACTGAGATCTGCAACAATTTTGTGGAACAGAAAACTTCAAAGAAAAATCTCTACAAATATTATGAAGCTGAAGAGTTTGTTTGTTCGCGCTAATCTCAAGAACTACTGGTCCGATTTGGAAAAATATTTTAGTTTTGGATATCCTATTTATCGGGGAAAGTAATAGACATGAACAAAGTCGGGACGGACTGCTAATACGAGACGCTGTGCATAAACTTACGAGTATCCCAGCAAAGAACACAGTTTCAGCGCAGTTGTATCGTCCAGGTTGCTCAGGCAGGCTGGGAACCATGACTGGTTGGCTGCGCGGTAGACTTGCAGCATGCCGCTTCCGACGTCACCATTCGCGTCGCTCAGTCTCACTGTTGGTCATATTTCAAAATTAATACTTTCACTTCATTCAATCATATCGAGTGAGTTTTATGGCCAATCGATCCTGCACACTCTGATGTCAGAGTTTTTCGGAACCGCCATTCGGTCTCAGACGTTCCTTTATCGACCACCAAATGGCAGCCGGGACCAACGGCTTATAGTAATAACACTTTGACTAATAGTCAATGAGACAAAAGTAGCTGTTTTATTGTAAACTAACGGTTTTCTCGTGTCAGCGAAAGGGCCTATACTAATATGCTTTGAAGAATTTGAATTTTTTTTCATTTTGTTTGAACGCATATAATTAGTTCTAAAACTTCCAGAGATTAGAAGGTTGAAAAATATTTTTTGTATTTGATAGCCCCATTATTGGAGAAGGTTACATTGTACACGTTCCCTGGGCGGGGGAAACCTTTTGTTGAAAATTGTTGTTGCCAATTTTTGCAAAGGGAATTTTTAAGCATCCTCCCAATTTCCCTAATTTTTGACTTTCATTCTTATTGTGTGAAAAATATCTTCTGTTAAATCTAGTACTAAGTAACATAATAAGTCCATGTACGTAGATCATAGATTTTTTTTCGAAACAATCGCGATAGAAAATTCCAGTCTCCAGACGTGTCACACACTAGATAAATAGCTTAGCAACTAATTAATCTGGACGTCAAACGCTGTTGAGCTAAAATGTCACCAGTTTTGATAAGGGCACGGCTGACGCCATTATTTGCTCGTTCACTAAATGCTAAAGTTTACATCCAGTGTCATAAAAGATCGTCGTAGCACCAAATCTCTTCATACTTGCAATTCCCTTAGATGGCACGCTGTTATGATGTCAGAGATAACTTACACAGTATAGTTTCTGAAGCGACTAGTTTTTGCTATGTAGAATTTCTACCATTTAGTCTCTACAAAAAAGCGGTAAATTTTAGTGTAGCAGAAGCACTTATAGGAAAGAATATAGAAGAAATGAGAAGAAATATATACGTTTAACAACTGGTAATGGGAGGTTTGTGGTCATGCCAGATGGTGAAAAATTGTTGACTGGTTTGTTGACACAAAGACGGAGGTAGATAAAATTCTTTCTACTTATTGTTGTTATAAATTAGACCATCATAAAGACTGGACCGCTTCAATGTACAAGGTCCACCTCTCGAAGTTAGGATGGTTAATGGGATTTCGTAAGACTAATTGGTCTTTAAATCAAATAATGTTGCCAGATTACTTACAACAATTCCTCTCATCCTGTCCCCAAGGACAATCGACTTTCCCATCACACATATGCGACTGAGATATGCACTGTCGGTTGCCGCAGTGAACATCTCCACTTTTCTTGCAGGAGACGCAGTTGAGCTCATCGGATCTGTCAGCGCAGTCGACGTGGCCATCGCAGCGCCAGTCGTGGGGTATGCAGCGTTTGACGTCGCACTGGAAGCCGGTTGGGCAGACTGAAAAAAAACTTGATTTAAGTACAACATTGTTCAATGTATGCTGTAAATACCATTCATGATTAATCATTATTTAACAGTTTTTGTAATAAATTCAATGTAATATCACCATATAAGCTAAAAAATCTACTATTAATTTTAATGATAGGTATATATTTTAACAAATCAATTCTGTGTGTGTAATAATAAAGAAATTGGATTCCGTGGAGAGATCATATAAAAACGTGACACCTATTATTAACGTGTAAGCTGTCATATCGTTTAGAATCAAATTAATAAAGCTAAATTACTCGAAATCTAAATTAATCACTTTTAATGAAATTAATCAACACATAATTTAAGCAATGAGCCCACGTCTTCGATTCACCCCAATTAGTCGATGTTTCAGTACGAGACTGTATATCAAAGACCAAAGATTTTAATTTAGGATGGGCCTACAGGTATTAGTTACTTTTCGCTTTCGGCCCAATTATTTTTCCCTACGATACCACCGTAGTGCTAAAATACACTTTCCTGGCTAGGTCCTAACACATCGATATTTTTGGTGACCATACTTTACAGCATTAAGAAAAATATCGTTCGATTCTCCGGTTTTATGGAATGAAAATAATTAAATATCGAAAGAAAATTTCAAAAAACGAAAAAAGAGAAGGTGTTGGTTTTGTGTCACCCATTTTGCATACATAAATATTACCTGTATACCTAAATACGAGAAATGTTTTCAATGATAGGTATGTGATAATTGGGCAAAAGGAATAGTGTATAATCGTAAAAAAGAAAGTGGCTGACTCCGTATACGAAATAGGCTCAGCTAAAAGAAAATCACTTAATATGACAACTTGAATATTTAGGGCCAAGAAGCTGGTGTCATTTCGTAGCACCGTTGGCCACACCCTTACGCTAGTAATACAAATGTCAATGCACAGGACGCGATGTTCCACATAATTGCTCCAAGCATGAAGACGAATTATACCGACTTAATGAAGTTTCGCCTTGCGTTACATCTAATGAACTGCATTTATGAGAAAATTGCTTATTGCTTTCATTCAAGAGATAGCCTAGTCGATGTATGAAATAAATATAATAATAAATAATAATCATTTATTTTCAGATTAAAAATCCATTTAACGAGACAGGAACTAAATACCCCACCACACCAAGACATCAGACTACACTCGGCACAACAATGTGTGTAAGCGAATCCAACGTCCCAGTAACGGGGAGTCCCACCGGTCCACTAGATGTAGTGGCCTTTTTTTTTATTAAATCTAAATAAAAACTAAGACCTATATGAAAAAAAAACCTAAATTAAAACTAATTAAAATCTAATCCTAGTCCTTGCGGCATGGCGCCAAAAACTCCGGCGTTGGATGGCGATTGCTATCCTCTGCGCGAGAAATGCCACCTTCACCCTCTTGTCACCAGCGGCATCGACAAGTTTGAGGGCCAGGATTTTGAAAAAAAAATCATTGCAGGACCCCACGGCCTTACTTTATGCCAACTTATGCCAATCTGAACGATTCACAAATTGCCTAATTTCAGATATTTAAATCAATTAGGTACTAGAAAATGATAAGTATTATCACAGATTACAAAATATAAGCTAAACAGATATTTAACCGCCTTACATTAAAACGCACCAACTTTCCTGGTTGCTTCTGGTTACTCTCATACAAAGTCATTGTTACGCCATCTATCGAAAATATGAGAAGTGACAAATTAAGATTTATAACTATTGAAATACTTACAGCATTTATTCAACTTGTTATAGAATTTAGATACAAATAAAAAATAGAGGTTTGAAAAGTCAGTTCTTTTTAAAAAAAAAAAAATAAGAAAGTCCAGCACTAAAATAAAAATATTTTTCTTTTTGAAGCGCCCCCTTACATCGAATAGCGGAACTAATTATTTTTATAAGGTAATAGAACCCCATGGTATTATCAAGGTGTGATCTCCATTAGCATTTTTTCACACTAAATGAATACCAAAGAATCCATGCCCTTTTGACTCCTAGCGTACATTCAAAGTAATACATACAATTGAACGTAGAACCTCCTTATTTTAAGTCGGTTAAAAAGAGGTGGAAGATAGCCTATCCGTTAATTTTACACTTTATGTTTCAAACACTTTACAGCGTTCATGGTCGCAGGGGTAACATTTGTTTGTGATGTCATAAGAATAGGGAACTAAGAGAATACTAACTTTAAGAGAGGTAGGACATTTTGTAAGGAGTAGTCCGTCTGGGAAAGTACCTCTACCCTACAGAAGACCGCAGCCAAATAACACTGTGATGCAGTGTTGTTGTCCTGCTGGTGACTACTCACTACCCTACGGTCGCCAGGATCCAGAGGAGTCGCTATGCTGATAGCGGACAGGTCGGCAACGCGCTTGTGACATCTCCGGTGTTGCAGGCGTTCATAGGCCTTGGTAACCACTTACCATCAGATGGGCCGTACAACTGTTTGCCTACTTAGTTGTATAAAAAAAACACTACCACCTTTATTTATAGTGTGTAACAAACGCGAAAACATAAGACATTATTACTTACCAGGTTTAGCAGCCCTGAAGCGTGCCTCTTTCACCTCCCTGTTCCCGAGGCAGACGTCGGTGTCGGTGGATTCCGGGAATATGTCACACTGAAGGTAGTCCGGCATTGACAGCCCAAAAACTTCCAGGAAGAAGCCGCAGCGCCGCATTGTTTCTGTTGGCAAAGTTTTGTTCAAGGTGCTGTGACATTGTAACATGGACTTTAAATACTGTATAAAAAAATAATTTCGTTTAAATATTTTAAAATCCACTCCTATCCGACGCGATGCGGGCCGTTTCGTGGGGTTGGTTGGACCCACGTTGGAACTTACATATGCAAGTTTACATAAAAGTTTTGCATAAAACTTAATAACTAGTTTTAGTGCGCAATAAAATTTTCATTTATTCATTCATACAAAATATACTTACCGCTCTTTTTACGTGAAATGGTACCCACATAATTTGATGGCCGTTTGGAACTCTTTAGAATTTTACGTCATGTTGATCACTAACATGCTTAAATCATGATTCGCTTAACTTTTAAACACATTATTTTTCATTTAATGATACAGATTGTTATCAACAGATGGCAGTCGTTAAAACCTTTTGGCAACTTGAAAAAATCTGACATTATTGGTCACTAACACACATTGGGTCATCCTGTTTGTCTAGGTTTCCCAGTAAACGAAGTACCGAGATCAGACGGCAGGTTCTTTATTGTATTAACTAGTGCCACCAAATCTAGGACCATGATTTACAACAGCGTACCGTAGGCTTCGAAGCGCAAGCAGAGAACGCAACTAGGAAAATAAACTTGAACGAAGAAGTCCTTACCTTGACACAAGCTCCTGCAGGGTCGCACCATGTGCCCAAGAGGTCCGCACTTCGGGACGAATAAGGAACAGAGAAACAAGGCAGTCAGCTCGTAACACCGCACGTCGACCACTGCATCGTATATTTCTAGGTCCTGAACAAAAACACAAAAATTGTAAGTCAGGTTGTAATTTTATTTTAGTTTTTTACTTATTTATTTTACACCTAACATTTTAAACACTTTACAGCTTTCATAGTCAGAGGTAGACTAAGCTAACATTTGTCTGTAATGTCATAAGAATCTAAAACTACCGCCAAGATTTTATTGAAAACTATCTCGATTCACGCAGTATTGGCTCACAGTATCCGAGGGTCTTGCAGTCTTCTTCTGAGTTTGAGATTTTATAAAATTGATGGTCGGATATCAATATGCACTTTTTTTCTCAACAGTACTCCATATCACACACAAATAGTGAGATTACTTTGACATTTTATTGTAATGCGCATTACATGACATTTTAATGTGCGTTTTTTATAAACGCTACTTCACTACGTAGTTACAAAATAAAACGATGTTAATCTTTCCAATTGAATAATAACATAACATTAATATTGCCTTAAAATACCAACACTAAGAATCATTGAACTCGGAATCTAAATAATGGCCTTTATTTTCCAGTCCAAATGAATCGAGCTGATTACAACAATCTGTAACGTCATCTCCATTGCGACGCAGAGTTTCTAAATAGAATACAATTTTGCAACAATAGGCTCACCGGTGCTCATTAACAAATGAAAGACGCGATCATATAATTTATGACCAAGTTAACATGGGCCGAGTAAAAAGTAATAACAAATCTAATCTGTTTGGCAACATCGATTTAGGAACGGCTTGAGAAGAACGAGAACAAATATTTCTATGTTTGGCTACCATTTTAGCCTTGCTTGGTACAAGTTTAGTCTTGTCGGTGGCCAAAGAAATGCCCAAATTGTCTAAGAACCGAGATTAATTGAAGGGCCAACCCTAATTGGCTGATCCTTTACGAGAAAAGAAGATACCAACGGCTTTAGTACTATTATTATCTATTCTGTGCCAACGGCGAGAGTGTGTACATCTCATCCCTATATCTCCCCAGATGCCTTTCCATCGTTTTAGAGGGCCTTTCATATGTCCTACGCGCCTGGATCTGCACTCTGAGTACACATCTAAAGAGAGCTAGAATGATGAGGTGGGATTGATGAGTGTAAAAGGAGTAAGAAAATTTTATGCCATTGGCAGCATTTCTTACTTGAACTCTTCTGTATTTTAAAAAGTAGGAGTAGGAAATGCCACGTTATTAGAGTGAAAAGCTTTTCTAGTGATACCCTGTGCGACTGCGGATCTATCAATTCCATGGCAATGAAATGTCCCAATTGCCCAGTCTCCTGCACAGGTGAGGATTTGGAGGCAGCTAACGGCAGAGAGGTGAAGGTAGCCACATACTGGTCCAAACACATAAAAACTAGCTGTTTCCCGCAGCTCCTCCTGCGTCATAAAGTAGCCTATGTTTGACTCCGGGTCTTCAACTATATTCATATCAAATTTAATCAAAATTCGTTCAGTGATTTGGCCGTGACAATCAGACAGGCTTCCGCACTTTATAATAATAAGATAAATATGGATTTCGACTCGCAAAGAAGACCCGAATTCCTGAAATGTTTAGACGTGGAAAAATTCAATAAATAATGTTTAGGCGTGGCTGTAGATACTTTAAACGCATTGTGTGGTGACAATGATTGATTCAGCCGCCTGAAAGCTCGGTAATGATTGCTGCTGTTGCGTCAGCGGGTTTTGTTCATGTGTCGTCGCGGGAGTAGTTAACAGACAGAGAGGAACTATCGATACGTGAATACGTATCGATAGTTCGATTTTTTAATTTAAATAATGTTTAGGCGTTGCTGCAGATGCATTCATCGTCATTTCAGCTGCAGTCAGTCCGGAGTCCGGACATAGAATAGAATAGAATAGAATAGAATATATCTTTATTGAGAAAGCTATCACATAAGTACAGCAAAGGACTTAAGCATAAGCTACATGTTTATAATGTACGTGATAGACGTCTCAATAGGTGGTGGCTCAGTGATACGCTAGACATGCAGGCATGCCTAGCACTGATTTTCAGCCACCACCTTCTGAGGAGTCCCGGAACAAAGATTTAAACCTAAACAACATAATCCTTGACTGGTGTCTCACTACCATCTCACATCCCCAGGTCATCATCCAGGTCTGAGATACAAATTCCAGCAAGTGATCAAGATATCGCCTTACACACCATATTGCAAATCCCACCACTCGCACTCGGACGGAAACAAGAGATGATAGTAATCCACCTGTTCAATATCTATATCTATGGCAAAAATTTAAACATAGGCCTCTAATAATGATTTCCAATAAGACCGGTTGGAAGCGGCCTGCATACAGCGTTTGCCTGCGACCTTTTTCAGGTCATGTGATCATCTGGTCGGTGGATGTCCACTGCTGCGCTTTCCGGTTTCTGGTGGCCATTAAAGAACCTTTCTGCCCCTTTAAACACATTGTTTTTTTTTTATAATAATAAATTAATAATGGACAGAGAGGAATATTCATGTAACTAGTTCGATTTTTGAGTTAATTATCAGGTACATAATTAAAGTTATAATAATTGATGATGTTTGTTCTTATACTTTTCAACATAGTTGCTCGTAAAATGGGTTATATTTCAACGTACTTAGATCCTTAATATTATAAACAACCTGTTGTATTTAACTATAATTACACTAGCTATATTAAAGTTCATGCATTCATCAGCAGTGATGTCAATCCAATATTAGAACCAATAAATTCACTTCGCACGTGACAAGTACACAAGTAAATTTGCAAATCACATACATTATTCAGAATTTGAGCTCCTACCAGTTCACTCACATCATTTTGTAGTATTTATTGAAGCATATAAGAAATTATATAATACGTGACGAGCTTGCTAGTCGACGCGTCAGTATTTATACTAGCTACACTAGTTTCAGCGAACGCATATTAACACGATTTAAGTTTGTACAAAACTTTCTCTCCGTTCCGTTGTCTACTCATGTGGTGATATCGTGTCGATGGTAGACAACTGGTGGTAGGCTATGTTCGGATAATAACGACGTATCACGTCATGTCAAACTATTTCAGGCAGCATAATCTTGGGTCAGGTTTTCAACTTTGAGTTTCATAAGAATCTAAATGTCTATGATGTCATAAGAATACAAAACTGCCGCTAATAGTTTATTGGAAACTATCAATATCTATACATATATAGATTATCCATTCCTAATATCGCTACTGAGTTTATCACGATATTTGTATGTGTGCAGCGTTGTCAGCCATTTCAACTTTGCTAACTTATATATGCTGATGTCCATCCCATGTGTGTTATCTGTTTTTTGAACATCCTGTTTAAAATGCTATGTTAGATTCCAAGTTTAAATTATCATATTTTTGTGAAAAATCGCATAATATGGTTCACATTTTAGGTATTTAGCAAGGTCAAGCGCCCACTCCCCGCAATTCGCAATATACTAACCTCAACCTTATGTTGGTATTCTTACGGCTTGCTAATTCTCAAAAACATTAACATTAACTACAGTTCACTCTAAATAATTATTAGGTGGCACTTTTGTACATATTAAATTAACCCAATTTATATTTTTTTTAAATCATTTATTCAGTAAATATCACAAAATGTACAGATACAACAGATACCGAACCGCGGAAACCAATACACAATAAATATCTAAGTTAACTTTAGCAATTAACTATTTTCAAATACTAGTCTCGGCTTTGGCCTCAGTTAATTATACTGAATACAAATACACGTCTGCACTGCATGACGATTCCAATGTTCAATCTCAAAGAGAAGCGAAGCGAAAGAGAGAGAGTAATATTGATACCAACCATTATTAAACCCACCAAATAAGAGGGGATAGTGGGGATATACCTGTTCTGCCACTTTATATATATATATTGCTATATTATATATAGTTGAAGATGCTGCGTTGGATGTGTGGAGTGACGCGGAAGGACCGCATAAGAAACTCCCGCATTCGGGGTAGCCTTCATGCCCGTGATATAGCAGAGAAACTTCAGGAAAATCGCCTGAGATGGTACGGTCACTTCTTGAAGAAACCGGCAACTTACGTTGGGAACAAGAGTCTGGCCATGCCGCTTGGATTGA
This sequence comes from Euzophera pinguis, assembly GCA_947363495.1. Taxonomy (NCBI): domain Eukaryota; kingdom Metazoa; phylum Arthropoda; class Insecta; order Lepidoptera; family Pyralidae; genus Euzophera; species Euzophera pinguis. Next base: position 19,261,668 of record OX376155.1, on the reverse strand, counting down.
CGTCGTAAAGCAAGATATGCGTGCCAATGGACTCTTTATAAAAGATGCCGAACACCGGGTGAAGTGGAGATGTAAAAGCTGAGGATGCAACCGGGAAAGCGATAGGATGATGATGACCTGTTCTGATGCTTTACCGGCAGCTACTATCTATTATCTTAGATTAAAATTATAGTCATAAAACATTAAAAAAAATAAGCGTCGCTAACATTTTCGACGATGGTTCATTCAGATATTTTCATTATATTAGACTAATCTGGGTTTTAAAATGCCTTAGGAACCAGTAGATAAACATTGTCTAGTTGTAAATGAACGTTTATTTTCAATTTAGGATATGGGTATCACATACTGACTTTAAGTTATACTTGATTTAAATTTACCACCACTTCCAAAGCGCAAGTTGAGAAGGAGCGGCGACACAAATTCCACTGCAGTATGTTCTTACAAACGGAAATTTACAAAATATAACAAAATTAAATATTTATAACTAAATGAATGATTTCTCATCGGCTTGTCAACACGATTCCTAAATATACTTTTCTATATTTAATACTCATGATAACATGTTACTATGGTCTAAGTTATGGTCACGCCTGGGGTGGCGATTGTATTAACGTTATAAAGCGATCTGACTGCTTCATTGGCAGTCATTATAGCCTAAATCTTGAAAATCATCATACACAGATTTTCCGCATTTAATGTAACTGGATTAAAGAAGATGAATTGATTTCTGTTACCAAAATTAAAAGTAAGCATTAAAACATCCCGTAGCTAAATGCACGTGGCAAGCCGCTAAGCTAACCTTGGGCTTGATTCGACGATTCATCAATTTTCCTCTTATCTAGGGGCGCCGGCATCAATTTGAATTTTCATTATGGTTGCGTGGGGAAGCACTTGGCACTTAGCTGGTTTGCTGCGTGCAATGGTTATTTAAATTATTTGTTTATATTTTTTATTGCTATTTTTCCTTTTATATTTCTCAAAGAGTAGATAGAGCTTTAGGTTGTCTAACTTAGAAGTCTCCTTTAGCATTTATTTGACATTGAACTGACACAAATGACATTTTTATTTTTGAAAAATACTTGGTAGGCTTTAAATTAATATAGAGATTAAAATTTTACTTTGACATTTAAATAGATTCAATAAATTTTGTTATATAATTCAAATTCAATAATTTGTAATGTTTAGTTTTTATAATTATATGAGACAACGCATATTTGCACACCTCATTATGGTAGAATGTATTGGAACACCTAAGTTACCTGTAACTTATTTGTCGACTTTGTACCTATCTACATATATGCAATTAAAGGAACTTGAGCTTTGGCTTGTAGATAGAAAAAGACAATGACAACTTGATTCTAAGGAAATTAATTTCGAGTCTATTTCCTTAATCAATCATTCAATCCACGAGGAAAAAGTACATAACTTTGTTTTTCTTTTGCATTTAAAACTGGAAAATTATTTTCAATGTAAATAATTTACATCTAATAATAATAATTACGTCAAATGTAATGTAAGAAACTAAAACTGCAGTGCTTTTATAAGCCAAAGCTATGTTTGAGTAATTTGCTGAAAAAATCGTCTAAGTTACACCTAATTTTAATTATACTCGTATGTTCATTGTTCACGTGATTGTCACCAAAATTGAAATCACAGTAATTTCTGTCCTACATTTAAACCAAGTCGTGTAAAAAGCCATTCGAATGGTTTATTGTGGTTACGTAGTAAGTACTATCAAATTCGACTGTAGTTGATTATACGCTCTTTCCAAATCTATTTATTGACGAACAAAACTATTTCAGCTAAGCGAATTCGACTTGCATATCGATTGTTTTCTTTGATTAATTTGTAGTTAGCTCGAAATGTTACATTATTGGTATTGGTGATAATAAATATTATTTATTTATTTAAACTTTATTACAAAGAATGTAAATGTCGGACTTAAAGCCGTGGGCTTTTTCTACCAGTCAACCAACAAATGGTGTTGAGAGACAAAAGTACAGATAAATAAATGTGTTTTATTTGTTTTAGTTTGGTATGTATGTAGTTGATATTACTGTTTACTTTAGTATAATTTTTTAAAGTCATATACAAAATCCGTGACACTAAATAAGAAGTTAAAAATTACAGTAGATTGGATTAAAATAATATAATGTTACAATAGATAACCTAGGGTATAGTTTATTTCGTTCTGGCAGAATTCCGATGTAGTTCTGTCTGAAAGGAAAAGGAAAACAACACAAAACAGTCCGCGTACTGAAAGTGAAATGTTAAGGGCGATCATGGAAATTCAGATCCAATTAATTTGTGTGTTCAGCAGTGCCCGCTAATCTATCTATTGAATGGCCCGGCACGTAATATTGTAACGTTATTATTTTGTAGGCCAAGATACTGACACCCTGAGATAAGGGTAAAACAAGGAGTTAGACACTCCAGGTCGTTAAGATTAGGCTGGCCGCTAGCTTCATCATCCTAGCGTGTATTCCTCGTTGCGTCGTCAGCTTACGCTTCGGAGTCATGGTCCTAGATTTGGCGGCACTGGTTATTACAATGGAGCGACTGCTATCTGACAGGAACATAACCCGAGGTGTGTTAGTGGCCAACACTGTCAGAATTTTTCAGGCTGTCCAACGTCCATCTGACACAGCCTAACGACTGCTATCCACCGATAACAACCGGGACCAACGGCTTAACGTGCCTTCCGAAGCAACGAGGAGCGCGAGATAGAAAATGTCACTAAATGGTGACCAATCCAATAATAGTTGCGTCTCGTCGTTGCTTGAGATGCGCATTTGCTACGAATACGCGAGCCACGCTCGACTATCGAGTTCCTCATTAGGTAGGCCGCTAGCGTCATGTAGCAACCTAACTTAAGAAACGATTTTCACTTATTTGGGAATTACAATGGCATCATTGTTTTATATCAACCTGCGTGAATTAAATTTAACTGTCTAAAGATAACAAGGTTGCGGCGGCATGACTTATTTTGCAATTTGGTATTACTTTACTACTTGATACTCTACTCACGTTGTGGTTAGGGGAGTCCCCTATTCACCATTTTGAGAAGTGCCTTACATTACACTTTATTCAAGATAAAAGTGAAAACATTAACCTACGAAAGCTAATATTAATTAAATCTATCACCACCATTCAGACGCTATTAATCGACATTTTAATTACCTCGAATTTTAGTAAGAAAGGCAGCAACGACGGAGAATTCCCTGTTAATGATATTTTAACGAGTCACCTTAGGACGGCAATCTATAGCAGCTAACGAGCTGACCGGAATTGGCTTCTGTTGGTGATTGTGAACTTAGAACAGTAATATTCGTCATTGTGTGGAAGAATAAAGAAGCACATTTAAAAAAAAAAAATGTAATTAACAACTTAAAAACATACAAATAAATTATCTAAAACTTACTTGCTGAGCATCTCTCTGTCCAAAATGTCCGATGTAGTTGGGGAAGATGGTAAAGTTGTAAGAGATGCGATGCTGATGGCAGAAGCTGACGATGACCGGGAGACACACGCCGGGAGCTGGGTTCCGGGAGCCGGGCGAGTCGGTAGGCGCCGGCCAGGTCACCACCGCGGAACGGTTCACCACTTGTGACACGTACTGTTGGAAAAAGCATTTTACCAAAATTATTTTTCATGAAACATGAATGCTTGTAGCGTTAAATTCCGCAAGTGTAACGCCTAAATCAATTAATTAGTTACTTCAGTTTTTGAACTATTCCCATTAATATGATTACTAGCTTTTGCCTAGGAATTTGTTCTTATGTAGTTTTTGAAAAAAAGTAGCCTATATTCATTGACAAATTAGGTTTATTAAGTATTAGAAGATGTGCAAATGCTAATACATGTAAGTTCAGGCGTAAAACATACGCATTATGTGTTGAAGAATTCCTCATAGAGGGAAAGTAGACATCAAATCGGAAGTAATTAAAACGATGAACAACATCTTTAGAATCGATAATGAGCGAAGTAAAACTCAGATCGTGAAAGATCAATCCGCTTTTGTTTCGTATTATAAAACACTACTGTACTTTATTCACAGTTTTCCAGATGAGGTTTCATTGCGTTAAACGGACCGAACCGGAAAAATTTCAGATGAGAAAAAGCTAGAGTCGGATGCATTAAAATTTAATTCTATAGAACCTATTTAATTTTGCGCACATATACGCTATCCCATACAACCATTCTGGTCATTATGGTTGTATGGGATAAATAACCAAAATATCACAGGAACGAGAAAATCTATTGATACAATATCTGTTCTATTTATAGCAAATCCAATCTACGCAATACAGAAAATATACTAAAAGTATTGATAGAAAGTCGTCACTCGTCATATTTTCCGTTTACAAAAATAAGGATAATGCTGGGTATGTAACGTAACATCATTAGCATATTTTCATCTTTAGACAAACTCATTAATTTTAAGACTTTTGTGTGATCATCATCATCATCATGTCGAGTGAATTACTCGGTTCTCAGTATTTTGGACTCCTTTTGGCGTCTGACGTGATTTTAAAGTTTTCATCCATTTTACGATTCTCAAAGTGTGCATTTCAGTGCAATTGACGTAAACTGGTGTAACGGCGAGGCTAAAAGATTTATACATTGGTTCCAGTTTTCATTCCTAAAAGCACACTATGACCAAACGCGCATCAGTCATCTACTAGCTGTGGAACTGTCAGATAGCTAATTTGTTGTGTTCTTATTCTGTCCTAAAAATAATGAAAGGCTGCTTATGATGCCAAAGTTAAAAAATAATAATAATGAGAAATGTACAATTGTATAAATGTTACAATCCTGAACTGTAATGATGATGATATCGATCCTAGGACTTCACAACAGATTAGCGTGTTAACAACTACGCTCTAGGGGTCGTCAAAATAAAAGAGCAGGTAGCCACAGGAACAAAATTAAATTCTGCGCGATACCCCACATTCCTGCCTTAAAATTACTTTTCTCCGACACATATTTCGTCAGATATGCTTGTAATTAAACTTAGGATCTCGTTTATGAAACGTTTTTAGCTCGACGACCCAGCATACGCAAATAAACTGGAGATACTAAGTAGGTATTTTTTATACTATCTTAAAGATGTACATACATATCCTCCAAGAAATATTTCATTCTTACGATTTATTCACAATTAAAAATCACATATCCTTGAAATATGAGTTTTGAAAGTTCTAAATCTATAGTGGAGATCTCGTTAAAAACAAGTTATCAGGTATTACTTATTTAAGTTTAGACATCATACAGACGAGATTAACCATAGATTTGTTATAAACTTATTTAAATCCAATGCGAAATATTCGTAATGACACTACTAGTTTTACATACTAGTTAATCCATGAGGACAACGTGAAATTTATTCTCTCTTTATAGCAGAGCACTATTCACAAAACTCTCATACAATGACATAAATTTTTTACTGGCCATAGAATTTCCACTTCACATTAGACGCCTCTAAAATCGCTCTGAAAAAACGTGCAAAAAGATAAAATCTCAAGGGATCAGGGTGATCCGTGGCCAACCAACATTAACGTTGAATCGGGCGCCAAAGCGGTTAAATAAACGAGTAGGAAAGGTGCTCGAAATCTTAATGTGCGGTGGAAATCCTGCTCCAAAGAATCCTGAAAAATAATGTTACGGCGAGTGTGGTTACTTTTTGCGGGAATCGACTTAGCTCACAAAACAACGATAGTGAAGAAATTACAAAAGTGTTGTTTCTTTGCGAAAGGGCAAAGTTTCTTTGGGAAGGGGATATTTTAGTGACAAACTAGTCCAATCAGAATCAGATAACAACATCAAATAAATGATGAATATTAGCAATTAAACTGATGAAGTTCTGACAATATAATAGTTTAACAGTCTGACAGAATCAAGCAACATCCAGATTTTAAACTTATTCCCAAGGGTCAAAAGTACATCGCAGGTGGTAAATGATCCGTTAAGATTTAATTTTAACTGTATAAAGTTAAATAAAGTTATGATACTTAACACTAGGTAATAGCATTGATCTGTTTCGTTATTAATTTCTGCCTGTGTGTATGTTTGTATAAATTTAAGAGCTGGGATCTTGTGCATAGAGTTTTTCCATTCTGTCCTATCCCTAATTTGTGCCTAAGCGATCAGAATGGAAAGTAGGGATAAAGGATTAAATAAGGGGATAAAATGGCATCATTTTTACGTGCTAATAATATTTTTACATTATGGGTTATGAAATAAAGAGCATCCAAACTATGTATAATCAATTATTTTGACAAACATCTAATATTTTGTGATTTGCTAGTTAATTCAGTTGTAAGGTAATTTGACCCTGGTTTTAATTTGGTTTCGTAAAAAATATTAAATGAGAAAGCCATAACAATAAATTAATATGATGAAGTTGGTAAAAAAGAGAGTGAACATGAAAAACTCGTATGCTGCGAAGAAGCAAACATTTAGATGAACTTATGATTGTATTTCTTTAGAAATAAGTAGACAGTTTTCCTAATGTGAAGTTTCCAATGTATATTTACGCGTGTACATGAAATAAATAAATTGTACAAAATATATATTCTGTTATTTTTTTATTAGCTGTTTCCCACAGCTCTACCTGCGTCAAAAAGTAACCTTTGTTTTTAAAAAGACTCGGGACCAACCCTGACTCATCTACATTCATACCAAATTTCAACAAAATCCTTTCAGCGGTTTGGCCGTGAAAGCGTTACAGACAGATAGATAGATAGACAGACTTTAGCACCTATATTATTATTTTAGATTTTTAAGAGAGGTAGGACATTTTGTAAGGATTCCACCAAGAACTCCACCCCACAAAAGACCGCAGCCAAATAAAACTGTGATGCAGTGTTGTGTTCCTGCTGATGAGTAGGGTTGCCAGGCTCCAGAGGGGTCGCTGTGCTGATAGCGGACAGGTCGGCAACGCGCTCGTAACATCTCCGGTGTTTCAGGCGTTCATAGGCTACGGCAACCACTTTACCATCAGGTGGGTCGTACGCCTGTTTGCCTACTTAGTTGTATAAAAAAAAATAGTATGGACTATTGTATACGTAAGTACCACGTAAGCCGATCAACATGATACAAAATATAACAGTAATGACTCCACCTTAACACGAGTTATAAGACATGATACCAAGCTAAGCACTTAATAGGATTAAACAACTTTTGCTTCATAAGACGCAGGTGTATCTTGGAAGTTTCTTGAGTATTTTGGTTGGTGTGTATGTTGAGATCACTTGAAATACAGAACACGAAAAATACCATAATATATAGTTTTACTAGGGGTTTCGACCAAATATGAGCTCACTTTTAACGTCAGGAGCGGTCGCCATGACTTTAATCGGTCACCCTATCATCATCACCCATTCATGACACGCTTATACCATACCTTTCAAATAAAGATGTCACAAAAAAAAATATTATGATCTCCTATTCCAAGCTGACAAAATTGTCTGTGAGATGCGTGGGCGAAATTATTATGTTGCTAATTGTCGTGCATGCGTCGATAAGCGGACATACGAGTATTTATTAACCTCGAGCTCTAATGCATTACTAAGGATTCAACCTGAAAAACTGTACGAGTGAAAGACTTACGTAAAATCGAAAAATATGCCTAAACTCAAGTTTTTTTTCAACTTTAATAAAAACCACAAAGGCAAACAACAGAGTACAAGGGAATTGTGAAATTTCTGAGGAGGGAATCCCTACAAATTCAAGCCTGGATTGTTTTTAACTGGTGCTCGGCTGAAATGAATTGGAACTCTTTGAAGCTGTGAAGAACAAATGCCCTTTATTTGAGTGTGAATGGAAGCGAGAGCGGGAAACGGCTGTTGGTGGAATTTCCTTGTAATTTGTTAGCACTTAGCTCGTTTCTAAATGACACGTGAGTTGACGCATGTTAAAGAGCTGGCTTCGCGTTGCATGGGTATTTTGTTGTTGAACATATTTTTGAACACACATGCTTGTTTTAACGTTACATTTTTTTTGTTCGCTTATGACCAACAGTAGACTGACTGCGGCTGAAATGATGATGTCGAACACTATTCCAGAAAAATTTTACTCTTACCTGGACAGCAGGGTTGGCTCGGAAATAGGCGAACAGTGCGCCCGTGATGGCTAGCAGGGCGACAGCGTTGAGAGCTAACTGGAGTACTCTGAACTTGTGAGGGGAGCCTTCGTTGCCGGCGCCTCGCATGTCTCGGAGCATCTGAGGGAGATCAATGTTAGGTAAATACATAGGGCGCACTGTAAGTTTCCGGAACTGGCCACTTACATAAACAATATTTAAAAATTTATTGCAACATTTGAAAATATAACTCTTTGGCTGTAGAATGCAGTTTGTTTCATCTGACTGTCTTTTGTTTTTACCTTGTGGCGCCATTTAAAAAATTGTGTGTCTGCATCAACATGGATTTAACTCGGGAAAATTTTCGTAGTATGATTTTCTACGATTTTAAGTGTAATTTGACAGCTCAACAGAGCATCGCTCGGCTTGAAACAGCTTTTGGCAATGAAGCACCATGCAAGACAACTGTTTATAGCTGGTTTGCAGAATTCAAGCGTGGTCGTATCAATCTCAGTGACGAATCTCGCGATGGTCGGCCGTCCACCGCTGTGACCAACAAAAACATCAATGCTGTGCTCCGTATGATTGAAACAGACAGGCATGTGACCTACCATGAAATTCGCGCATCCTTAGAAATAGGCATGAGTCAAATACAATTAATCCTACACAAACATTTGGGTGTGAGAAAGCTGTGCTCGCGGTGGATCCCACACAACTTGACCGAGGCTCAAAAAACGGACCGCGTCACTTGGTGCAGTGCCATGCTTACCAGATTCAACGAAGGTGCGTCAAATTTGGTGTGGGACATAGTAACAGGTGACGAAACATGGATTTATTGCTACGATCCCAAAACAAAGCAGCAATCGAGCGTATGGGTCTTTCAAGATGAGCCGAAACCAACCAAAGTGGCGCGCGTGAAAAGTGCATCTAAGCGGATGATTGCTTCTTTTTTTAATAAAACTGGACACGTGGCTACTGTTGCTTTAGAGAATCGTCGTACAGTGAATAGTGACTGGTACACGACCATTTGTTTGCCGGAAGTTATTGACGAACTCCGTAAAAATAACCGTAAACGCCGTATTATCCTGCACCACGACAATGCTAGTTCTCACACGGCCAGACAGACAAACGACTTTTTGAAGGCGGAAGGAAAAATGTAGAACTCATGAGTCATCCTGCATACAGTCCCGACCTGGCACCTTGTAACTTTTTTTTGTTCCCAAAAATTAAGAACCAATTACGCGGTCAACGATTTTCATCACCAGAAGAGGCTGTCGAGGAGTATGAAAAACACGTTTCAGAGGTCACCACAGAGGAGTGGCACAAAAGTTTTCAAAACTGGTTTCATCGAATGAAAAAGTGCATAGACGCCAAGGGAGATTATTTCGAAAAACAATAAATTAATTTTGTACCTTTAATAGTATTTTTTCATATTCATTCCGGAAACTTATAGTGCGCCCCACGTATTTATGTGAAAACTCTATTGCACCAATCCATACTATCCATATCCATACTTCCATACTAATATTATAAATGCGAAAGTCTGTTTGTCTGTCTGTCCTTCAGTCTGTGTGTTACGCTTTCATGGCCAAACCGCTGAACGGATTTTGATGAAATTTGAATGAATATAGCTGAAGGCCCGGATTCAAACATAGGGTACTTTTTGACGCAGGTGGAGCTGCGGGAAACAGCTAGTGAAGTATAAGTAAATAAAGTTCATGTAACTTTTTATTTTTACAAATAGGTAAACAAACAGAATACAAGCATAAGTGAGACAAAATTAACAAAAACAAAAATTACTTGCTTCGATATATGCCCGGTTTCCGAATCAAAGATCAAATAACCAAAGTTTTCGTTTGAAAATTATAAAACTTCATGTAAGTATTTTTATAATTCGTTAAAATTATGAACTCGATAATGCGTTATTTACATTAAATTAAGGAAGTAATCAAAACAGTCAACATTACACTTTGGCAGAGAACGCAAATCTATTTGTGTACATATGTGAAATTATCGTGAGATTTCGTAGAATGTTCTCCACGAGACGGAAGCAAACACAAGCAAAGTACTCCAGTAAAATGTTCGCAATTCAGCATCTGACAATTTGCGGTCACATCGATCTGACAAGGCGAATGGGATATAAGCTGCAAGGGTAGCACATGAGTAGATATCACATTTAAAAGGTACCAGGGCTCTGAAGCGCGATAGTTTTGGAAGTGATTGTTATAAAACAGGAGATAGAACGATCACTTTAGATGTGCATGTACCACATTGTGCAAGTGTAAGAAAAATACGTTCACATAAATGTCGCTTACGATTTGAGGAAGATGAGAGAGTCATAGAAGAAGAAATAGGAAGAGCATGACATGGGCTGCGAGGCAGTTCATAATTTAATAACATCTATAATTTTCCTTTTTTTCTCATTTCATACGTATCAACATAATGGGTTACGTGTGTGTCGAAATTATTTGTGTAAGTGTAGTGCATCTGTTTGATGATGTTAATCGAAACAACGAGGTATCTAAGATTAGTACTTATTCCCTCCGCTCTTTTTGCCTAGAATTTTGTCCTAAATATTGTATGCATCCTTTTTTGTTCGTTTTATTTGCTTGATGGTGTTCAGAAATTCTACTATCTTCGTCATGTTTAGAAGGACTTTCAAATTGGATATTTTGTTAAAATATGTTTCAGCAATTTGAATTCGCTCTATTTCACTATCTACTCATGAGATAGAAGTGCATCTTACATCTCAAAGCTAGGGTTATATAGAAGACTGTTGTTGACTGATAAAGTGAACGATGTTATTAGATACTCTACGAGAGAAAGGGACAAGAGTTGAGGATAAATGTATACGTAGTGTAATATAATACAATGGAACACATACTGTTAATATGATTTTTTATGTGGCCTGATCCCTGGTGTTATTGTTTGATGGCAGTTCAATTAGACTCGACCGGGTTTGGACACATTTTTTCAGAAGTCTAAATTTTCCTATCTGTCCAATTGGTGACGGATTCCAACAGCAACATCAGTAATCTCACAATTGCAAATTCAATCAAGCAATTGTTTGTTATTCCAAAAACATAAAATTAAAATCAAAAGCGGGTTTAAAGACAATAAATAATATGTTCGATGTCGCGCCTTCCACTAATTTGTCTTGACCCTTACGTTCGAAGCCAACGCACAACTGGTAGTTACAACTGGAAATACGCTACATTAAATTCAACATACAAAACTGTATGATCGAAATTGGTAATCAATGGCAGTAAGCAAACTAGAGTGAAGCGTGGATCTGTCAGCCGGTTGTAACGCATTCCGACCCCTTTGAAGTGCGTGAGGGTGTTACAATGCAGCTAGGATTTAGAATATTCCTTTTTATTTTCAATGTAAGCGATAAGAAGAACTATATTGAGAATTCAACATGTTATATTGTATGATCTGTCATCACTTGCTATAAGTAAAGTGGAATGAATTAGGGCTTCGTCAGCCGATTGTAACGCAATCCGACCCCTTTGAAGTGCAGCGAGCGTGAGGGAAAAACCAAAGTTACAATGCAGCTAGGATTTAAAATACTCCTGTCTATTTTTAATGTAAATGATAAGAAAAGTTATATATAATTCAAGACATTATATATTATTGTATGATCTAATACTGTAATCTCCTGTAAGCAAAATGGAGTGAATCAGGGCTTAGTCAGCCGGTTGTAATACAATTCGACTCCTAGAAGTGTAGCGAGCGTGAGGGAACAGCCAATGTTACAATGCAGCTAGGATATAGAATATTCCGAACCTTTTTCAAACAGTTGATTGCATTAAAACCCATCCAGGATGTTAGAAAAAGTCCTAGTATGTCTCTTTGCTTTAAGTAGGTTAGGATAAATATTTTTTGTCATCATCGTCTTCAGCGAGTGAAATTCTACATTTCGAGTTTGGACAATTTTGCTTTTTTAGGGAAAATAGTATCTATGAGACTAAGAAGACCTGGTCCTTGATTTATTTATTTTTTTAAGGCAAGAGCTTTTTTGATTGGGGAGGAAATGAGGCCAAAAAAGGGAAAAGTTGAATCTCTCGAATGACGATGAAACTTGTTCTGGCATCAATTGTTAAGCTTAAACTACTTATGTATCCATACTAATATTTTAATGCGAAAGTCTGTCTGTCTGTTACGCTTTCACGGTCAAATGGTATGAATATAGTTGAAAACCCGGGGGCAAACATCGGCTACTTTTTGACACACGTAGTGCTCAGCTCGTAATTAATAAGTGAGCGATATTCGCTTAACATAGTTGAAGTTTGCGACAGACATACCAATACAAATATGAAATGTAATCTACAGTTATAATTGATTTGAAACATCCGGGATTCCGCCTGTCTCTCGCATTGTCTGCGTATCTGCGGTTGTCGTGTCGCGACATACGATACTGATCTAGTATAACTACGTCATATTTCTGACGTTTATAATTAGAACTGAATTTCATGGAATTTATTTAATTATAAGTTCTGATCATAGAGGGAATGTGGAAATTTGGGGTGAAACGCGGTTTATATTTCTAATATTCTGGCAAATTATGGGTAGCTACTCGTAATTGATCTTTGAAGAGAAAATAGTTTTTTTTACAAACCTATAAAGAGTTACATCCCAAAGGCCCTCGAAATCCGGAGTGTGCTAAGATGTGTAAGGTAAGCTTTTTTGCTCCGGTTCGAATTAATTATGATGGCGAGTGAACAGTAACCCTACGAAAGATACTCGTTTCTTAGATGTGATCTTAGATTTTGTGGAATTCGCCCCCAGTAGGATAGAGGTCCAAATGGGTAGCGAATTTTCTAGAAATACTTTTAAAGTGCGTCCTCTGTGACTCTCTCCCTCTTTGACCTCTGTGATTCTGAGCCAAATTGTAAGTAAAACGTTTTACAGCACGAAATAATTAATTGTAAAACAAACAAACATTATCTGTAACTGAATGTGCAATAAGAGTGCCGAAGACCGGGCGAAGTGGAGACGTAAAAGTAGGAAAGCGGACCCTGGGCTCCAAAGAAACAGCTGAGGATGAAAGCCGGAAGGCGCTAAGATGTTTTTTTATACATCTAAGTAGGCAAACAGGCGTACGGCCCACCTGATGGTAAGTGGTTATCGTAGCCTATAAACGCCTGCAACACCGGAGATGTCACGAGCGCGTTGCCGACCTGTCCGCTATCAGCACAGCGACCCCTCTGGAGCCTGGCGACCCTACTCACCAGCAGGAACACAACACTGCATCACAGTGTTATTTGGCTGCGGTCTTCTGTAGGGTGGAGGTACTTCCCCAGACGGACTACTCCTTACAAAATGTCCTACCTCTCTTAAATGATGGTGATGTGCAATAAAAAGCTATCGCTTACACAATCTCTTCCGCACTACCTTTAGACAAACAAACAATACGACTAAAACAACCGTTTATAACCTAAAAATAAACGTTTTTGTTAAAATAATAAAAGCTCGCAAAAGCTTTTCGCCGTCATACATATGTGACTCTGTAAGCTACCGGATACTTCCATTTCACGGTCCCCGTACCACGTCAACGTTTCCACTTCGCTCGGGCGGCATTTGTGTCAACGGGAAAAGCTCTAAAAGCTCTTTATTTTTTGTATTGCGTGCCGTGAAAGTTTAATTTTGATTTTTTGGTAAGTGGCCTTGATGTTTTTGTTGAGATGGCACTTTTATATGTATATGATATTCATATACCATAAAATGTCACACATGGTTACTAGCATGGTGATGAGATGACCTTTAAAGAATATAATAACATTTCATTGAGACATACAAAGTATAGGATGTGGTCACTCGCCTCATTGGTGTCATTCATTGACCATGTAAATGACCCTGCACACTCTGTTATCACAGTTTTGATGTGTTAGCGTGCACTCTGAAGCACGGAATCATTTCTAATTTTTTATTTACGGATAATCAGGTGATTCGAAAGCCTGCAACTAGAAGACAACTAAATTATGCTTCCCGTAGTAAACGAACTTCCGACCTTAGTATCGTAAGACTAACGCCTTAACCACTGGACCTCAGAGGCAGTCAAATTGATTCAGTCATGTGTACATAGTCTATTGATCACGTAACCCAATCGATATGAATGAATTGGTTTTGATGCTCTGGCACAGAGCTTGCTTAATCTTGTAGACTTTAAAGTAATTTGTATTTTAAAATATCTTATTTTTACAGTTTTCTTTTTATTTAAATCCATATTCCATTAAATTTATTTATTTTATTCCATTTATCTTAATTCCATATGTTTAAGTTGAGACTCTACTAATCCATTTTCCACTCGCCTTTTACTTTCACCCAACACAACATTAAAAATGCTGGCACTACTTTTAATATTAATATATTAGTTGAGGTTATATTAGTTTATATTTTCAAATAACTTTTCCTAACAGAAAACTCAAACTGAAGTATGAATGCGGCTTACCATACGTGGGATCCAACGTCTAGACTAGATTATGAAATGTATAAAGGAATATTTTGTGATTCCTTATATTTTCCTTTTATTAAATTAAGCTATTTTAATATTAGGTCCTTACATATGAAATTGGCGTTTTGTCGTACTGGCCACTTTAATCACAAATTTCTCCTCTTTGGTTAACTGTATAGCTATTTCCACTTGTATTTATTTTTTGTAAACCGTTATTCATTTGTTTTTTTCTTCTTCTGTTTTTTTTCTGCTTGCGGCGCTCAGTTTAAAAATGGAAAACTTGAAATATCGCGTTATCTACGAGTACAAGTTCCACCGTGGCACCAGTGCACCGGAAACGGCTCGGAGGGTTAATGATGTGCATGGCGGTCGTGTCGCAAAAGAAAACACAGTGCGTTTTTGATTCCAACATTTTCGTTCTGGAAATTTCGACCTGCAGAACAAGCCCCGTGGACGGCCGGAGACCCAAGTTGACAATGAAGAATTGAAGGCGATTGTGGAAGCGGATCATCGTAAACCACGTCCAAGTTAGCTCCAGGCTGCGGTGTTAGTGATAAAACTGTTTTAATCCACTTGAAGCAAATTGGGAAGATTAAAAAGCTTGAAAGGTGGGTTTTTCACGAATTGAGTGAAGCAAACCGGCAAACGCACGTCGACTGCTGCGTTACATTACTTGGCCGGCACAATAATGAAGGGTTTCCTTATCGGATCATTACCTGTAATGAAAAGTGGATTCTCTACAATAATCGGAAGCGCTCATCGCAATGGCTGGACCCTCGCAAGCCAATCAAATCCTGCCCCAAGCGAAAATTGACCCAAAAAAAAGTTACTTGTAAGCGTTTGGTGGACTAGTGCCGGTGTCGTTCATTACAGTTGTCTCAAATCTGGCCAGACGATTACGGCAGACGTCTATTGTCAGCAATTGCAAACCATGATGGATAAGCTAGCTGCTAAACAACCGAGGCTGGTCAATCGCTCTACGCCACTGCTGCTTCACGACAACGCTAGGCCACACACTGCACAACAGACGGCTTTCAAATTAGAAGAGCTTCAATTGGAATGTCTAAGACACCCACGGTACTCCCTGGATCTTGCTCCAACAGATTACCATTTTTTTCGAAATTTGGATAACTTTAAAGATTTTTTTGATTACCGTCCGAATGGGTTTTTAGTAAAGGGATCAATGTGCATAGATAACAATAGTTCATACTTTGATTAAATAAATATATTAAATAAAAAAATATTCGACATTTTGTTCCTCCCATACAAAACGCCAATTTCATATGTAAGGACCTAATACTATTTTTAATCGCGGTTAATTTTTGTGCCCTCACTTTTCCCCCAATCAATAAAAGCTCTCGACAAAACATGAGCCAAGTTTCGCAAGGATCCGTTCTGAAATGTGACAAACGCTCGAAACATACCTTTTCAGTTCTGGAAATGGAGACGCTTCATTCTTCAATAAGTCAATGTTACAAAAAAAGCCCGATTGATTATTTCAAATTAGCTTAAATATAATGTTGTTTCTATATTATGAAAGGTCTCTATCATAAAAGGAAGAGACAGGAGTCTAATTTACATTGACGATGAACAGAGTACTATATTATTAATAGTTATTGTATTATCATTTGTTCTTCTACTCTATAATTTCCTAGTTGAGTGGTACACGTGCCTCGTTGCATTGCAACATTTGCAACATTATTGCAGTTAGTGTTTGCGGGAACTTGTACTATTGCACTCGGAGTTCAGCAAACAGACGAGCTCGAAGTCAAACAAACAAGTACGACTTTTCCTTTTGCGCAACTGTGGAATATTGTAATTGCTTTTAACTACCGACGAAAAAGAGGAGTATTTGAGAAGACAGAGCAAAGTGGAGGGAAAAAGTAATAAAGCTCCATATGAAGCTCTCTGCTTGAACCAAAAGTTGACTGTTGGATAATGTTTTTAGCATTAAGTGTCACTACCCATTGTGCTTTACAATTAAATTTGTATAATAAAGTTTAAATTAATATATAAATAATAAAGCGGATCTTGGGATCCGAAGCAACCAGATGTGAACAACACCGGAAAAGCCATAGGATGTAAAAGCGGGATGTTACATGTTTTACGTGTCTCTGTCTGCGGTTTACTATGTCATCAGCAGTTAGTAGTAGCATGCTAGATGCTCATAGGATGGTTATGTAGCAATCATTATCTACCTTGTTCTGTGTAACGCCACATGAGTACACACCATACCTCGAGTTCTGTATAGGTACTTATCTGAGTCGGATAAAGGTACAAAAGGAGGTATTTCACTAAGCCACAAACTTAACTTTTTGACTGTTTCATTTCAATAGTCCTTTTCCTTTGCGTACCAACAAACTAAGGCTTTTTGATTTGAACGAAGCACATATTTGCTCATTGGCTAGCTACATTCTACGTCTGTATATTCTGTTAATTTAATTTCCTATATTTTTTGATTTTATTAAATTCTTGAGCATTCAATTTATTATCTTGTGAAGACAGCTAAACTTCACTGGCAATCAGCGAGACTCTTCAGAGTGCGGATAGAATCAATCAATGAAACGGAATGATAACAATCCTGTAAAAGAGTAGATACAAATTAATAGTAGCCTTTCTCAAATTATAGTATGTCCAATAATTGCAGAGAGAAGCGAAAATTTGTATGTAAACTCTGCATCCCTCAGTCCCTACATTATGTGGTAAAGGACAAGTCATGTGGTTAATATCAGATAGATAGACAATAGACAATCTATCTTTTCTTTGGTTTGGCTGGCAGCGAATACCTTGAAATCTATGTAACCTATATTTTGTGAAAAGTTAAATTACTCCTCCGAGGTCAGAAGACACCCGTTTTATTCTAATAACTAGTGTCTTCATATCTTGTATTTTGAGCCCATAAATAAACCATTTGCTGAAAAAAAATTAGGAAACACGGTTGAGTGATTTTATACATAATTATGTGCATTAGACTATAATAAAATAAGTGCTTCTTTCTGTAAAAGCCTGTCCAGGATTGTAAATCTGTAACATTAAAAGTATAAAAAAAAAGATAGTTTTTTTTTTATACAAGTAAGTGGTCACCTTCGCCCGTAAACGCCCGCAACACCAGGGGCATCACGTGCGTATTGCCGACCCTTGAGAAATCCTTTAACGCCCTTTTTGAAAGACCCCATGTTGTAATCTCTTGGGAAAACCATGTTGGGGAGCTCATTCCACAGTCTCAGCGTACGTGGGAGAAAATTTCTATTAAAGCGCACCGTACGCGATCCTTTGAATTCTAATGAATGCGGATGAATCCCCTGTCGATGGCGAGAGGTGCGATGGTAGAAGGTGGGTGTTGGCATCATCTCAAATAGTTCCTCGGAGCACAACCCATTATACAGGCGGTAGAAAACACATAGAGACGCGAAGTCACGTCTTAGGCTCAGTGGCTCCACACCGCCTGTTATCTTGGGATCGTCGACGATTCTCATAGCACGCCTCTGAATGGAGTCAAAAGGCTTTAATTGACATTCGGGAGCTCCGGCCCAGAGGTGACAGCAGTACTCCATATGTCAAAGTTGAATGACACTCCATGTTTGATTATACATCACTGCATTTTTTTTCCGTAAGTAATTTTGTCAAAGTCTTAAAATACCTCCTTCATTTAGAATGTAAAGTAGCTAATAACCGAACTTGAAAAGACGAAACAAGGTGTTAACAGAAGTACTGCGATTTGAAAGCAGTTAAAGTTTAATTTACTAAAAGAAGTCCCATCAGACAGATAAGATAATGTCGCTCAAATAGGATCTTTAAAGGAGTAAAACTCTGAAGTTGAATTTTAAATGATGAACGCTTAATCTGGTCTAATCTTGATAGAATGATAGTTTGTTGCCTTTAAAGTAATGAAAAAATTTATTGATGTGTTTTTCAAATATAATTTTACTAGATTTACCTCAAATAATTCATACTCTAGCTTTTTCGTGATACAAATACAGTACAATACAAATACACTTTATTGCACCAAAAAATAAAATAAATAAAGATCATTGTTATTGTTATTGTGACCAAATTTATTCAATCCTTAGGCTCAGTTTTGTCAAATGTCAATTAATTCTGAGCATCCTACTAAAAAGACTAAAAAGAATGATTACAAAAAGTTAGACATCTGATCAAAACGTGTCTAAAAAAATGATATCGTAAAATTGCTTTATCTTTAACCTGAAGTACTCTTAGACTACTGTTAAACAATGCCTAAAACTATGTCTATACTCTGTTTAACTTTAGACTATAGAAAAACGTAGTTTAATGGTAGCAGTTTTTTTAAACTCATGTTGTATGGTTGTCTATCTTTTGTGTAGTAAGACGGTAAAATATTTTGAAAATAAAATCTATAGCTACTAAATGCATTGAGAAAGGAACGTTTAACTTTCGGTTTCGATCCTCTTTGCCTAAATACATTATAGGTTGTACCACCATCTACGTTAAAGGAACCACTTCAAAGCCCAAAACATGGTTCGGAAAAACCTCTGGCACCAGGGTCTCCCTGGGATAGGGGACCCCTTTCGTTGACATAATGTATTTATTCCTAAAATGTTTTGGCACAACGAATTTGGCATAATATTACTTGGGCATAATTGATTTTTAGCAGTATATGTACTGTTGCATAATTATATTTAGGTCTAATATTTGCACAATGTTTTTAGGTTAAACAAAAGAAAGTTAGAAAAGACTTACTACCAGAAAAGTAGATTAGGTTAGGCTAGGATAAACTATTATGCCTTTTTAAAGTTATGCTTGTAATTTTATGCTCGAATATGATTATGCTGATTTTATTTATGATTAAGACAATTATGCTAAATTTGTTGTGGTTAAAACAATTATGCGTAAATATCATTAGTTTAAATTACCATATGCCAACATATTTTATGGTAATTTTTTTTATGCAAATGGATAGTGAACCCACCAGGGTGCACAGGGGTGATTGACTATGTTACCTACTCGATATGATGAATTAATTATAGCCTATTGAACTTCCTACTAGGTCATACTCAAGATAAATTAATAATTTTATCAGTGATTATTTTCTCTTTCTAAAGAAAATATCTCATAAAATGTATAGGTACATCTGTTTGTCGCTCTGGACTCTGGATTATAAATTGGAAATTCGATTTGATGACTTTCAATCAGCAATAAGTTTGTACGACGCAATTCAGAATGGGAGAAAAGCAATCGTATTATAGGTAGTGTAATGAAAAAATTCTGATGATATGAGTAGAGATAGAAACCAATCTAGTTTCATCCTTGATATTTAGTATTGTAGACGTCTGAGTTACGATCCTGAGGAGGTGGGTTTGAATCCCACGAGCAGCGTGCTTTGTAACCCATGCCGTAACTACCTTCTGGTACTGTTAAAGATCTGTGCTAGCGGACAAGAGGTGGTTTTATTGTAACAGAGTAAGAGACCGAAACTCATATTCTTAAGCGTTTTCTCAAACCGACTCAACCTTACTCCAACTCATGGATATGATTAGTCGACACTAGCTTCCTTGACTTAAGGAGATTCCTCATTGGAGGTGAGTATTGAACTGTAAAATATAAGGTTGGTCGCGAGGCAAGAGGTTACTTTAAGGCGTCCTCGAAATGAAATAAAGTGAATATTAAATCAGTTTTTTGCCACTTTACGCCTAGATATCTACTCACAGTTTTCTTTTTAAATCTGTTCTTTTGTATTTTCCAATTTTTGTGCTTTTGATCGTTTTTATCGCAACCAACTAAGAATGTCTTATTCAAGGAAAGTTCGAGGACTTCCTTTAAAGGCGACAAAATAGTGAAATTCACGAGGAATTCAGTAACCGTGAATACTAAAACATTTACTCTGAGTAGCAAAGTGGGTGCTAAGCCGGCTTCCGACGTGATTAAAACTGAATAAACACGTGGGGTCGACGGCCTTAAGTTTTGTTTGTCTTTGCACTAATGGTCTTGTCTTGTCCTAAACTAATGATCATACTAAATCTTCTTTATGCTTGAACTTTCCCGGTTTTATATTCCGCTTGTTGCGTTAAAGCCCAGAGTTTACTTTTCTGGTTTCTCTCCTCAATTTCGCTTGTACTTCGCACCCAAACCTTTCAATCAAAATTCATCATCATCCTAGCGTTATTCCGGTTGCATCCTCCGCTGTTTGTTTCGGAGTCCAGGGTCTGTTTTCCTAGTTTTACGTCTCCACTTCGCCTGGTCTTCAGCATCCTTATCAGAAAGTCCGTTTGCACGCATATCCTGCTTTACGATGTCAAGCCAGCTCTTTTCGGGCGCGCTTTTTTTACCAGGCCCCAGCGGAGGTGGCATAACCAGACACTTATTCCCAACATATGTTACCGGTTTACGCAAGACGTGACCGCACCATCGCAGGCGATTTTCCTGAAGCTTATTTGCCATGTCATGGACACGAAGGCTACCCCGAATATGGGAGTTTCTTATGCGGTCCTTCCGCGACACTCCGCACATCCAACGCAGCATCTTCATCTCCGTAACACGAAGCTCTTGCTTGGGCCGCTGAAGCACGGACTACACCTCGCTGCCTGTCTATTCCATTATTTTGATTTAGCGATTTGGCTTTTACGGGAGCGACTGCCGTCTGACCTCCCAACCCCGCAGGGAAAGCCCAGAGTCTGTCAGAGTCAGAGTTCTGTCGTCTAATCCTTCCTGAGGTTATGTTATTTAATGTGAAGATTAAAGTCTAGCCACATAAAATATATTTGTATTTACTTATATCCAAAGAATAGGAAAATCTCAAGATTGAATCATGCAATGTAACCCGAAAATCGTCAGACACCATTTTGTAGCGATTCTAAATTTACGAGTCACGAAAAATCAAAGTGTGTTCAAGTGTGAAATTTAGTTTCGGATGTGCAAGTCATTTGGAGTTATTGCCAATATTAAACATAATTCCTGTGAAACTACTAAGTTTTTTCTTTTTATGTTTGGCCTAACGGAGATGTGTTTTTTACTGATTGCATCCTCAGCTGTTGAAGCACAGGAACCTGCTATGTTTTTGATAAATATTTATCACTTGCAGCCCGCCCCCGACTTCGTCCGGGTTATACATGTAGTAGGTTAAAGATAACCTCTTCATTCTACATAGATCTCCCTGAGGCCGAGTAGTTCCTATTTACCTATGAATAATAAATACTTTACGAATGCATTTCCAAGGAAGTTTGATTTTTTTTTTTATTTTTAATACCTCTATGTGGCAGACACAAGCATAGGCCCATAGAACCGTCAAGATCGATTTTGTCAAGGAATTAAATGTGATATTTTTACAGATGCCTTTGATGAAGGAAATAAAAGTTATCGGCCAACTAGCCGCAATCCAGTGCAGCGTTTGCCTGCGGGCGCCACCATTTGCTTACACGTGCGGCAAACATTGCACTATATTTTAATTGCAGCTCTAAATTCCAGTGGGAAACATGCTAAGCTCAGGACAGACTGGTAGAGTCATAGATATGGGCTTACGAGTATCAATGTATAAATAAAAATATCCAGAAAGAAAGGCAGAAAGACAACCCGGAGTAGATGAGAGACCTCTGGCGTTAATGTACGAGGAGACCCGACCTTAGATGAACTGGAATATGGGGTGGACAAAGAAGAAGAATAGAAATAAATATATTATAATTATATGGAATGACTTCGAGAGAAAATAGAAAGAAAAACTAGTCAGATATAGTGTATGTAATCGGGTATCGCCGCATTACTAATTGCTAGTGGTGGGTATTCTACTGATTTTGCTGTCAACACAACTACTTATACTTGTTTTCCCTAAAAGTGTATTTTTGAATAAGTTGTTTACGTTGTCGACGGAATATCTCTATACCTTTCATAGTTGACTTTGAATAAACAGGAAAAGGAACAATGGACCAATATGTCTACCATGAACTAGGCAGTCCGAACCCGTTCATTGATTTGCAGCTTATCCCAAATTGCGCGCAGGATTTTCGTTTAGGAGAATATTGCTAGCTTTTTGTAAATCATACATTTAAGCCAAATATTTCTATGTGTCTCCATAGCAAAACATATAATAATATGTTTTGCTGTAGTAGTATGAACAGGGCTTAAAACAAGCGGCGTAGACTGCGGCGCGGGCTAACTTTATGGCAGTATTATTTTCTCTGTTGTTGTTTTGTTGCACTATTAAAATAAATCCCGTTTCGCCTCTGATTTTGCTTGGAAATCGCAGTTTACAAAGTTCAACTTGTTTACGATAACGCGAACTCTCTATTTCTCTGCTAAGTGCTGCGAGAAAATTGTTTTTAAGCTAAACTGTTGATAAATTCTGAAGAGATTTGTTCTTTTGATTAACATCTAATTAGAGACGTATAATTTTATTTGCCTTTCAAATGGAACGGAACTATGTGTCCATTGTTACCTCCTAGTGGTCAATTGGTGGAATACAAAAGTGATGAAGCAAATGTTTTATTGAATTTCTTTTGTAAAATGAGAACACATCGAATTAAAAAAATATGTATCAAGTCAATATGTCAAGGCAAATATTAAAATAACAAAGCACTCGTATACACTCGCACACTTACTCGTATTTAGATTAGATTATTTGGTAAGAGTATTAACAGTCCCAAAAAGTAAAAATCTAAGCAATATGACTTACCCGATGATGCAACGACATGTTGCTCCCGTTCTGAAACCTCACGATGGTCTGCAAGGAGGCCGGCGTGGACATGCTTTTAGTAATGGACGAATTTCCAGCCTCTTTCTCTTGCTGTTCCTTCAACAGCAATCCTCGTGCTATCTTAGCGTTCAGACTCTTATTCACATGCTGATGAGGAAGCAACGGCGCCTCCATAGTTTTTGTAGTATACGACGGAGACGAGGTCTGACTGAATGAGTCTGATGACACATTCGAGTCTTGTCTGACACTGATATTTGACCCAGAACTTGGTGATTGTTTCATTGCATTATTCTGAGGTATCGGTGCTGGTGTGAAAGGAGTGTCAGGGATTTTTTGTGGAGGTCTTCTAGGAACTGGAGGTTGAGGATTCCTGTTGCAGTCAAGTCGTGGTTGGGTGGAGATTGGCATAACCGTGCGTCGGTTGCCGTTTGGGTCTGTTGCTGGGCTTGTTGCTACCGGTCTTGGTGGGGTTGGAGGAGGGACTCTTCTTGGCGGTTGTGGGGAGGATCTGCGGGGTGGTGCGGGAGGTGGGACAGGGAGGGGCACGGGGGTGACGGGTGCTGTGCGTTGCGGTACGGGGGGAGGCTGGGGCTGCACTGGAGGCGGCACAATTTGCGGCTGGATTTGTTGTGGCGGCGGCTGCAGCTGCAACATAGTTTAGTGTGAAATATCTTAGATTTCAATGTTGTTGAAGCAAATCTGTTAAGAAACATAAAATGGAATTTCTACTGCTTTGATATTTTGTTACGAATGGGTCAGGATACATAGTTGTATTTTTACCCAACTGCGCCAATAGGAGGGTTATGATTTTCTAGAGTATGTATGTAGGTATGATTGTATGTATAATTGTTTGGCACATCGTGCACCCTGAACGGATCGATGGATTTTAGCTTGAGAGGTGTCGTAAGATTCGTACTTAATGTAAGAGTGACACTGGGTACTTATACCTAGTTTAAAAAAATCAAAATGGCGGATTTTCTTGGGGTTTGCGTTTCCAAATTACACATAAAGGCAGTAGGGTGTTTTAGTTTTTTAAATTGCCGTTATCTTGTTTACAAACCGTAGTACTAGCCGCAGTACTTGACAGGTTTATTACATGATCATCAGATGGTAATCAGAACCAACTGACGTGCCTTACATGACCTTTGTATTCAGTTTACCAGGTTATTTCATCATGTAATGTTCTAAGCCAATGTGTATAACCTTAAAAATAGTCTAAATAATAGTGCTCATCTCCACTGAGCACATTAAAATATCTGCTGACGGATTCGGTCAAAGCAGCTTCTGGAAATTATAATTAACTTACCTTCAAAATAGTTTAGGCAATGTTAAGCACGATGTAAGATAGTTTTTATTCTTCTTCAACGGTTCCTCACTGGTGTGGATCATGACCACAACCTATGCGATCCTCCGAACTATGGACCTCTCTGTATACGCTACCGCCAGCTCATGGTTTTAGAAGATAGAACGGTTAAGAAAACAAACCATAATTATTGATTAAACGAACTTACCTAGTGAAGTTCTATCATAATTATGTGAAGTGTTTCGTCCGAAGAGATTAGCAATATTTTTTCAGGCGGTAAATTCAAAAATTTTTGCCGTCTATCAAAAATCCAAAAAATTTACTTGAAGTGCTAGGCTTAAGAATACGTTTCTCTTTGTTGATGACAAATCCCAAAGAAGTTAAAAGTTTTATAGTTTTTAAACATTGTCCAGTAATCATCATAAGAATTTGCAATTAAGAACATGTCGTCCAAATAAATTGTTAAAATATAACCACATTGCCTTAGAAGTTTTACAATTAGTTTCATAACTTTTGTAAAAACGAACAGTGCGGTATTTAACCCAAATAGTAAGACGTTCAACTCATACAACTGGCCGTTCAAACAAAACCGAAGGTATTTCCTAGAGTTGGGGTGAATTTTGATTGATGAGAAATAGGCAGCTTTGATATCAACGTTGCTCATGTAGGTAGCAATTTTTTGAAAATAATTTCATAGCAGTTCTTAAATGTTCTAATTTGAAGTTAAGAAATAGTAATAAATTTATTTCGTTGGTTTAGATTCAGTATGAATCGGTTCTTACCATTGGGGTTAGGTCTCAGAAAAACGAATTGACCCTCGCACGGTTCACATTTAGATATTGCACCAATGGATAAAAGATTATGAATAGCTTCTGTAAAATGTTTTTTGTTCTACGCTCGTAGAAGGTAAACTGTTATTGTCAGTCCAAACTTGAACCGGTTGCATAGCAAAAGGTATTTCATAACCCTTTATCATGACAATACTGTTGTGACGGTGGTTAGACACGACCACTGATAATAAAAACGGCAAGTCTGCCGGCTTATTAAACCGAATTTAGCGGATGTGTCTCGACGCTAGCTACAATGTTCTCAACGAGTTCTCGCGTTGCTGCCTCGTCCGTCGCTCTGAAACGGGATTCTGATTCTTCTGTGATGTTGATGACATCGTCCCCCGGCGAATAAGCCTTCCAGCTTTTTAAAATTGAAATTACTAAGTCTCTTTGCAGGCTACTTAGCACTAGATTTATTAATTTCTTTAGCGACTTTCAATGATTTCACTAGGTCCCTACCGAATAAAAACCTGTCAATGTTCCTATTTTCTGTTTGTTCCTTTACTTGTTTATTGAGGGTACTTAATATAAAATTATTCCTGGTGACCGAGTCATTATGCTTTTAATATTTTTTATTTGAAAATCTCAAATATTCACTGCTGTGACGTCACAATAAATGTATATATTTCTAATCTCGAGGACGAAACACGCAGCATAATGAACATGCTTCGTCACAAACTCACTTTCAAAATAGGTCTAGGCGGCGCTATTCTTGACGGAGGACAGTATGGCAAGGCGTCTGATGGACAATACACGAAGCCCGAAGGCCGCTGAGGCTGGGGAGCGCAGGCCGCGGTGGAGTGCCGCCGAGGAGTGCCCGCGCTCGGTCGGAGGAGCTCCAGGAGTTTCTCACCGGGAGTCGCTGCGAGGCTGCCGGCTCGTCCACATCTAGAACAAGTATCGGAGTTATACCTAAATTGAACCATTTACTGAAAATAGTTTAAGAAACTACCGTGTATGATTATATTTTTGTCTCTGCCTGGAATAGACTCTTCATGAAGCTTCATGTTGTTAGTTTGCGTCAACTCAAAGGAGAGTTGCTGAGCTTACGGAGGAGACTTGTACAAGGGAGATGGAAGTGTAGCATACACTGGATATGATGAGTGCTGAGGTACTTGAAAACCTCTCGATTTTGAAGCAACCTTTATGACCAAGTTTGGCAAGTTGGAGGAGCACTCTCCTAGTTACCTACTAACGATAATACAATTTGGGTATTTGTGTTTCTGGCTTGCTGCTACGGGAGTTGCGTGAGAGATTGCTGTGATGTGAGGCGAGGTATGGGAACGACGACGAATGGATTAACAATTTGCGTATAAGTACTACAAGAGTTTAGTCATGTTAATTCCGAATAGGCTTGGAAGAACGGGCAATTCCGGAGAAAACGCAGGAAAGAAAGGAGTCTTGGGTTCGAAGTTACAACTTAGGAACAAAACTGGTAAAAGGCTTATATAAGAGAAAATATCCTTTTACATATACGTCTCATACACTAAGAACCTTTGAATTAATGCATTCAGAATCCGAATTCTATGCACAGTACACAGTATAACTGTATAACTAGACGACGTTCCAACCAGTCGCCACACAATCACAGTTCCCAACCGGTAATTAACGTCCTCGTTCGCTGTATTCATTACACTATGTCCGTCTCTGTGACGTAGTATTGAATAGGAAATGTGGGTTCAATTTATGTTAATGGTAAATTGGTTTATACCTTTGACGTTGAACTCTTGACTGTTGTTAAAAGCCGACATTGGGATAAATAAATTAAAATAATGCGTAGGTCTCAAATTGAAAGATAAATATGAAACCCGAGGACATATTTTCTATCTTCCAATGGTTGACTGGTAGAAAATGCCCTTAGCATTAAGTCCGTCAATTGTTATAGGTATACTTGTGGAACAATTAAATAAATAAATATTGTGGATAAAATATCTAAAGATAAAAATGAAGTTAAGAACATTAGGAGACTACACAACAACTTTGATCGTACAAAAAACATATAACATACCTACAATAAAATACAATATAACTTTATTGCCCACATCTATAACATAGTACGAAATCAGCCATATATTTTAATTGTTAAGTTGAGTTATCCATTATCTTACCAATAAATAGAGGCGTACAGTCACAAGATATATTAACACATAAACATATTAACATATACAAGATATATTAAAACATATACAATATTAGATCTTGTTTCAATGTTGAACTTAAGCTTGGCGCAGAGTCCTCAACAAATTGGCATATTATTACATATTCTGTTTTTACATTTGACATTATTTTTTTATATTATTATTATTTTTATTGGTTTTCATTTTGTTTAAATAATCTGAAATCACAAAAAAATATTGTGCAAAATGTTGACAAACATGTGAATTCGTTCATTTCACTAGTTAATTAAGGAAAGTATTTTTCTTATTTGTAAATTGATGTTTTGAAGAAAAAGCTGCAATGGAGTTTGTGGCGCCGCTTCTTCTCTACTTGCGCTTTGGAAGTGGTGGTTAACTTAATATAAGAAAATTGACGTCAATAACTGATATTTATGTTCTTTATTGAAAAAAAAACGATTTCATTTCAATGACTTAAGAACCCAATGTTAATGCTCGTGACTCTACTATGGAACTACTGCTCGGAATTGAAGTTTATTTTCCCTATATTTGCCAAGGTGTTAATAATTTATTCCAACGTGACTATACATTGTACAAGTGATACAAAATGCCGTATGTAATGATGTGTGAATGAGCTGAGAATAGCTTCAGTGTACTGGAAAGACGGTTGTTGGGGAAAAATTCAAAGGAAGTGAGTTGATACATTTACTTACGTTATAAATAAATAATTATTTGAAAAATGTTTTTTTCTGGGGTAGAAACTGCTTACTTGTATACCTAGATTATGCTTTAGCTTTAGCCGATGGAAGTGCGAAGGGCGGAGGAAAAAAAAGGAATCGTAAAAGAATTTAAGTATTTTTCAAACCTACGTGGGGCGCACTATAAGTTTCCGGAATGAATATGAAAAAATACTATTAAAGGAACAAAATTAATTTATTGTTTTTCAAAATAATCTCCCTTGGCGTCTATGCACTTTTTCATTCGATGAAACCAGTTTTGAAAACTTTTGTGCCACTCCTCTGTGGTGACCTCTGAAACGTGTTTTTCATACTCCTCGACAGCCTCTTCTGGTGATGAAAATCGTTGACCGCGTAATTGGTTCTTAATTTTTGGGAACAGAAAAAAGTCACAAGGTGCCAGGTCGGGACTGTATGCAGGATGACTCATGAGTTCTACATTTTTCGCCTTCAAAAAGTCGTTTGTCTGTCTGGCCGTGTGAGAACTAGCATTGTCGTGGTGCAGGATGATACGGCGTTTACGGTTATTTTTACGGAGTTCGTCAATAACTTCCGGCAAACAAATGGTCGTGTACCAGTCACTATTCACTGTACGACGATTCTCTAAAGCAACAGTAGCCACGTGTCCAGTTTTATTAAAAAAAGAAGCAATCATCCGCTTAGATGCACTTTTCACGCGCGCCACTTTGGTTGGTTTCGGCTCATCTTGAAAGACCCATACGCTCGATTGCTGCTTTGTTTTGGGATCGTAGCAATAAATCCATGTTTCGTCACCTGTTACTATGTCCCACACCAAATTTGACGCACCTTCGTTGAATCTGGTAAGCATGGCACTGGACCAAGTGACGCGGTCCGTTTTTTGAGCCTCGGTCAAGTTGTGTGGGATCCACCGCGAGCACAGCTTTCTCACACCCAAATGTTTGTGTAGGATTAATTGTATTTGACTCATGCCTATTTCTAAGGATGCGCGAATTTCATGGTAGGTCACATGCCTGTCTGTTTCAATCATACGGCGCACAGCATTGATGTTTTTGTTGGTTACAGCGGTAAACGGCCGACCATCGCGAGATTCGTCACTGAGATTGATACGACCACGCTTGAATTCTGCAAACCAGCTATAAACAGTTGTCTTGCATGGTGCTTCATTGCCAAAAGCTGTTTCAAGCCGAGCGATGCTCTGTTGAGCTGTCAAATTACACTTAAAATCGTAGAAAATCATACTACGAAAATTTTCCCGAGTTAAATCCATGTTGATGCAGACACACAATTTTTTAAATGGCGCCACAAGGTAAAAACAAAAGACAGTCAGATGAAACAAACTGCATTCTACAGCCAAAGAGTTCTATTTTCAAATGTTGCAATAAATTTGTAAATATTGTTTATGTAAGTGGCCAGTTCCGGAAACTTACAGTGCGCCCTATGTATAACGCAAGGCAATTAAGTTAATTTTGCACGAAAATACTGGCCAAATAGCATTCGTGTTATCTAACGCATAATTCAATCTAAGGAAAAATAATTATGTCCATGGAGTAAAACCAATAAAATTAATGGATGGGAAAAAAATCAAAACGTAGACTAAAATCCGTATTTTTAAACATAACCTTAAGGTCGTCCTTTACTTAAACTCAATTGAGGAAGTCTTAAGGAAGTCCTCGAACTTTCCTTAAAAATTATATTCTTAGTTGGTTGCTTGAGCAAACTCCAATAAGGAACGACACACGACGAGACCAATTATTAATCTATGGACACAGGTTATAATAACAATCCAAAGCACAAAAATTAGAAAATGCAAAAGAATAAAGTAAATAATAAAAAATGTAAGTAGATGTCTAGGCAAAAAACTAATTTATAACCACTTTGTTTCATTTCGAGGACGCCTCAAGGTACTTCTCGACTAACCTTATATTTGACAGTTCGATACTCACCTCCAATGAGCAATCTCCATAAGTCAAGGAAGCTAGTGTCGACTTATCATACCAATGAGTTGGAGTAAGGTTGAGTCGAGTTTAAGCAAACGCTTGAGAATATGGGGTAAATGCTTTAAGTCATTTTCCAATCAAACCTTAGCACCAAAAAGAGAAGGAAATAAAGAATTGTGCCAGAAAAAACTAATGTTCTGTCTATCACACACCGTCACATACACATTGGACAAAGTTCTCACTGAGCTTTAAAGCTTCAACGTTCATCTACAGGAACTTCAGCTATTAATCACAGCATTATGTGACACCTCGAGTAATTTGAGTAGGTGTCATAACTTCCCCAAATTGCTGTAAGTAATGATTCATTTTTCATTTTTAGGGTTTTGCATACAGTTCAGAAACCTTATAAGGTCAGCTTTCTTTTTGTAGATCTCTATGAAATACGAAGTTCTCAGCGACTCAACAAAGACTATAACTCGTAGATAAAGCGTATTTGGAAGGATAAGCAGTGCTATTTTTGAAAGTGTCACGCAAATATGGAGAGTGAAAATTTTTTGTTCGATATCGATTTTCATTCGACATATATATATATATCATACATTTCACAGGCTCAAGGTCATATTTAACAGGTAATTTTTTATTATATTTAAAAATTTACATAATTAAATCGTCAGAGAGAATGTGATCTGATCTGGAGCTTAATTTTTTAAATGTATGACATAATAATCTATGTCGAATGAAAATCGTCAAAAATCCTTCGACATCGAACAAAAATTATTCGACTCGCCGAATTTGCGTGAGTCACGCTTTTCAAACAAAGTAAGCCGGTATCTTTCCGAGTTTTCGTTACATTCGAATGAAGTTAAGGGAAACTAATCGATTGCGTATTCTCATCATCATCATTTCAGCCGCAATCAGACATAGGCATCTTCTAATGATGTCCGGAACTGCTTAATTTAATTAATTTCAATGGTAAATCTCGCATACGTAATCCACGTACATTTCGGCTTGAAGTTTTCAAAAATAATACATCTTTTTTTAACCCGATAATTAAAATGTGTCGAGATTTCGATGAACTGAGACAATGTAACGCTGATCTTGATATATTCAATTAAAATCTCTCACAGTTTAAAAAATCTATTATTGTAACTTTGGAAAAGTAACTTTAGAATAGTAATTTTGGCAAATATCTTATTTTTGCTTTTATGCTACATAAATTGTAAATTGTTTAATACTTGCAAATACAACCACACGGTTCTTATGTGTATACTCTTGTGGATTATAGAATAGCTTTTAATACTTTTTGTAATTGCAACTTTGTATTTTTTTTGTCTGTAATCTGTTTGTGTACCTTACTAATAAAATAAAAAAATAAAAATAAATAATGATTTCCAAAATGTTGTTGGAAGCGGCCTGCACCTATCGTTTGCTTTCGCCATTTTCAGGTCATCTATCTGGTCGGTGGATGTCTAACGCCGCGCTTGCCGATTCGTGGTCGCCATTCGAGTATTGGAGGTTGTATATTTGTGTATGTAATACTCTATTCGTATGATTGTCATACATATTTTGAATATGCTTAGTTACGGATTGTTTTATTGTAACCGTGTGTAATATTAAGCTGAAAGCTTGTGAAATAAATTGTTCACCACCAAGTGTTTAGCCTATTAGTACCTATTTACCTGTGGACACTCTGCTGCATATTTTACAATATCGAGAACCTTTCTGCCCCATCGGCCAACAGTTCTCCGTGCTATGTACCACACCCACTGCCACTTCTAACTTCGAAAAACTAATCCGCTTGGTTATGTCGGTGACTTTTGTTCCAAATTCCTCAACAAAATCACCGATTCGAAGCAAAAAATCTTGTGAAACATTCATAATCTTCTGACAGTCCTAAAACGACCGAAAACTTTATTCCACCTTCAAGTAAGAGTTCGGGGGTAACATTTAATTGGGAAATTCCCCTTCGGAAACTTTGCAATTCCTTTGCTTTGTTACTTTTCTCGATAGACAGCCCTCTCAGAGTATTAATGGAAAGATTCGTCAAAAAGGCTTAATGGATTACACGTTGGCAATTATTAAATTTTATGAACATGCGTACATTTTATTTCGTAATATATTTTCAAAAAAATCGGTTGTTATTGATAGATAGTAATCCTTAGGCTGTGCCAGATGCATTTAAACAGCCTGAAAAAATCAGACATTTTTGACCACAAACACAACTCGGGTCATTCCTGAGGTTACTGTTGATCTGGATGGTTTCCCTGTAGAAAGGGTTGCGGAGATCAGACTGCAGTCCCTTCGTTGTAATGGGCACATCCGCCACATCTAGGACCATGACTTACAGCGTACCCTAGGCTCCGAAGCGCAAGCTAACGAAGTAACTAGGACAAAACGCTTCGGTGAAGAGGATTATTTCAAAAAATTCATTCTTCTTCTTAGCGAGTCGACTTTGCCAAAGTAAAATGTTTTTTTCAAAATTCCGCCACGGACAAGGCATTGTCAGTGGCCTTATAAAGGTCCCCGAGAGTGCAGGTGACTGGGACTCAGGGCAAGATAAAAGATGCGCCATAGTTTGGGGAGAGGCACCACAACGGCAGGAATCCTCTGAACTGTAACCCCACCTGAACATGTTTTCCCTGCACCGGCAGACCTGAGTTCGAAGTCTGTTCAGAGACTTCCACGTCAGCCAGGGCAAGTCATGTCCAGGCGGTAGATTTTCTGACAGCGGAAAGTGTGATGCCGTCGGGTATTATTTAGTAAAAAAATCATTAAGAGGGTAAGACCGCACAGGTAAATTATGGACATTATATATGTATATCTGCTTAGAGTTTTATTTTGAACTTTCTCTGTGGGCAAGTATTTGCCGGAAAAATAGATTGTCATGGGATCGATTCCCACGCGAATAACACTATATTTAGAATTTTTGCCTTGATTTGAACATGACAGGCATGAATCTAATAATGAGAGAACACGTTAGAGGTATAGAAGTGGTTTGGAAAAACTTTACTGCCAAATTGAGCGAGATCAATGGAACTGCTAACGCACACGACTATAATGATCATCAATGACTGAAGAAGTACATGTAAGAACTTACCTTCCCTTGCCAGGGTCTATGTCGTCTGCTGTGCCATCTGGTTGTAGCTGCATCCCGCCTTGCGCCCAGGTCACTGTTAGCCAATCTGGAACAAAGGAGTTTGAGGTGATTACTTGTAATCTTGGTCTCCTTGTTGATTGTGGATTTGCCTGTTATGCAAATTAGTAAAAATGATAACGGTAATTTTAAAAACTTCCTGTGTACTTTGCGAATGAAAAAACCCAAACAATTCCGCTATTTAGTTTTTTCTTAATTTTGACATACCCTTTGTCACTCTCACAGTAAATACTAATCTAACAACACCTCTCAAGCTAAATACCATCGAGCTGTTTAGACTGCAGAGCGTACCAAACAATTAGACATACACACATACTCTCGAAAACCATAACCCTCCTTCTAGCGCAGTCGGGTAAAAAGGCAAATTGATCAGCCGTATACCGACTGTCAACACGACGTTGCCCGCTAGTGATACTATTACCACTTACAGCAGCAAGGGCTGAGGATACATACGTGTACCCACAGCAGTGGAAAGATAATCTTCTTCGTCCAAGCGTTTTTTCCTAGTTGCGTCCTCAGCTTACGCTTCGAAGCCTAGGTAATGTAACAAGACTGGCTGAAAATAGAAAAAGAAATGTAGGTCGAATATGAAACGTGGGTTTCGTTCATAAATAATGAATAATTATCACTTCTGAATTAATATACGTGAAGTTTAAAAGATTTAGGTACCTTTTTTAATCCCTCTCCACGCTACAGTGCGCTGTAAGACATGGTCCGAGATATTATAACTGTGCCGACTGCCGTCTGACCTCTGGAACCCTTTTTTACAGGGCAACCAGGCCAACAGGAGAAACATGATCTGGAGTGTGTTAGTGGCCAACACTGACAGATTTTTCAGGCTGCCTAAAGGCATCTGACACAGCCTAACGACTGCCATCTATCGACAACAACTGGAACCATTCGCTTAATGTGCTAACTATCGGCTATCGAGCTCCTACAGCAGTAGAAATAAAATAATTGTAAAAGAAGTATGTACGGAAACCTAAAAGATATAAAAATACGAGAAAACCTCTATTTCGCTCGAGTATTTTTAATACATGTTTATTAGCAAAATATTTCCTTATATTGAAATCGTAGCGTCTCCTATTTCCCTATGGAGGCTCTCGGGGAGCTGATAAAAGTCTGCAATTTTCACATTTTCATAAACGACTCAGGAATTGTGTCGAAAAGATTTTTTTATAAATATATTTTACGATATTTTGTGCTAAAGATATATGTGAATAAACAGAAATTATTCGTAGAAATAAAGAGTTATTAAAGTTTGATGTATTTTGTATTGGTTTATATGTTGCTAAGAGAAAATCTTAAGGATGGATTGATTTTGCTTAAACAAGGTTATTTTGAAACTACTGGCCAAATAAAACACTGTGTTTAAGTGAAAAACAACCACTATCCATAAAAAAAGAAGTGTAAACTGAGGAAAATGTTTCGACCTCTTATACAAATCCTATGATCAGCTTAATGGATTTTGTATGGAAGTACAATTCTAATTCATAGGTCTCTGACGGGATTATACTACGCATTTCTATATAAGTATAGCCTTTTCAAGGAAAGAAACATGCCCAAAACTCCACACATCTACATGATAGCTTTCATAAGAATCAGCACACATTCAGTAGGTATTCAAGCCTGTCCCCGACACCTTTGGTAAGAATTTTGAGTTATTGCCGACCTAATAAATGGGACTTTGTCATGGCTTTGTCGAGTTAACGCGTATAGGATATCGCACAATGGGTATGAAGGCGGCTAATCATCGCTAAGCTTGAGCTAAGCGATGCTGCGTTGCAATTTATTCATAGTTCTATTACGCTGCGTAATAAAATCATATATTTGTTTTGTAAAATCATACTATCGAAATAAGATGTAACAACGTATTACAAGTACAAAAGTAACTGTTGATGTTTCTTAAAGATGTAATTCCTGTGCGTTTGGTAAATGAGAAGTCTAAATATAGTAGTTATTTCTAAAATTGTAGCTAAAGGCCCCGGGTTCCATGTCATTGAGTATAGCTTGGGAAGCAAACGAGAAATTTATGAACTACTAGCTGTTTCCGCAGCTCCGCCTGCGTCAATAAGTAGCCTATGTTTGACCCCGGGTCTTTAACTATATTTTCATACTTAATTTCATTAAAATCCGTTCAGCGCTTTGGCCGTGAAAGCGTAACAGACAGACATACAGAATTTCGCATTTATAATATTAGTATGGATGACGAGAAAGAGTACCTAATACAACAAAATTTCTCTACAAAGGTAAGTTAATTACAAGAAAAGAATGAACTGGATAACGGCTGATAATAGTCACAGAAAGTATAGCATTCGTGTAGTCGATCGTAGAATTAACAAGGAACAATAAATACTGGTCACATCGACTCTCTGTAGTGCATGACACTCAATATAGTATAGCTCACGGCTAAAACTACCTTCACACGAATCCTAATGTTATAAAGTTGAAAATCAATAAATGACGGTCGTGTAATACGAATTCGCATAAAAATAACCTGAACAATGGTTTAATTTAGGAACGGAGATAACAATGAGCTGCTAACGATTTTTGAAATTTTTTTTCGTATAATAGCTTTCGTTTGTTCGTGACTCCTTTCTATACACGAGATACGGGTAAATTCGTTTTCAAATAAAATCATTAACACATCAATAACATTTTTCTTAGAGAATAAAAATTTATGAGTTTAGTAATAATAGTCTAATTTAGATCTTATCTACTATTGGAATTTACTGGACATTTGTCGGGTCGACGATATCAGGAAAATAGCTTACTAAATGATTGCGATGGCTCAGAGAAGGTTGACGTTGGCAGATGAAGCATATATCCAGCAGTAGGTTATAGAAAGCTGATGATTATGAGTGAAATTTGAGCTAAAATATGTTAAATTCCATTGTTCTGGGTTGTTATTGCTAGACGGCAGTCGTTGGTTGTTGTTAGAAACTTTTTTAAAATGCCTGAAAAAATAAAATAGTGTTAGTCACGATTACTTTACTGTTTGTCTGGTTTTCTTGTAAAGGGTTACGCAGTTACTTGTATTTCTGGCACTCTGCGTAGAAAGGGTTGGTACAATGAGCTAGTGTTGCCATTTCTAAGACAATAAATAAAAGCGTACTCTGGACTATATTGAGTAGGCTGAAGTAATCTTCAGCCTAAAGACTAATGTCTGATATTCGAAATGTTTGTTTGGGATCCTCAAAATTGTATCTTAAAACCGACCAATTCTAGCAGAGATTATTCACTCGGCAATAACTGATAATAATGGTGAAATATTTGAGAGAGAATATAAGCCTTATTTATCTAACATTTGTATGCGAACAATGTAAATGCCAAATAAACACCCAATTATAATAAGTTGCAGGGGCTTATTAATTTTGGATCAAAAACGTTGCCATGGTTACAATTGTGGTTTGCTTTTTGTGCGTGTATTAATTCCACGAAGACGTTTTTCATTGAAATGTTTTTTTTCTTAGAGAATGCGATCTTTTTCCAAGTAAATGCGACATAAAATGTTTCATTGGTCGTAATGCTCGTCTGTATTGCCTATAAAAATTACGACTCTTGTAGGTACAGTTGTTGCCACGTTCAGAATGACGGTTATGTACTGAAATCTTCTATGTACACTTGTAATAATAGCTTCAGATTTATTTATTCTTTCATATCGTGTGGGTTACAAGTTCAATCACCGCACATTCCACACATTGGTTTCAGTGGATTTTTTTATATTCGTGTGAATATACTTTTGATTTTCTTCATCATGTCATTGCATCTAACTAGCGATTTCTATATTGTCTGGGGATGGTCACTACCAGGTTCAGGTTTCTCCGCGAGTGGCATGTATGTTAAAGATGGGTAGTATTAGCCCTATCACTTCTCCACTCTTGCAGATTTCAGTCCGGGGTTTGAAGATCAAGAGAGTCGTGGGGTTTCTTTAAGAAGCAGCCTATGCGTTGCAATAAGTGGCTTGAGTACATATTCTATAGTACCCTAGTTGCCCTTTTCTTGCAAAATAAAGAGCGTAAGAGAGACAAACGATAGAACGATCATGGCCAGTACTGGTACTGGTTAAAATTAATATAAGTTCTTTCATAGCCAATATAACTTGAAAGATCAATTTAAATTAAGCTTAGAATCTCAGTGTCCGCTGTCCTACTATTACATCGCCACTTTTTTTACATAACCCTAAAAGATAATAATTCAAATATCTAACAAT
Source organism: Euzophera pinguis (assembly GCA_947363495.1). Classification (NCBI taxonomy): domain Eukaryota; kingdom Metazoa; phylum Arthropoda; class Insecta; order Lepidoptera; family Pyralidae; genus Euzophera; species Euzophera pinguis. The sequence goes on along the minus strand of OX376155.1, from coordinate 19,224,196 downwards.
AAAACGCTTGTCAAAAGTAGGCTCTAGCTATTCTTATATAACAATACCCATATGAAAGCCCTTACCTTATTTACCGTTGCTTTATGAAATCTTCTAGATATAAGCTCAATTCACAACGAAAGAAAAATGGCCCGCAGAGCAATGTCGAGGTGAAAATATATTTAATACCTACTTTATATTGTATTTTGAAATTCTGACAATCGTTATAAATTAAAATAATAGTTTTTAATTTGCCATACTTGAATTGAATAACTGGATTAATTTTGGGCTAGCCCAAAGTATAGTTTACATGTTAATATGCGTTACGTTTTCACGTTTATTCACGTTTTATTTCGCTCCAATTTTTGTTTTCTTGGTCTCGTCTAATGCTGTGCTTATGCTTGTTTTGCTATCTTCTACATTTCTTTTGTTTAATGGCTAATAAGAAGCGAAACTACTTTTTGGCCTTATATGTTGAAATCTATTTACAGCGACAAATCTCAAGCTCGTGATGGAAATATCGCTTATTAGCTCGTGCATTCAAAGCAATTATTGATTTGAATATAACGGGCAAATGGTTATCATAATCATTTGGGTGCGACAAAACCATATCATGGATACATCTAGGCCGTGTTTTAATGTTACAAAGCCTTTAAAAAGTATTGCTATCAACAATGTCAATGAATTGCACTTAAAATATGAAAATGCTGTTCGGCTGCCATTTCCCCACTCGGTGTAAATCTTTCCATATGCAAGGCCGGACATTTGAAGAGGGTCAGCTTGAGTGACCATGAGATTCGATACTGAGAGACTTTTTAAATGGATAGGGTTTTAGACGAAAAGGTTTTTGTAGGATCCTCAATCCACATCCTTTACAAGCATGACGGAAAGACCTATTTCAAGGCATTTGTTCATCATCTAACAGTCTTTTAAATTCCAAAGAAATCGTTAACTAGATAATAAATATATTCATTCAACTGTGAGTGATTTATGTGACTTTTTCATTCTTCTTTCTTACAGAGAATAGTGTGATGGTTTCTCCATTAGCCGTCCACACCGTGGTTCATCGAGATTGCACTCTCTGATTTCCGAACAAAATCCCTATTGGCCAGTTGGCCTATTCTCCGGCCTTCTCACAATAATAATGCCAACATACTAATAGTATAAATGCGAAAGTCTGTCTGTCTGTCTGTTACGCTTTCACGGCCAAACCGCTGAACGGATTTTGATGAAATTTGGTATGAATATATTTGAAGACCAGATGTCAAACATAGGCTACTTTTTAACGCTGCGGGAAACAGCTATTGCCAAATAAAGGAGAAAGTAACCATCGTGTCGTATCAAAAACTAAAGAATCTCGCTAATAATCGAGAAGAATGATAGAAGCTCCACAAACAAGAGCCCACCTCTTAAATTATGATGATGATGAGTGATTTATAATGTAAAGTTGCTTACTCATTAAGAGATAAATGTCTCTCGTGTCCCGGTAGACGCCTGACATGAACCGCGATATAGCGCGAAAGAAACAATTAAATATCGAGCGACGTAGGTTCAGCGATGTCGCCCGACAGCTCCAAAGATTAATGACGGTTAACAATTGTTGCCATTGACTCTTACACAAGGGTTTACATGGTCGATTGACAATGTAACCTACACGAAATGATTGACTTTTGACGATCTTATGAGAGCAACAGAAGGTGCGGCCCAGGTAGCAGCGTATTGGGGTTGAAAAAAAATCGAGAGTCGTCGACACGACGATGAAGCTGGGCCGAGCCGCCCCTGCGTGCGAGGGGCGGCCGAGCGCCTAAAACTTATAAGTATATTTTTGTAACACTAAAGCGACCGTGTTTTGTGTTTGCTAATACTTAACATCCAACATTTTACAAAATGTGGGCATTGCCTAACAGCTATGTATACAAAATGTTAATCGCGGCTTACAAGTTTTTGACTGAGCGTAAGCGAAGTCTCCATTTCGAGTCTGGTCAATTTTGCTTTTGTATAGAAATATGTATGTTCCGGGCTAGAGGTCGCATGGATCCTAAAGAAACTTGACAGGTGTGTTACTTGATTTATTTATTTTTTGTCGAGAGCTTTTCTTGATAATGGGCAAAATATTTGGTGTATATTTCCGTTCAGAAATAAATAAACATAAAACAATTCAAACAAACATTCTCCCTTTTTGCTCTTTACAAAAGAACAAAATTACAACTTTGCACACAAATCCTTGATTTATTTGAATTTTTTGTCAAGAACTTTTAATTTTTTGATTGAGGGAAAAATGAGGGCAAAACGGAGGAAAGTTTGGTCTAACATTAATTAACTGATTTCAATCATACTACTTATTTGATAACAGCATCGTATGTCAGGTTCTCCACAATAATAATGGGGGAAATACATAGCAGCGTTTTATGAATAAATCTCTTATTTGGAGTTATTTCGCGAAGTCTACTGTTCACAGAACGACTAGTTCATTTATTTAATTAATTCATAGATTTATAACTCATTTTATTCAGACAGATAGGTACTATAGCATTTATCATCCAAGCAATATTACCTATATCTGTATTTGTCTGTCTTTAAGATGATGCTGGCGAAATTATATCCGTGTCTATGCCTGATAAAACCCGAGAACATTTATTTTGGTCAAAATTAATAGACAATAAAAATAATAATACGCAAAAACATGAAGATTCATAATAAAAGAGGCGCTTTGCAGGCTTCGCACACAATCGCTGCAGGGGGTAGGTGCGGCCCTGCGATAAAGTCTCCTAGTGGTTAAGCGGCTAAGTGTGACTGCAACCTAACTTGTGACGCTCAAGATTTTCTATTTTCTAGTTGACTGGTAAATATGCTTTTAGCATTAAGATCAAACCAAAGAGTACCTATTTATGCAAGTGGTGAGTACAAAATATTAAAAAGAAAACCATGAGATAATTCTACAGACATGAAACTTCGTCAGTGTCGATATTTGGGAATGGTATTAATGAAAAGGAGCCCATCGCCTTCGAGAATCCCAATACCATAGTAATGGGGTTTCAACACGGTATCAAATTTTTATATGAGCGTAATGAAGTACGGCAGTAAAAGGTCAAACCAAGTTGGAGTCCTTCAAGATCCAGGGCTCGTGGGTCCACAGGTATAAAATATTCCTCCTATTTGCACACACAAGAGGTCTATTTAATCACCGCCACGTGCCCTACTCACGGAGAGACCACTTAATATCCTGTGACAGTCTGTACTGTCCCTTTCATTGACGTTTATATCTATTCGCTGGACTAAATGTATTGAGAACGGAAAATTATTCGTTTTGTCATAAAAAAAAGGCATATTATCATCACGCCTGTTTCCCTTAGGGGTAGGCAGAGACTACGGATTTCCATTTGCTAGTTGCTACAATCCTTACAGACTTCATTCGCTTCCTCTACGCTCTTCACTCTCGTCATACACGCTCGTCGATCAAAAGTCGTACTTAATTTTTTTGACAACTATGAATAAATTTACATGTTGAAGAAAAATTTCAAAGATAAAAATTTAAAGTTTCGTAATAGTTGATATAGAATATGTAAAATGTTAACACACAATTTTAAAGAAATTCACATGTTGCAGAAGAATTTTTAGATGAATAATTTAATGACTTCTCGTGTTTTCAAATATAAGAAATAAGTCTTAGTTGTTAACTAACATTATAAAATCTAAGGTTTTTTTTTCAATTTAGGAACTACCAGAGAGATTGCCCTTTTTTCTGTCCTGATGTGGCCACAAGTGGGTAAAACAGCTGCACAAAATTAGTAGTAGATAATGGTATCTTGTAGAAAACTATTTAGTTTGTTATAAAATCTGTCTAGTGACTTGAAGTACAAGTCAATGGCAATCCCTTACCGACCCGGTAGACAAACCACTTCGTTTTAACACCTCTCGCTACATTGAGCACTGAAATGAGATTGAATTGGAATTAATGAAATTCGTGTCGGCTTAGGAAACATTAGGAAAAATTGGTCAAGTACAACTAAATAGTCAGTTCCTAGATTGAAATTAGGTAAATCAATTTACGGATAATCAAAAAAAAAAAAAAAAAATTATTTAACACTACTTTTCACACAGAAAAATTGAATAAATGTGAATATAAACATTTGTACGTATACAAAAGGCGGCCTTATCGCTTAAGCTCTTTCAGGTAACCTTACGGTAGTTTGAAATATCAAAGAATGGAGGAATACGAATATGATGCATAAATAATAGAAAACTTATTAAATGTAGAGCTTTTTCTTCATTGAATTTGTTTACGGCTGAAACTATTAACAGTTTAATTTTTAAATGCAACATACTAAAACACTGCATATATTACAGTTAGTTTGTGACGGTACTTGGAGAAATCAAAATACGCCGAGGGAAGATCATTCCGATGAAAATACGGAGCTGTAAAATGCTGAGCCAGTCGTTCATAGATAATAATAATATTCATGTTCTTTCTACAATTTGGAGCAAATAAGGAGTTATTTATTTTATTTATTTATTCCGTGACCACGGTCGTTGTGACACGGTCGAAACATCAGGAGTATTAAATTAATACGTTTAAGTGTTAAGATTAATGGAAATTAGACGGCAGTCACTTTATTGTAACAACCAGTGCCGACATATCTAGAACCATCTATATATAGAAAAGAACAAGGGTGACTGATTCATCAACGCCCAGCCTAAACCATAAAAGCTATAAACTTGAAATTTGGACCGAAGTTTTATGTTAATACGTAGTGCTCAGATAAGAAAGGATTTTTCAAAATTCCACCCCTAGGGGGGTTAAAATTGAAGGCAAAGCTTGTATGAAAAAAAATTAAAATCTTCACCGATTTACTTGAAACTTGGCAAGGAATGCTTCTCAATAAAAATAACTAAAGGCGTATTTAAGCATATTAGAGATAGAAATTCGAACTCTATGGGGGTAAAAAGGGGGAGGTAAACTGATTTATCATCTCAAAACCAAAACTATAAAAGCTATGAACGTGAAATTTGGTGAGAGTCTTGATTTTACTATATACTGTTCACATAAGAGAGGGTTGTTCAAGATTTCAACCCTTAAAGCCTAATAAGAGGTTCTATTTTGGTGGCTGTTTTCGTAGTTTGGCTAAGGCTAACGAACTAACCAAGTTAGATTGATTGAACTTTGAAGCGAATGAACATAATATATTTTGTTTGTTGCTACGTGTATACTGTTAATTCTATTCTATATATATAAAAGAACAAGGGTGACTGATTCATCAACGGCCAGCCTAAACCATAAAAGCTATAAACGTGAAATTTAGACAGAAGTTTTACGTTATCACATAGTGCTCAGATAAGAAAGTTTTTTTTCATAATTCACCCCGTAAGGGGGTCAAACGGGGGTCCAAGTATGTATGGGGGAAGGAGATTAGTAAGTCCGATTCATTTGAAACTTCACAAGATTATTGTTTTTGATAAATGATTAAACACGTGTTTCAGGATTTTTCAGAATTCGACCTCTTCATACGGGAAGAGGGGGGGCAAACGCTGTAAATGCAAAAGTTAAACGATCACTGACATATCAATGACTTTTGGCATGTGGGATCTTTTGAGATAAAGGGGTTCACTAAGCAAGAATTATTCTAAATGCACATCTTATGGGGATTTATAAAATCTAAATAGCTAAATCTTAACTTTTTTTAATTTAACTTCTGAAAGGAACAAATGTGACAAAGTCTAAAAAAAAACTAATTTCATTGTACATCAATAAATTTTAGCAAATATTTTTCCAAATTCACCTGTTAGAAGGCTGAAATGGGGTCCAAACATGTATGGGGAAATATGACAATTTTATTTAAAACGTCACATAATTATTTATGTAAATACCAATTTTAGGATATTTTGCATTAACCCCTAAATGGAGGAAAAGGTTATGTATCATTGATTGTGTTTATTTTAGCAAGGGGCTCCTTTTGTAATCAGCAGGTGCACTAACCAAGCTGTTTTCAAAACGAGACATTAGTTATACCGTTTTATTCGAAACTTCACAAATTGTTTTCTTTTAGACCAGTATTTTTAGAATTCCAGTTTTAAAAGGGGGGACTAACTCTTGACTAAACTGCAATTGATCTCTCATTGAATTTAGCAAGTGGGTTTCTTTTGTAATCAGGGTGTGCACTAAGGAAGATTTTATTTAAATTGACCCCCAAAAGGGAAACTGATGTTCAAAGTATGTACGGGGGAAGGAGATTAGTAAGTTCTTTGCAGTCGAAACTTTACAAGAATTTGTTTTGATAAATGATTTGTTACCTGTTTTAAGGTTTTTAGAATTCAGCCCCTGAATGGGAGCATGGGTGTTATTTGTATGGTTTATGGGGTTGCTGAATACGAAAATAATAACCATTTTTAAATCCGACGTGCCGGGTGTGATATACTATCAATCCCTATTGGGATCCGATGGGGTAGTCTTCTAAATAGGTACATAAAAAGAAGATCCCGAGAGACCTGTCATATAATTATAATCTAAGTGATTCAAACCCAATTGGAAATATCTTTTGATCTGGCGGGCGAAGCCGCGGGCGACAGCTAGTTAAGTATAAGTTAACCTGGGCTCTAAAGCGTAAGCTGAGAAAGGACAATACATATTGTATTGGATTTCCTCAGCTTACGTCATCTTGATTGCCTACATCTGGCAAATAACACACAACTGGGGAGAGTACATAGTGATGATCATTCATATCGAGTGGGTTTTTATTAATTATAATTTATTAATAATAATTATTATTAATAATATATTAATAATTATACGACCCTGTACATCCTGTTATCAGAGTTTTATGTATTTTTCAAGTGTTTTTTTACCGCAGCTCATTTCTACCCTAAGGTTGGCTGGAAGAAATGGCATTAGCGATAAGTCCGCCTTTGTACCCATTTTGTTGTATTGGATTTAACTATGTGTTTCTTTTGTTTGTAAATGGTGCAATAAAGTGTTCATTTATTCATTCATTCATTCACGGTTACATTAACGCTGTTTTAAACTCTAGTCTGTGCTTACAAACCTATATCCTTATACCCACTAAAGAGGGAACTTGGGATTGCAAACTTAATTGCCACGAAAGGGACAGCGGTTGGGCCTCTCTGTCCTAAGATTTATTATCCAAGACTGGAGAATTAGCGTAACTAGAAGAGACATAAGGTCTTATTATATTTGAACAAATATTTTGTTATTTTTGCTTTGAGTTGTCTTTTTTAGGTCAAATAATACAAAGGAACAAAGAAAGGTCCATCCATCCCATCCACTACCTACACAGTGTACTGGTATGATGAAGCTATTACAAGCGGAAAGCCTAAGACATCCGACAAACCTACCTTTTACCTATGTTTTACAAATAAAATATTGATTGATTGATTGGTTGAAACCCAGGACCCGATAAACCAGGACTCATTCCTCATTTCAGCCGCAGTCAGTCCACAGCTGGACATACAAGAGCCTAATGATTTCCAAAACTACCGGTTGGTAGCGGCCTGCATCCAGCGAATGCCTGTGATCTTTTCAGGTCATCTGACCATCTGGTTGGTGTATGTCCTACGCTGAACCGGCAAGCGGTTTGCTAGGATAGATTGTCCTGACGCAAATTAACTAGGGAACCGACCGCAAGTGAAGTTGGATTCCGTCAAGACTAAGAATGCCTAGGCATTCTCTGCCAGCCAAAAAAATCCAAGAGCGATTCTTCGACGATCTTATTTTATCTCATAACATTTTTTATTTTATTTCTCTTTTCGGAGGCCAACATCCGCTTCGTGTCGCCGACCCAGCGGAGTAAGTGAGTACATTTCTATCAGAATAAGTGAGTACATTTAAGTCCCTGTTGACGAACTATATTGAAACGGGAGCAGGTCAATTACAAAGGGGCCTTGACTTTGCTCGATTAGTGGAGCGACGGCACCTCTGGTGTTCAATATTCATTGCGTCCCGACCCGCGACTGGGATACATTGCTTTTGAAAGACAATGGATTATGGCGGCTGATAATTATGACATTGTTACGGCATAAAGGTGGTGTTTGAGATTACTTGTTATTGGAATTCAGTTGATTAATTTAATTTGATGTCCATGGTGTATTTTTCAAAGGTGCAATAGACAATAATGATAAGGAATACTAACTCAACGTTACGATATTTTATAACAAGTAAAATTAAAGTGGGTACTTCTGTTTATACGCCGAAAATAAGTACGTAGCTAAATAATTAATCAATTTCGTGTTCAATAAATGAGTGGAAATTGATTTAGAGCTTTATAGGCATTTGCAAATCCAATATACAGTTACTATAATTAAAAGAGATCTCTATACGGGGTTAGCTCAAATTTAATCAATTTTGGAAAGCCTGTTATCATTAAGGTAGGTGTACTAAAGAGTGATGCTACAGGCCGATCTGCGAGAGATGGCAACTGGCAGTCATCGCGCAGGATAGAACACTCTGGCGTTCTCTCGTGAGAAGGCTAAGATCCACTGCGGGTCGCTGATTTATGACTAACTAGCTGTTGTTCGCGGCCTCGCCCCAGGTGGGCGGGATCAAAAGGGATTTCCAATGAGGTTTGAATCACTTAGATTATATATGACAGGTCTCTCAGGATCTTTTATTTATGTATTTAAAAGATTACTGTCACATAGGATATCACATCCGGCACGTCGGATTTTAAAATGGTTGTTATTTTCGTAGTCAGCAACCCGATAAACCATACAAATAACACTCAGGAGGGTATGTATTCATTCAACAAAAGAAATCATTTTATGTTTCGAAAAAAATGGTCTAACTTATCTCCTTCCCCCCTTATCTACTTCGGACCCCATTACACCCCCTTAGTGCACCCGCTGATAACAAAAGGAGTCCCCATGCTAAAATAAAGACAATCAATGATGCACAACCTTTTCCCCCTTTTGGGGGTTAATGCAAAATAAAGGTGTTTACTCATTCATCATAAGAAATAATTTTGTGAAGTTTTGAATAAAATGGTCATATTTTCCCATACATGTTTGGACCTTATTTCACCCTCTTATCAGGTGAATTTGGAAAAATATTTGCTAAAATTCATTGACGATCAATGATATTATAGTTTTTCTTTTTTCAGACTTTGTCCCTTTCAGAAGATAAATTCACGTCAGAGGCCGAGATGCGGTTCCACACAACTCTGACACCAGGTTGTAGATGGTCGATTAACAATGTAACCTACTTGAAATGATGAGAACATAAATTTAAAAAAAGTCAAGATTTAACTATTTAAATTTTGTAAATCCCCATAAGACGTACATTAAGAAAAAAATCTTGCTTAGTGAACCCCTTAAGTTAAGTTTTTGCTCTTTCCGACGTTTCCCCCTTTAGGCGGTGAATTCTAAAAAATTCTAAAACAAGTTTCATTTATCTAAAGTAATAATCTTGTGAAGTTCCGAATGAAAATGACTAACCTAATCTCCTTCCCCCATACATACTTTGGACCCTCATTTGAGGGTCAAATGAGGGGTTGAATTTTGACAGATTCATTCTTCCCCATGACCAAAACAGGAACCCACATGCTAAAATTAATTGACAGATGAGTTATCGTTTGCATTTTCAGCGTTTGTCCCCCTTTTCCCCCTTTCAGGAGGTGAATTCTGGAAAATCCTGAAACACGTGTATAATCATTTATCAAAAAGCAACAATGTTATGAACTTTTAAATGAATCGAACTAACTTATCTCCTTCCCATACATACTTTGTACTCCCGTTTGACGTTAGGAAGTGAATTCTGAAAAATCCTTTCATAATTCTGAGTACTATGTAATAACATAAAACTTCTGTCAAAATTTCACGTTTATAGCTTTAATGGTTTAGGCTGGGCGTTGATAAATCAGTCACCCTTGTTCTTTTAAATAAATAGATTTAAGACTAAGTTAATTTATTAGTTAAAATTGTTTTATGAAATTGTAATAAATTTTGTAAAGGAATGTCCAAATATTAATCAAAGTTATGAATTTTCCTTCCTGGACCCAAAATGTAAGCTAAGTATTTACTGAATACTTGAAATATAACATGAATTGTTTGAAAGTAACAACTTTTCAGTTAATAAATAGATGAAAATGTTGATCCTTGATAGTTATAGACAAATACCCTTTATATTTCATAAATTTTAGATTAAGTGCTGATAATTTTAGTGGAAAGTTTTGTATAGGGATTTTGTTATGGTTTTAATGTAATAAAACATTTTACGATGGTTTCTATGTGGCATGGAAATAAAGGATTGGTTCGATGGATTTTTTTTTTGTGCGGATAGTGCTTATCAAGTGACCGCAAGCGTAGGTAGTCTGACTTAGATTGTTCACGTGGCTGTGACTGGTGGAAATTATATTTTTGGGTCTATTGTAAGTATTTTTTATCAGATCTATTTTGTGAGAAAACGAGTTCGGTACGCGTCCTCTTCAATTCCACGCAGTTCTTGTTGCGCGTAATAAATTACTTTTGTAATTTAATTAATAAATTGAATTACTTTGATACCCATACAAAATCCTGTCAGCTCAGCACTTGATTTGTTTGGAAGGTCGAAATTGTTTTTGTCTATTTTCACTTATTTTTCGAAAGGCTGCCTGGAAGAAATTGCCATTGCGATAAGGTAAGATAAGGCCGCCTTTGCGCAAGGTTATTTTTCTTTTTGTGTAATTTTATTGTATTGTATTTTTTTCCTGCATAGTTACGGGAATACTGAGCAGTATATAGGTAGTTTTTATCGCTTTTAACGCGTGCGAAGCCGCGGCTGTAAAGTAAGTGTTTAAATATATCTACACTCAAAGGTTTTAACGGGAGTAAACCGCGAAGCGTTAATGTTTACTTATAAAGCATCTTGTTAGCGAAATGTTATTTAATTATTTTGCTGCTATTTAGAAGATTACAATGTCGTGACACGAGAATCCTCTTAGCGCGTAATTTTATTGTTGTGTAACCATGGAGTAATTTTTAACTAAGAATATGAAAACAAGATCAGCATTTAATAATATTTAGACATACGTTTTGTTATATCTACCTTCTTTATCCAAGCGTTTTCCAATACTTACAAGCTTGGATGAAAAAACGAAGTTGAAAAAAGCCTAAGCAAGCTCTCTACTCAGCCCAAAGTATTGAAAGAAAGAAAACATTTATTTGCATTGAAAGAGTACAATCAGATATTACACATTATTAATTCGTCCTAACAATCAACCATTTAGGCATGCAAATGTAAATATGATTTAATATTCAAATAACTACATTAATCATAATAACAAGTCAAGTATTATTATTTCCGTCGTCAGTAAAACATGTCAATTTACTATCCAAAAATTCCCGAACACTATAAAAACATTTTTTTGTAAATATCGACAATAGTTTAGTTTTGAATGAAATATAATCTAATTCCTTACTTGCTCTGGTAGTTTATTGAACAACTTTGTGCAACTGTAGTAACTGTATACTTAGTCGTTGCATTAGGCAATAATAATTTATTCGGGTATATAGATGGTTTCGCGTGTTTTATTTAATCATCCGTTAATTGAAACAAACCCGGGTGTGCTAGTATTTTCTTTTTGGTATTTTTTTTATTTTTTTATTATACTATTAAGTAGGTAAACAGGCGTACGGCCCACCACTATGAACGCCTGCAACACCGGAGATGTCACGAGTGCATTGCTAAAGGATATTTTCACGCCGTTTCTGAAGGCTCCCATGTAATAGTCACTAGGGAAAACCATGGCAGGTTTCACCGCATTTATCGTATGTATAAGCACCCCTAATTGAAAATCAAGAAATCTGGCCCAGTTTCGAACCCTCATCTCCATAACGAGGTTATAAAAACATGAAGATGTATCCAAGTAGACTGTTAGTCACGTACAGTTGTAATAACCCTGCCCGACCAATACTCTCCCATTTGATGTTCGTGCCTAGACGCCTGTGGCAAGGACGGGATATGTATAAAAAGTAAAAAAATAAGTGCGAGTTGTACAGTTAGGAACAGATCACTCCGGACTCTCTACTACACTGAATACCTTATCATAATGATAAGTTAGTATGATAGGGGTCAAAAATATTTCGCAATTTCTAGCCTCATCATCATCCCAGCGTTATCCCTGTTGGATTAACTGTTGTCTACTGCGGAGCCAAAAATCCTCTTATGCTTTAGCAATATCTAGCCTACTTTCCTACAAAAGTAAGCATATCCTAATCCTAACTAATATATTAAGGTGGAGGTGAATTTGTATATTTGATTAGTTTTGAAAGGAACTCTCTATACGCTTTACCAATATTTTTGAAATCATATTTATATAGTTAGGAGTACTGAGAATAACATCGGGTACATTTCATCCCAAAAAAAGTATTGTTCAAGTAATTAAGTTACAAGAAAATAAATAAAAGCTTGAATAGAATATCTGCCAATAATCAAGGTCGGAGAAACAACAGCAAAAAACAATGCAAGTTCAGTAATTTCCTAGTTAAATGCATTATCAAACAAGCTCTTCAGTAACATTAATGCAATGCTTTGGATTGTAACATAAACATTCCACTCGTTTGCCTAATTGTTTTAGTCGCCTTGCAGTGCCAAGTTACTCAGTATCTACTCTATGGTAAGAGGGGGGCCATTAGTCAACCCTTAATTACTCTTGTTTGCTGTTCCCCAAACTCAAACATCTGACAATGCCTCAAGTGTGGTCTGATGAACTTTGCAAGAATACTCTCGCTTCGTTTAATGTTGACGTGATAAACCGAACAACTTGAATGGTAATGCGTTTTAAGTTGATTTGTTTACAAGATAAGACACATCTAGTGCAAACTGATTCGTTTAAATTAGTTTTTTGTTAACAGTTCTTCACGAATTCGTCTCTCCAGCGGTACCTGACATCCGATTGGACGCTTTCCACTTGGTACAAGAGCCAACTGGCGGGAGGTTGCGCTGAATAGGAAACAGTGGAGATCTCTTGCGTCGGAGTCCAAGATCCTCTTTGGGTCGCTGAGCGATCGCAGTAAATAAGTAAGTAATATCTACTCATTGACATATACTTAAGAAATGAAATTTTATACGAGAGCTATGTTACTGTCGTTTTTTGGCAACCACTCTCCTCGAACGAAAAAATCAAACCGAGAGAAAAGAAAAATGATTCGAATCTTTTCTCTTAGAATTGTCGCGGTCATATCCTCAGCTGAACCAAAAGCCAGGGTCCGTTTTCGAACGAAAGGGCTTTAAATACGAGTATGCAAATAAGAGTCCGAATAAAAGACTTATGAAAAATGAACCTAATCGAAATGAATGTAGATAAAGCCAATGTAATTTGTACACGTCCTGTATCATTGGTTTTATCCACGAGACCGCATGAATATGTATCTTTTGGGTCAAAAGAAATAAAAAATAAACCTTTCGGGTCCATGATTTGACTGCTAAAAGGGTTCGACCAGACGTTTACGGTCGAGTAGCTCGCATATTTGAATATCGAGGAGAGTTGATGGCTCTCCGTACGTAAATATAAATACACATTTTGATAGATGAACTTCGATTAAATGACATTTTTAGATTCTTATACTTTATGTAGACAAATTTACTTTTGAGAGAGAATTGTGCATATCTTGCAATCAACTTTTAAAACACCTTATTTGATACCAGACTAGAGTTATCAAAGAACTTATTTGACGATGCACTTTTTGCAGCTTATTTTATTAACCTATTTTGTCTCACGGCTGGGCAAAGGTCTCCCCCATCTCTCTCTCATTTCTCTCAGTTATGTATATTTTTAATTCGATTCGCGCACTTGGGACGTATCTTTCACAACCGGTTAAGCCATTTATTTGGCTTAATTAAAAAAAAATGGTTTAATTGAGACAGTTCACATAGTATGTCAAAAAAGTACATTACTCATCTTTAATTGGTTTCACCGCAATCGGGTAAAAATAGAGTTGTTACCGCTGACATGACTATAAACATAAAACAATAAAACACAGCGGAGGGGAGAAAAGTTTTTGAAACTTTCTCAGTAAACTTGGGCTACTTAGCGAGATATTAAAAATTTGTTCGTTCAACAACATCCTACAATGTTTGACAAATGTTTGCTACAAATATTCGTTTTAAATTTCACAAGTTTACACCACTGAATTACATTCTAGGCTTGAAAAGATTGTTTATTTATTACAAACGCTTTATAATATCTTCAAAATTATGTACGCTTTATCATTTTTCTCTTCTTCTTTAATGTTTTCCTCTGTTTCCATAATTATGATTCTTTGCTTTTAAGTCGCCGTAAATACTAAACATTACGAAAGGAACGTCACTATTGTACATTATTATTTACACGTTAATACTTATTGAGGTTTTGAATAAGACATTTTGAATTTTATACTTATTAATTTGACGAAGCGTGTTGCGGATCGTACGATGTAACTTTAAATTTGATTTGATAAATAAATCTTTTTTGCTTGACCATGATCATATTCCATCTGATAAAAAAATCATGAAAGGTATCGAAGCGACCGCAGATAGAAAATCAGATGTATCATTAAAAATTCCAATTTGTAAGAAGCCAAGACATACTACGATTGGAATGGACGCCATTTTTACATCTCAGACTTTGGAACATGGTAATGAAGCAGAGAGTTTCCATTCAAAACTTTCGGAGGCACCTGAGGCACGTGATAAGATAACGGAACAGAGAGAAAAAATATATTTCATAACAAATTACCTATACGTTATTAAGAAAAGAAAAAAAATTGCCAATTGCCCGAGGTAAAGCCATTACCAATAGAATGTTACAATCTTGTGGAATCCATATCCATACTAATATTATAAATGCGAAAGTCTACCTGTCTGTCCTTCTGTCTGTCTGTTACGCTTTCACGGCCAAACCGCTGAACGGATTTCGATGAAATTTGGAATTAATATAGTTGAAGGCCCGGGGTCAAACATAGGCTACTTTTTGACGCAGGCAAAGCTGCGGGAAACAGCTAGTAATACATAATCCTGTTTTAATGTAAGCAATATTAAAAACAATGGACAGTTGAAAAATATCATTTTTCTGAAGGCACATCGAACCCAAAACGTTGTTCATAAATGGTTATCAGAAATCACAAATAATTTATTTATACTTAAGAATCCATATGATCCCGTATACCCATGTGATACTACGTAAGTAAGGTAAATGATACGAAGAAGACGTAGACACGAGTATGAGTTAACTGATCACAGATAAATTCCCGACTCAAATCCGAATGCTTTTTTCAACCTGTCAACCAGACGATGATACAGAGAACATGTTTATCTAATCTCATACTAAAATGTAAAGATTAAAAAATTAAAAACAGAACTTAAATGTCAGTAATTCTACACATGACATCAAAATTAAATTATAATACAGCTCTTATATGGACAACTGTATCATAATAACTTTTTTCTCGTTGAAGTACAGCTTGGGCTGGACCATAGAGGTTGTGATGCAGTTTTCCTATATTGAAACCTCTTTGTTCCTTCATAATCTGTGAACGCGGCCAATAAGCGTGCGCCATAAGGATCGGCAAATGATACCATTTTTAAATTTGTTTCTATTTTTAAAAATACCTGAAAACGTAACGATATTGAAGAAAATTTTACACCATATTTTATTATTTATCTAATTTTATGTGATTAGACAAAGTAGTGTATGAAACTGCATATAATTAGGTCTTACAATACTAGGTGTAATGCTTTAAAAATTTTAGTATTGTAAGAACTCTTATTATGCAACAGTTTCATAAACTACTATTTGACGTAAATCCAAAAGCGTGGTTGTGTAAACTTTTCCCTCTGTTCCGTTATTTATTCACGTGCCTGAGGTATGGTTCTGATAAAACGTAAGTCTGGTATCTTGCGTCTGCACACTTCTAATGTTTACGTTTATTTCGCTGTTTGTCTGAATTTATTTCGTTTCTTAGCTTGGTTTAGACTGATTATGTTTTGATTTAATTTGTTGTCTATTTGGCTAAAATACTTCGTATTTTTTTACGTTAGTTATTTCTATTAATTAATACGAAAAGATGATTGTTGGATCTGGTTCACATTTTCTTATTTTTTAAAACCTTTGGACTAATTTTCATAGTCCAAAGGTAGTTTCAAGCGTAACATGGGATCCAAGGTATGGGGATGAAATCCCTGACGATGGCGAGAGGTGCGATGGTAAAAAGTGGCTGTTAGCATCATGTCAAACAATTCCTCCGAGCATAGCCCATTATACAAGCGGTAGAACACGCATAAGGAAGCGAAGTCTATCCTCAGACTCAAAGGCTCAATACCGCTTGTAATCACGGGATCTTCGGCAATTCTGACAGCGCGTCTCTCTATTAAGTCAAACGGCTTAAGCTGACATTCAGGTGGTCCCGCCCACAGGTGACAACAATATTCCATATGTGGCCACATTTGTGCCTTATATAGGAGGAGTCTATGCTGCGGCGTGAAAAATCACTTTGCCCTGTTGAGAACTCCGAGCTTTTTGGATGCCATTTTTGCCTTGCTCTCTAAATGACTACAATACTGGACATCGCTGAAGATGTCGATGATAAGAATTCAAATCTTGTCTGATATGGAAAGAGGAGAGCCGAGGAATTAAGGACCATCAACGAAGGAAGCCTTTTTGACGGTGAATGCGCAAACTTGTGTCTTAGATGGGTTGAAGTTAGTCAACTTCTAGTCAGGTTCTTACGTCCTCAGTCAGCAATGTTTACCAAAACAATCTCGGTTCCTTAAAAAAGAAATCATTCGTTGAATTGAAAAAGAATTGCTTTAATTTGAATATAATTATTTTTAAAATTATTTGCAGTTCGCCTATTTTTAGAACTCTTTCATTGATTTCTGCATCTTTCTGCTTACCTGAGATATAAAAAAGATAAAATGTTTATTTTAAAATCTACATTCCTAAATTTAGGGATTTAAAAAATACGTATGCGCATTTGAACACATACATATCTTACAAGCAACAATAAATAGCCCGTGTCCAGATCTCCGCCTTTGTGTTAAGGCCTAAGCGAGGGCTTAGGAAGCGTAGTGGGATACTCATCATTAAATAGTTGTGCATGCGCTGCAATAGTGCAAAACTCAGCATTGTTGGCTTAAAATTGGAGGCATACAAGTTTTCAGTTTCAGCCTGTGTATTCAAAAACTGGGCAGACCCAGAAAGCGTCGGAGCGAATTTTCAAAGTAGGGGGTTTTCTTTGGATAAGAACTGCAGGCGCAGGTGCATGTGCCGCGCCTTTATCCACGCGGGAATAGGAAGCCCGACGAGCAAACCGCAGGCCATTCAGATGGAGAATGGCCGAGCCGAGGCCGCCGCGCTGGGGCTGTGGGGCATAAGAAATCACATGGTCCTGGCAATACGCGGTAGGCATTTGACACCGTGTGTGTGGTGGATAAAAACACATGTAGGTAGATAAGTGAAACTTTTGCCCAGCAGTGGGACGTAAATGGTTAAAAAAGGAGATTCTCCTTAGTGAATTATTTGAGTTAATTAGAAAACAATTGAATTCAAAACAAAAGTATTTATTAAATAAGGATGCAACCAGAAAAGTACTATAAATAATAAAAATGACTAATCATTTGTGTGACTACATTACAGGTATTTTGATTAATCGGAGTGAAATCCAAAATGAAAAATATGAGGAGGCAAGCAATCTTGTCTCAGCAATCGATCACGGGCCGGGTTCCCAGGTGTTCTCAGCACATTAGCCGTAAATTGACAGATTAATCAGTTGCCGTGAACGCAGCAAATTAAATAATGTTGCGTATCGTTTGTTATGGGTTTTTGCAATTGAAAAATTACTTAGAATAAATCAAATGCTGGTACTTCACTGATTCAATATATTATATTTTAGAAAAAACATTTTATAGAGACGTAGTAAATACGTCTGTTTTTTGAATAGTGCAAAATGGTGCAATACAAATGCAGATTTTGTTATAGAAAATAAAATAAGACATTTAGTCTTAGTCTACAAAAATGACATGAAAAGAAGAGGAAGAATTAATAAAACTCCCATGCCAGAAGAGGTCATGTGCTTACGGGTCATTCGTATTAATGGAATTACATGTGATAATTATTACTAATCTAACGGAAAAATATTCAATTGATAAATGTGATATTCACAAAATATATATACAGCTGTAAAGTGACGCGACTCGCGACATTGACATGAAGTGTTTATGCAGATCCCGTACTACTTAAACTCTATGCTTGTGCTATGGATCAACACCTTTTTGTTGTTTTTATTTATCATCACATATTTTTTGGGTTAGGGAAGTATATAATGTATCTTTTCATGTCCGAAAATGCCTATAATTCTATGAAGTTTTATGTGATGCGCTTAACTTATTTAGATGATATAGTTACAACATTGTAAAATAAAAAAGACGTTTGCAGGTCTGATGATGAAATAAGTGAATGCTGTACTGAATGTACCTAAAAAATTTACTTAGTTAGAACAATGTAAAAAAGGCATTTGTGGATCTATACAGGTAGAATGCTAAACTTACCTTTGAAAGAGGCCATAGTGCTTGGTGGGCGCGTCGCCGCCGCTCATTTATTGGTTGAGGATATTTAGCAGTAGTAGCAAGCCTTCCAGTCAACTGGAGTTGAAGCGATTACCTGAAACAATGTATTATTTTTTTAGTTACTTATTTATCAAAACATAATAAATGCATGATACAGAATTAAACAGTTCATAAGCACAATAAGCATAAATGTGTGTAAAGATCTCATATATCGTATGATTATTACGAATATTATGGAACGTAAAAATAAATAAAGTCATAATATTTGCAACATTTTTTTTATTGTCACCGTTTCAAGTTTTTATTCAATTTTCCTAAAACAGACCATTTTCCAGTCACCTACAGTTTCTACAGTACGTAACCACATTATGTGGGTTCTCTACAAAAGTGGATACAATTTTCTGCAGCGCAGTTGCAATAAATATAAAAAACGATGGCTTTTCAATAAAGCGGCTACTTGAGAAGTGGGTCGTAGCAATATCGTCTCCAAGTTAAACAAGGTGGCTCGGCTCCTCGGATCGCAAACAAGCCGGCGTTGATCGAACAAGCCTACTATACTCTACACCACTACTAGTAGTCAATAGTCATAAATAATGCACATCAAGCTTGAAAGTAGCTGCTTTAAGCCAACGCTTGAATAAGAAAATTTGTTAGTTACCAAATCCAAAGTTAGTTACCAAAGTCGGGGTGTTAGATGAGGTAGTGTTGCAATTTCTATCCTAATTTGTGTAAACTTTTCATAATAATAATCTTTGTCAAGTAGCTATTTGTACAGTTCTTTCTTGAAGTTATTAATTTCATTTTTTATAATTTAACGGTCGCAAATGAATATTTAAAACCAAACGTGTTATAGTTTTATTTGTATGTGGTAATTATCTGTTTTTCTGATCTATTGGTGCTCCCACACTGCCGATAGAAAATAAAAATCCTTTATTTTCAGACAATATGGGTCCATATTTGTTAGTACATACTTAATCTATGTTAGTAAGATTTGTGACCACAAGAATGACCACAGCAATATTAAAATAAAATAAAAATAAAATAAAATGTTTACAAACATTTTTTAACACTAAAACATTTACTAACATTCATTATAATGTATCTCAAATTTTCGTAAACATAAAAATGTTAGTAAACATTTTGTAACAGTATTAAATATATTAATGTCGGCGTAGGTTTGAACTCAAATCTCGTTTACCTGTAACATTGTATTAATGTTTAGCGACGGCATTAACCGATTTCCAAATGTATCATTTAGTGTACCTACATAAAAGAATAATAAATGTCAATGACAATTTCGTACGTGGGTTACACCGCTTCTTACGACATTGTACGCGCTTCTGTTCTATTTTATATGTTTTCTTCGACACCTACAAACCTACAGTTCAGAGGATTCCTGCCGTTGTGGTGTCTCTCCCCAGACTATGGCGCACCTCTTATCTTGCCCTGAGTGCCCAGTCACCTGCACTCTCAGGGACCTTTACGAGGCCACTGACAATGCCTTGTCAGTGGCGGAATTTTGGTCTTCCCAAATTTGACTTTGCCAGAGTCGACTCGCTAAGAAGAAGAAGAAGACCTCTTCACCACAGTTGTGAAAAAAGATACATGACATTTTTTTTTGTCAATTTATTTGACCAAAAACTTCGATCCAATAGTAAACGAATACAAAATAATTGGTTAAAAGTCGTTCTCCCGTGTTTGCAGGCGCCGCTGAAATTCATTTCCTCAGCTCCGTGAAATGTCGATGTTTTCTGGTTTTTGCCGCGAGCTCGGGGACTTATGAAATTATAGAGGTATGTATGCAGTCAGGTTTAACCGACTTTGAAAATAGTTTGTTGTTGATTCCGTCTGTTTGATGAATTTTGTTTAGCAGAAATAATTATAAGTTTTTTATTTTTATACAAAGTAGTAGGCAAACAGGCACGCGGCCCACCTGATGGTAAGAGGTTACCGCAGCCTATGGCCTGCAATGCCAGAAGTATCACGGGCGCGTTGCCGACTCTGAAGTAATTTATTCACACCCCTTTTGATTGCCCTCATGTTGTAGTGACTGGGAAAAACCGAGCGTACGCGGTAGAAAAAATCTTTTAAAGCGTACTGTTCGCTACACTTTAGGGTATGAGGATGAACTCCCTGTCGATGGCGAGAGGTGCGGTGATAGAAGGTGGCTGTTGGCATCATGTCGAACAATTCCTCTGAGCACAACCCGTTGTATTTTATAGCGAAATGTGTACCTTTAAACTCGAAAAATGAATTATTTTCCAACAATAATAACTACAACAACTAAGTAATATTTCAACTACCTATATAATACTTAGGTAGAATTTTTGGCGGGAAGCTGTGAAAAGCAGTATCGGCGCTGTATTTCATTTTCCAAAATTTGTGTTTTTTTTTTGTGTTTGTGCATAATAATGGTGGAATATTATTCGCAAAGTGTTGAAGAACAAGCGTGAGTGTTAGGAAGTGATACAGTGTTCGATTTATGTCATTTCTTTGCTTGTTGCCAAAAGCTCCTGAAAATCACTAAGTGCAGTTTTTCTACCACTTCACTTAGCCTGACTCTTCTGACTCGACTTGATTATGACTTGACTTGACTCAACTACTGACTTGACTTTATACTTGTTTGATTAAACAACTTTATTAAAAAAATTTTACTTGTTACTGGCTAAATACGAAAGTAAAAGCCAAATTTAAAAAAAAATACGTAGGTACATAATGCTTACACGAAGTCAATTGAGTTTTGCAAAAAAAACACTGATTTTGATTTCGATAAAGATAGAGAGAGGATACAGGTATTTTTTTAATTCAAAGTAATATATTTGATCCTCTAGGTATCTCTAATCTAAGTAGGTATATAGATACCTACTTGACCAACTTTGGTTGATTAGTTAAGTACTTGATGATGAATCAACATGCATGTTCTTAGCCATCGACATTAATTAAGTATTTAGCCATTTTACATCATATTGTGGAGAGTTCTAATGATATTAAAGATCGACAGCTGCAACTATTCTAACAACTAAGCACAAACTACAAATTTATACATGCTTGTTTATGTTAAATTCTCCTAATGAGAAAACTTAAACTTTAATGTACAATTTTCTATTAAAATGTTTTTCTAAAAAATACTTGTAACAATGATCGTAACGTGCGAGACCACCTCAGAAATAAGATTATGCAGGTAGAGTGACCACGTGAAAGATGGCGGACTGACCTGGACAAATTCGACAACGAATTGCACTAAACTGCATTTGGTCGTCGTAGATTTATGGGAAGCTAAAGGGGATACCTTTGCGCAGCAGTGAGACACCTAAGTAGCCTTTAAAAAAAGTAGTGACATTTGGGTGTTACCTGCCACAGTTCAAATACAGAATATAGAACTATTAGTTAAGACTTGACAGGCTTAACTGGCCCACATATGGCCCTTCTACCTAATTTAATTTCTGTGAGAAAGGAACGTCATTTAAGCTCGTTTCTCAATGCACCAAGCGCACTGTCAATTTTGTACGCTGTCATTGAGCGTCACTGTTGCGTTCCATTTTACACGTGGTTAACTGATTATTGGCATGTCAAGCTGAAATATGAATTGGAATTGACATGCCAGGTTACGAGGCTTTTACAAATAAAAAAAGAGACAAAGTTGCATGAAGTTAGAAGTCCTAACCTATTGGACTTATAGTTTTTTGTTATAAGTGTTTATTCAGGGGAAAAATGGTTTATTACAACAAATAAAAACTTAAAAATAATGTGCAAAAAAATAATAATTATAAAACAGAGAATCCAGCTCATCTCCGCGAGTTACTTATACTTAAAATAAATTGTGCTGATTCCATAATTACGCAAATGTATTTTTAATAATTTATTTTTCAATGGGTCCAATGGAAATATGGGAAAGAAGGGTATT
This sequence comes from Euzophera pinguis, assembly GCA_947363495.1. Lineage (NCBI taxonomy): Eukaryota > Metazoa > Arthropoda > Insecta > Lepidoptera > Pyralidae > Euzophera > Euzophera pinguis. The sequence goes on along the minus strand of OX376155.1, from coordinate 19,201,787 downwards.
ATTAAGATTAAGTACAGAAACTAACAATTTTTTAAATTTATATATAACTAGCTATTTCCCACAGCTCCCCCTGCGTCAAAAAGGAGCCTATATTTGAGCCCTTTATATCTTCAACTATATTCATATCAAATTTCATTAAAATCCGTTCAGCGCCCTTTTGTTTCATTCACGGCCCAACCATTATGGCCAAGAAAGCAAGACGATGTAACGATTTTTTTTTATACAACTATTTGCCTATTTAGGCAAAATGGCAATGCAGACATATCTGGCAACATGATTGCAAAGTACGTTGGTCTCTGAAACATAAGCTTATGATACTGAAAACACGCTCGGATGAATATTACATAATCTAGTAAAATCAAATAGCATTGAAACCAAACATGAGGAGTAAAAAAAGCCTTTTTTTTTTTTTATAAAAAAAAAATGTGGTTTATCGTCATGATAACGCTAGACCTCACACATCTTTAGCCACTCAGCAAAAATTAAGAGAGTTTGCCTGGGAGGTGTTAATGCATCCGCCGTATAGCCCCGACCTTGCACTTTCAGATTTCCACCTGTTTCGGTCACTTCAGAATTCCTTAGGCAGTGTCAGGTTAACATCACGAGAGGACTGCCAAAACCACTTGTCTTTTTTCTCAATGAGTAAAATAAATCCAAAACAACCACACTAACACACGTATCTTTTTTACTTTTTCAGTGAAAAGCGTCCAGTGCATGTATTTACATAAATCGATACAGAGTTTTGCATATAACAAACAAAAAAGTTGAAAAAGTACGTTTGTTGGAAAAAGTAATGGAGATGAATGCGTCTGGATATCACCAATAATGTCTTCTTTGGAGTTATAATACTAACTTTTGCCCGCAACTTTGCACGCGAACAAATCCCACCGGAATAATATTTTATCCGGGATTAATGGAACCATAATGTCCTTCTCAGTACTATCCATTACAATAACCAAAGTATCGATTCTCGCGCCTTTAGAAATATGTTAATGATGAGAGATAAGTTGAATTCTAGATTTGTCGAAAAAACATGGCGGCTAACTACAGAAAACTATATATACGTCTGCCATTTTTTTTTTCGACTAATCTCGCATATTTCTAAGGGGGTCCCGCCAGACGCGCGGGATTCGCGTCAGTTTGAACGGTCCTTTAATTCAGTGCTGTTTAGGCAGTCTATGACATGAAAACTGAATCATATCTTGTGCTCTGAAGAGTAAACAGAAAATGTGATGTGTTAATGAAACCTAGTTTGCTTAGACAAAAAATGTAAATTCAAAAAAAATTCTTCGTGATAGTGATAAACAAATAAAAAAAAAACTTTAAACCAAAAACCGATAGCCATTTGCATGAAACCAACAAAAATGCGTGTTTATTTGTCCAAAAAAATAATGAAAATATCCACGCGTCCGCCGATACACCTGGATTCCCGCGTAAAAGTGATTTATTGCCCCTGCTGAACAATTTGGGCACAGATAAAATATTTTCGCGCCATTTTATTTGTTTTTGTTGTATAACTATTTCATGGAAGATTAAGGACTTTTTAGTAGCTATAATGAAGTCATTCACGAATCTATGATAGATTCCTCCCAAATAGGCTAGTTTCCACCATGAACTTATTAAATTAAACAGGACTGTGCTCATTGAACTACAACCCGAGCAGAAAAAGATAGTTATTGGGGAAGATTCTTTCTCTTTTTAACAGGGTAACCATGATAATGTTTTTAATTGCGACAAAATATTTTAAACTTCGTAAATACTGCACTAATGTAGCTAGCTAGATAGCTTAGTGGGACGTGATTGTTGGTGACGATTACGCGAGTTAAGCAACAGCAGGTGCAACCTAATTAGAAGTGGACAACACTTGGCGTAATACGTTCAGCCGTTAGTTCTGCTTGTCTAGTGAAGCAAAGGCCAACTAGTAAAGTTTCCTTGTCTTCCTCAAACCTGAACAAAAATCTGTATAAAGTATCATCATCATCATCATCATTTCAGCCGCAGTCAGTCCACTGCTAGACATAGGCCTCTCCCAATGATTTCCAAAATGATCGGTTGGCAGCAGTCTGCATCCAGCATCTGCCTGCGACCCTTTTCAGGTCATCTGACCATCTGGTCGGTGGATGTCCAACGCTGCGCTTACCGGTACGTGGTCGCCATTCGAGAACCTTTCTGCCCCATCGGCCATCGGTTCTCCGCGCTATGTGCCCCGCCCACTGCCACTTCAAAGAACTAATCCGCTGGGCTATGTCGGTGACTTTTGTTCTCCTACGGATCTCTTCATTTCTGATTCGATCTCGTAGGGAAACACCGAGCATCGCCCTCTCCATAGCTCTCTGGGCGACCTTGAGCTTTCTTATGAGGTCCATAGTCAAAGACCACGTTTCGGACCCGTATGTCATCACTGGTAACACACACTGAATAACGTATAAAGTATGTACCACCTTTTTTCCAGAGGAGCGTGGTCACCCTATTTTGCACAAATACCAACGTGATAAAGCTTGTATTTGCTAGAAAGAGACTGGATCCTCCACTATTTCTATCTCGCTTGGCGCGGCCATGCCTGCGTGCAAAGCAGAAGTACTCAGTCCTGTTTAATTTATTAAATCCATGGTTTCCACTAAGTACTAATCAGAGAGATGACACTTTCTAATCATTAAATTAGATATGTTATATGTAGGATTGAAAAAAAATTACTATATATCACAAAAACTAAACATTGTTGCTATTTGTAGAAAATAAAATCGAGGAGAATAGCCATTTTGTCAGGAGACATTAAACACCAATCAGAAGCGATTAGCGTCATCCATACTTCCATACTAACATTATAAATGCGAAAGTCTGTCTGTCTGTTACGCTTTCACGGCCAAACCGCTGAACGGATTTTGATGAAATTTGGTAGTATGAGTATAGTTGAAGACCCGGGGTCAAACATAGGCTACTTTTAGACGCAGGCGGAGCTCCGGGAAAGGCTAGTATTATATATAACATCATTGTTGTTGTTGATGTCGACGTTTTACAATAGTCACTTCCATAGAAAACTGTCAAATCAAGTAAACAAATGAACAAATGTGACCATATGACATTGACACATGTTTCTCAATGACTTAATGTTTGTTTTATGGCGGCTGTACACTCTCGTCTGAATGTGGGCTAGTTAAATTTCTCGAGTCTTAACTTAATATGACAGTTCAGCCTGTCCATAAAAAAAACGATATTAAAACTTAACCTTATTTCTGCATGACTCGGCGAGAGAGTACAATGACAAAAAGTTATGACGTCATTCGAATCAAATCATAATGTGTTTTTTTAAAAACAAAATACATAATGTAAGTTTGAAGTATTGCAAAAACATTTTTACATACAACATTTTTTGAATATACTACATAAACCTGTATCCGCTTCATCTTCGGTCTTAGGAAATATGACCACGTCTCTGAGTTCCGCAAACAACTCGGTTGGCTCCCAATCCGATATCGTCGGAATACTAGAATCCTCTGTCTCCTTTTTCATGTTCTATTCAATCCCATAATTACACCCTTCCTATCTTCATGAGCGTTTTTCCTTTTTTCGTCCTGCAGGTGAACTTTGTAAATCGCACTGTAAATTTATCCTAGCATTGCCTCATATTCTCATTATTTTTCTGTTCAAGTAGTCAGGTTATGGAATACTTTATCATCTAGCGTTCAAGAGTCCCAAACTCTGTCTACATTTAAAAAGCGTGTAAGAGATCATTATTTGGTTGTAAAATTGCTGAAATAAATGATTTATTATATTATTATTATTTGTCCTTAAACTTTGCCTCTTTCTTTCGCAATTCCTGTCGCGGGTCTGCTGGAAGGAATTTATTTAGAAATAAGTAGAACCCTTGGACACAGTTTTCCTAATGTTAAGTTTCCAATGTATATTAAATAAATGACGTATAATAATAACTACATTTTAAAATTTTGTAAACTACCCTACAGTGAATAGTTTAGCAGACTCCAAATCGACAAAATAATAAAATAGTAACTATTTACATGTCTTACATAAATACTTACATAATTTAACCATTTTAACATAGTAAATAATCATCCTTTGAAAAAGTATAAATTTATTTCCGTATACCGCCAAACCTCTCACAACACTCACGTTTGAAGCAAACATAAGAAAGGTAACAATACAACATCATTACATATTTATAAGGATAACTCTAACAGACAGCTCACGTATCACGGGAAGAATATTACTTAGAAAACTTGGGAATATTGTCGGCAATTCAAAATTATCTCTTACATAGGCTCAGTGAATTGCCAATATTGAAAGTTTTGGGATTGAATTTGTAACGATTACTTATTTTGTATTCACATCACTTTGGGAACTTGTTAAGTTGAGACTGTTTTTGGATAGCACGCCCGGACTTTCGATTTTTCGTTTTACTAGGGTTTTTGCCCACTGTCACAGAATTATTAATAGTACTAACGTAGAACGGACACTCACACGGTCCCCACACCCGAAACTGATATCTCACCTGATAGATTTAGGGTCAATATCGAGGGACGCTTCGGTCATCCGGCCGCTGCGACGACTATGACGCAGATACGATAAATAACCAGCCTTGTGAGTAACACGCACCGCCACCGTTGAGCATTGGGGTCCCTATTCTTTTTTTTTGTATGTAACTGTATGTGTAACTTTTAACTAAGGACATTCTATTTTAAGGAGTTCTGAAATCGATTAAAACATCATTGTTTCATCATCTCATGATGATAACTTTAAAAACTATTATTTTCTCCGCACTGCCTCTTGGTTTTTTTTTATATTTTTTTAATTGATAGAAAAAGCCTTTGGCTTGGGTCTAGCTTTGATATTGTAATGAAGATAAATAAAATGATAAACAAATTCTCAAAAAAACATCACATTAAATGTCATAGAATAGAAATAGAGTTTCATGCTGCAAACGAAAATAAACAAAACATAACAACAATCTGGATAAATCATCTAAGCGTTGTTAACAATGACAGCTATTACAGTGAGCCACAAAGAAAAAACTACACAATTAATCCTTACAACAACACCTTTAATTGTATACTTTTCATTTGGTCCACTGTACATAGTGAGTAAACACGATGCACACAGTCGTAATCCAATTACAACGGTAATCTTGGATTACGGAAATGTCACACAAACTGTGTAGGTGTCTGTGCTAAAGTATTAGCTAATTGGATAGATAATCGCTCCTGATGCTTTATGGAATTGGAATCTATTTATTAATTGTGTGTCTTCTTCATCCTAGCGTTTATTCCTAGTTGCGTTGTCAGCTTACACTTCAGAGCCCAGGATACGCTTTTACAGGATCCTTGATTTGGCAGTACTAGTTATTACATTGAAGCAGCGGCCGTCTGACTTCGGTAACCCTTTTTAGTAGGGAAACCAGACCAATAGCTGGATAATCAGGATGCTCCTTAACTAGCACTAAATGGCAGTCGGGACCAACGGCTTAACGTGCCTCAGAAGCACGAATCATCTTTATTATCAGACAATCAGGTGATTCAAGCGTGCAATGTCCTAACCAAACTAAAAACAATTAAACAAAGTATGCTTCCCGTGGGAATCGAATCCGCGACCTCTGGGTTAAAGGCAGACACCTTAACCACTGGACCACAGAGACAGTCTCTGGCTAGGCTGACTGTATGTTAAGTATATAAAAAAAATCTTCGAACTAAATTTCGTGTCAGTCTCTATTTATGACACGGAATTTGAATTGGAACCTATTTATTTATTCATCACTAACTGTTTCCCGCAGCTCCGCCTGCGTCAAAAAGTATCCTACGTTTAACCCTGGGTCTTCAACTATATTTATACCAAATTTCATCAAAATACGTTCGGCGGTTTGGCTGTGAAAGCGTGACAGACAGACAGACTTTCGTACTTATAATATTGAGTATGGAAGTATGGATTTATAAAGAGTGTTTACAACCTGATGACGAGGTTTTCGGAACCGCCTTTCGCCCTCTGACGTGGTTCCTTTAACGACTACCAAATGTCACCCGGGACCAACAGCTTCGGCACGGAATCATCGTTACTATTAGACAATCAGGTGACTCAATGGTTATTTTCCTCGGCTTTATAGGTGTTGCCCAAGTCCACGAATAATGTTGTTCACGACTGCTCACTAATGTTTATCCTAGCAGCCACCGGTGCGATTCACAAAACGAAACCTGTTCAAGAGTTTAAACTCCATTTTGGTTATTTATTACAACTAAAACATAATCATACACAATTCCTATTCATGTAAGTCCTGAAATCCAACATCGTATTTGCATTACCGTGGCAACTGGGGGATTATTGTTAACGGCAGGTGAGCTGAGCTGTGCCAATCAATTTGAAATAGTTGGTTGTGTTATGTTACCTAATGGCTGAACATTGTAAGTGTGATAAAGGGATAAAGGTATCTACTAACATTACAATAAATCTTCTTTAAATTTTACGTCTTTATGTCCTTCAGAATGCATCGCATATAACTTTATTGCGACGCATTAGCCAACTAATCGCAGAATGAATAGAATAATGACATAGCCAAAGTGGTAGCGGAAATAAAGTGGAGATGGGTAGGTCACATATGTCGTACAAAATATAGCGTTGGGTAAAGTTGGTGTTTATATGGAGACCGAGAACTGGACGAAGAAATATAGGTAATCCTCATACCAAATGGGCCGACGACCTGATCAAAGTTGCCGGAAGGGACTGGATGAGAAAAGGACAAGACCGGGATGCCTACACTCAGCATTGGGTGGCGATGGGCTGAAAAAAAAACCAACTAATCTCGCCGCTTCTAAAAATGTTTTTGCCAAACAAAAGAGGTAGTCAATAAGAGGGAATAGATGCAAACTTAACTATGCTACGAAATTGTATCTTGTACAAAAAAGTAAAAGAAAAAATCTTACTTAACATATCAGTCAAAATCATAAAACTCCTTTTTTAGTCGGTTGAAAAGACAATATAAGTTTGTTGAAGTAGAACCCGCTATTCGAACTACGCAGAGCCCAATTCTAGTGAATTTAGTTATTTAGGGTTCAGTCTGTCCTTAAAGATAAAAAGCCGTTATTGTTTGAATTTAGGTACAAGTAAGATGCCAATAAAAATAACAATAATCTCCAAATTCTGCCATTCCAGGGGTACAATATATTATGAGTCCAATGAATGGGAGCGAATCCCCGTGCGAAAGCTATATTTATTTATATTCCAAAAACTCTTGTATACTATAAAAACATTTATCAATTAATAATTTCAACAAAGCACTGCGAAACTTCGTAAATGGCAGTTCCTTTATATCGTCAGGCAGTTTATTATATATATTTATAGACATAATATAGCTATTATTACTAGTTGTAGCCAAATGCGTCAATTGTCTATAAAGTTTATTTTAAATAGAATTAAAAAATCACAAAATAAGATTAGGTATAAAATTGTCATCATGTGTTGGCTAGATAAGCGTTTCGAGTCTTAATTACTCTATCTAGCTAGACGGTTACTTAGACTATTTGAATAAATGTAATTTTAGTACACAAATATGTATAGGCGTACACAGCGAAGAAAATTGCCTAACGATAATTAAATAACGCCCACATGGCACTTCTACCTAATCTTATTTCTGTGAATTAAACTCTACAGGATGCGCCGGAAAAAGTTCGGTTCAATCTTCACTTCTTGATAATTCTTCAGGAAAATCATCTAAGATCGAATAGCCAATGATCGTGTCTTAAACCATAACGCGTCGTCCAGGGACTGGCAGATGGGGAAAGTCCAAACAATGCTGGCTTGACGTTGCAAATTGACCAAGTTGGAAATTAACCAAGGATGCCGAAGATCGTGCGACATGGAGGGGAGAAAGCAATCAAATACAACGGTACAATCTAGTCAGTGAGAAGAATTCCACCAAATGTGAAGCTTGCCACCAGCACCTGAAATTATGACCACGACCACTCTGTCAAGAGTGATACCGACAAGGTAGAATAATAAACAAGAATTCATTCGACTTATTTCATTCGTTTTTGAGAGTCTCAAAAACAACACTATATAAGAGAAACGCTTAATGTATGGGTGTGTTGTATTAAAAACCTTCGAATTACATTTCATATATGTCCCCATTTCTAACACGGAAAGAAGCCTATGTGAAGTTGAACTATCTACACACAAGTATCATCTAATAGAAACGAATAACTGTGAAGATATATCATCAATTACAACAACTTCTGGTGAGGTGCGGGTCCCGGCCAACAAGCCAGTATTTATTGGCAAACTTCACGGGATTTAGGCTGGGTGTAGACGCGTGTAATGTGTCATATCAGTTTAATGGCAGGTCTGTTTGAAAAACAGATATTCGTAATACTATTTATTCCGTGCTTCAGAAGGCACGTTAACCGTTGGTTTAGCTTCTGTGGTCGTTTGGAACCTCGCTAGAGGCCTGTTCTTCTCAGCCGTGACTCCGCCGTGGGCTGGTATTAAACATATTTAACATAACATTTATTTTTTTCATTTTCGATCGGAACAGAACATCGAAATTTTCGAGAAATTTTAATTATAAACGATTTGTACGATCATTGGCCGAGCGAGTCAAGCTAGTTAGGTCTACAATTCAAGTTGGGGCGAAAAAACATTGTTTGTATATTTGTATGTTTCTATGTATGTTCCGCGATAACTCTCGAGCCATTAGTCCGATTTCGATAAAATTTAAAATGTGTATAGAAGATATGCATAGAATTTTTAAGTTCGTTTGACATCAAAATCGGTTTAGTAGTTTTTGAGCAATTAGCATTAATATAAAAAATTATATTTATTCATAACTCTTTAGTAATTTGTACGTTTATGTTGATATTTAAAATGTATATAGGAAAAGTTATATTACGTTTGGAATCAAAATAGATTATGAGGTTTTACGTTTTTCCGGATTTGTAACTCAATAACTCCGTTATTTCTGATCCCGTTGAAAAAATATTTTAAAGTTCCAGAAGGCATACTATCAGTTTAGTCCAGTAAAATTTTTAAAGCAATTGGTTCAGTAATTTAGTAATAAAATTAAAATAACTGTAAAATACCTACAATGATAGTGATGATGTCGTCTTATTAAACATATAATATATATTTATTTATAATATATATTTATAATATATGTTTATTTTTTTCAAATAATAAAAATAACATTTTTCTCTCTATTTACTGGAGTCATCATAAAGGTATTTTGAAGTCATGGTATTCATCTACAAGGGGAGTTTATGGATCAAGGGACCATAGAGTGCATCGGACTAAATATTAAAGATTTCAGAAGAAGATGTTATTTTTAAATAAATATGCCATGGCAAACAGACTACATAAATCCCTCAAATACATACAGGTCGTGAAGGATTGAATGACCTACAAGGTACTAATCCCTAGGAATGCGAGAAACTACTAGAAGGAATACGAACCCCAACTTTTTGAGACATTAATATTTTCTACAGACTTCCAAAATCCGAAACGGAGGAGGTTCTCAATTCGAGTGAACAATTTATTTATTTTTTTAGTGAGATCCCATAGAAAAAACAAAACGACTATAATAAAATCGTAAAAATGACTGGCAAATGAGAGAAAAACACAATACAACATTTTTTTATCTTTCGTATTTTTTTAAGTTGCTTGCTTGATCTTAAAATAAGTTTGTTGGTTTTCTAAGGCTAAGCGACTGGCCCCATATGCCCTGGTGTCAGTACTACGACATACTATATTATGGCTCATTAAAACGCTATTTTTGGTCAGTCTTATTTGGGTAAAATCTATGTAACATGAACACCAATTGTCAATGAAATGAAATCGTTTATTTTCGAAATAGGATATCAACATCAATCAATAAACGTCAATTTCGATCGATAGTTTACACCCTGGCATTAGAAGGCTTCATTGCCTTGGTATCTCTTTCATTCAAGCGTATAAATTTCACAATCGCGTCTTGAGCTTACACTTCAGAACGTAAGGTATGCTGTTAATAAATATTTACTTAATTGTAATTATTTTATATTTCGATTGGAAAATTATTAATTTTATGAAAATTTAATTATAACTTCTTTATAACGCACTGTTGATGAGTTTCTAGTGGTTCCACTCGACTTATTTTGAGTTATTTGCCGGTTCCAAGAAACACCAATCCGCCAATTATTTCGACAGTCAAGTACTTATTAACTTTTATTATTATTTTGTATATTATTTTGTACTTATTCACAGAGTTTAAGCGCTTTTAAAGTAACACTTTCAAATTATCCTTTGCTGAACTTAGACATTTAAAAGTATAAGCTAGTTACATGGGTATGTTTATTTATATGTAGAATATATGATTATTCTATATAAGTATGTAGGTTTATTTAATGTATTTCCTTCATAATAATATTATATTGTACACGCTTCTACCCTGGTAAGCATATCTTCCCCTGTCACTCGCTGGTTGACTGTAAGAGATCCCTAAGTGGGATAAGTCGGCCATTGTACTTATTGTTTTTTCCATGCTTATGTATGTAAATTATTTGTTTTTTCTGTACAATAAAGATATTACAAACAAACAAGGAAACTTATTATATTAACCATCAGCGTAAAATTACGGGTTAAAATGTCTGTGGTTTGTTTTTGACATCCGTACACAGACTTTTTTTTAATCTTTATTGTACCACAAGTAATATAGGTACCAATAAGTAAATATTTTGAGAATTGACGGGCATAATGCTTGAAGCATTCTTTCCATTATTAAATCAGCTGAATGTTTTTTTTTTGTATGTTTGTTAAATAACATATAACCGCATAACTACGTCATTTTAAAACCAAATTTGTTTTTTTTTTTTTTAAAGAAGAATATTCTTTTGATTTAGTCCATTCGAAATTTTGACAAAATTGGTCCAGTAGTTTACTGTAAAATCAATATGTCAATGATAATGAAATCATCCAAGGAAATAAAATCAACTTTTTTTATATTTTGATCTATTTAAAGTTGCTTGCTTGCACTTTTCATAAGAAGATTAGTTTTGTTACGAGCTCGGGGGTTCGCAATTTGGAGAAAAACACCTGATGACTCTTAAAAACATTTATTCCCACAAGGATGGTCGCCGACATCACTTCACTTATCACTATCAATGTCCAAAAAACTAGCTAATTACAGTCGCTATAACTTGCCGAGGTCGCTTGTATCACTTGTTATTCGCTCCGGATATAGCTTCTTGATCGCACTTGTAGCTCAGTTAAATTAGAACTGCCCTCCTGAGGCACCTTCCTATATTTAGATGGCCCGGGAAACCCGCTCCATAAGTTTCTAGAAAGATCACAACTACTCCGGAATAGAGAGAGAGATACTCTCTGTCTCGTTCCCTTAGTTTCTCGAACCACATACTAGAAGTGTGAGAGCGAGACAAAGCAATATGTCAGAGCGAGACAATCGATGTACTAGATCGTTCGCGATATCATTCCCGTATTGATATATTTGAATTTTCCGCGGACAGCGCTACTAAAACTTCCGCGGGCCGCATTTTATTTTTATTTATTTTTGATTTCGTAACAGTTTTTTTATAACTGACTGAAAATTCTTGTTCTAGTTTCTACGATAAAGTCAAAAACTCACGATGTGAAGCAAAGCTCATAAAACCAAACAATGGGGCATAATTTTTTTTATACATCTTATATTTTATTTAACTTGGGGTGATATGTTTATTCCTAATTTTTTGATAACATGTAAGTTTAAAACCTCCGTCTAAATGTTACAGTTAAAGTAAGGTCAATTTAATAGGTCCCATTTGACATCTGTCAATCTTAGTCTCATAGTGAAGTGACTTGTTAATTGAATACCGAGAAATATCGATACAAACTCGAAATCGATACTGATTTGGTATTATAATTTTAAAGAAATATGAATAAAAAACAAACTGTTGTAATATTAATTTAATACAAGTAAATAACTGTACTTATGATAAAGATAATAAGGGATACACGGAAATCGCACAGTCACTTCGCACTACAACAAAAGACTGCAACACGTAATGGCGTCGTGGCGTCACTGTAGGTTTAAGTGTTGCCAGGAATAGTTTATACTAAATATTATTAAATATTTTAATATAAAGTTATTGCTTAAGTATTCCAGTATAATTGTAATTAAACATATTTCACAAATAAACAATTTATGGTTTTATATTTTTTCGTACACACGTAGGTAAGTCATTACACATACATAAATCATTATATCGATTCAACTAATTCGGTTTTGTCGGTTTTTTTTTGTGGTACATCTCTAGTGATAAAAAAGAAAAAGCGTTAATCGAGCTGACTTTGTAGTGACGTTTAGATTTCATTAAAAAAATAGCTTTGTATTTTACATACATTCAAAATGAATGTCTCTTTAATCGAAACAAATGGTAATAATACCGTTTTCTATCATCACTATACAATAATTTATGAATTAAACAGAAAATGCTTAAAAAATTAATTAAATCTCACTTTTGCAAAAACAAATAATTGAGTACCCGCCGTTACAAGTACACATTGTTGAATTTAAATGAAGTGTCAAATGTGACCTATTAAAATGGCCCTACTTTAGAACTCGTGTGTCCATCGCCTAAATTCTACAGATGTTGCCTGAACTTGACCTAATTTGGGGGTCGCGGGCGAATCTGCCATCTTGCTCTTTCAAGTACTATTAGAAAGTGAAGTAAACAGAATTGGAAGCGGCAAAACCTTTCTAATGTATTTCTTTGCGGCCGAATGATGAAGTCTATATAATGTCAAGATAATAGTTTGTATGTACAAATGAGGTAAGTTCTTTAGTATAATTGGATTATTTTTGTAATATCTCTTCAGGGTTTAGGTAAAACGAGGCGAGATGAAATTTATTTATTTATTTAACTATAGACAAGAAGCTGTTACAGCTGACGTCTAAATCAAACAGTGTATTGTGTTTTCACAGATAACCCTTTTCTTCTTTTCTGCACCAATGTCACTTTAGTTGTGCTGCATCCATTAGTCCAAGTGATTTTTAACGGAGATTACTGATGGCGCTGAGACCACTTCCTCAGTTATCATCTTAAGAGTATATTTCTCAGCATTTACTAATGTTCTTCGTCCAAGCGTGATTCCTAGTAGCGTCCATAGCTTAAGCTTCTGAGCCTAGGGTGCGCTGTTAATCATGTCCTAGGTTTTGCGGTACTTGTTATTACAATGGGGGCTACTACCGTCTCACCTCCGTTAGCCTTTTTACGTGGAAGACCAACAGTAACATGACCTGAGGTATGCTAGTTGTCAACGCTGTCAGATTATAGATAACATACGGGGCCAACGGCTAAACGTGCCTTTCGAATCACGGAGGAGCTCGAGAAAGAAAATATGTGATACTGACGACCAACCAAGAAGGCTGTGAAAACACATTTACCATTTTAGATTTGGTCATGGTAGGTCTAGATATGGCAACATTGGTTACCATAATGGAATTAATGTCATGGATTATGGAGCAACTGTCATCTTACCTCCGACACCCTAATTACGGGAATACCATTTGGATCATATTATCAATTTTACAACAAACTTGATTTTATCCGTTTTTAAAACTTAATCGAATGGGCTTAGAAAAGCGTGTCCACCGGAAAAACTGAAAATAACAATTTAAGCAAAGCCTCAAGTAATCTCAGATTTTTCTTCGTCTTTCCTGTTTCGAGATAGCAACAGGGACGAAAATACTTATTTCAAATATGAATATCATCGGGCGAGCGTGACTCTCAACATCCAAAAGGAACTCTATTCCAACTGAATAAGGTCTAATCTTTCCGTTTGATCTGCCAATTAAAGGCAAACAGGCAATTCTACTGGATTTGCTTAACAGAATAAATCGCAGGACTTTGTCATCAAACGGATACTGGAAAATGTAATTATTTTTCTTGTCCTTTTACGCGATATATTTAGACATCTAATTTTGGCATTTGGTGATCTAAATATATTTTCGTTGTTAGGAACTTTGTTTTGGCAAATCATCTTATTATTCATACGAGCGTGTTTCAAAAACCTAGGCTTACGCTCTAGCGTACACGCTATGCTTTCATGGTCAATGCAAACGTAAAAGGAAAAGTGACCCTCTACTTGACGGATTAATATTTACCTTATTTATGTTTGGTAGACATACCAGCCAGACAGATAATGTTTGAATGTTCTATGCTAGTAAGCTTTATTATCCAGGGAAAAATTAAAAAAAATAATAAAGTAAATTGTTATCATAAGCACAACTAACACACAAGCAATAGTGCACATTTCCATATACTGCGCGTTAATGGAAATGTGCTTTAGAGTCAATTCTCTTTTAGACTATTAATATATATTGTTAATGTGAAATTGCATTCTGCTTGTCATCAATATATATTTCTTAAAATTTGAAATACACACGACAAAATTTGCGGGCATAACTAGTTGAATTAAATGCAAGTTTCGTCCAACATTTTCGCGTTCAGCGAAGCCTTTTATTATTCATAGCATTACCGAGAGACAATACCGCTACTCATCGTTCGCCTTGCGGGTTAACGTTATAGGCTTGAGATCGTATTTTACAAAGTGTGGTTTTGGAACTTCGCTATATAAATATGACTTTTTAAACACTATCTACCAAATTTTTTACAGAGTGTATACTAGCTGTGCCCGAGACTACGTTCGCGCGTTACGTTCGATTACATACTTTTCTTAATATGTGATGCTACTGAACTCCTGCTGCGTTAGTACTTATTATCCGTTGTTGCAGAGTATCACAAAACTAATATTCAAAAGGTTCAGGATCTCACTATGTAAAATACTGCAACGGAATCCTGTTTCGCATGGGAGACAAAATCAAACAATCGTGATTTGTAAATGAACATTTCCCACCTAGTGCTATTTTTGAGAAGTATGACTAGATATCGAATGATTTTCGTTGGACACAAAAAAATGATCCTTTCTCAATAGCTGGACATAATTAGTGAGTCGATGAGTTACGATTTTCATTCGGCTCACCTTTCTTAGGCCACCATTGGTGAGTCATACTCATACTTCTCAAAAATAGCTTATATGAATAGCACTCCTGTCTGATACCGCCGCTAGAGGGCGCGGCACGATACGCAAGATAATATAAAAAATAATATTTAGTGAAGTTATCAACTAAAATCTAAAATTTAGTTTTACAAGTGCATATACCTAGAAGCTGAAAAGTTTTATTAAATATTACAACGCCCAGCCTAAACCATAAAATCTATAAACGTGAAATTTGGACAAAAGTTTTATATTATTACATAGTGCTCAGATAAGAATTTTTTTTCAAAATTCACATCCCAAGGGGGTCAAACGGGGGTCCAAAGTATGTATGGGGAAAGGAGATTAGTTAGTCCGTTTTATTCGAAACTTCAAAAGATTAGATACGTGTTTTAGGACTTTTTTTAGAACTCACCCACTTAAAGGGGGAAAAGGGGAACAAACGCTGATAATGCAAAACTTAAACGACCACTGATTTGTTAATGAATTTTGCATGAGGGTTCCTGTTTTGGTCAAGGTGAATTTTGGGAAATCCATTCTTAGTGCACACTAAGAATGGATTTCCCAAAATTATCAAATGAGGGCCCAGAATATGTATGGGGGAAGGAAATTAGGTTGGTATGTTTCATTCGAAACTTCACAAGATTATTTCTTTAGATAAATGAAACCTGTTTCAGGATTTTTCAGAATTCACCCTCTAAAAAAGGGAAAAAGGGGGACATAGTCTGAAAGAGCAAAAACTTAACGACTTTTGACAAGTGGTTTCTTTTGAGATAAAGGGGTTCACCAAGCAAAAATTATTCTAAATGCTCATCTTATGGGGATTTATAAAATTTAAATAGCTAAATCTTGAGTTTTTTAAATTTCACTTCTGAATGGGACATATGAGACAAAGTCTGAAAAAAGAAAAACTATAATATCATTGATCATCAATGAATTTTAGCAAATATTTTTCCATATTCACCTGCTATGAAATGGGGTCCAAACTATGTATGGGAAAATATGACCATTTTATTCAAAACTTCACAAAATTATTTCTTTTAAATAATGTCATTGATCATCAATGAATTTTAGCAAATATTTTTCCATATTCACCTGCTATGAAATAGGGTTCAAACTATGTATGGGAAAATATGACCATTTTATTCAAAACTTAACAAAATTATTTATTTTGATGAATGAGTAAATTACCTGCTTGGCCAATTCTAGTGAATGAGAAAATTTTGCATTAACCCCTAAAAGGGGGGAAAGTTATGTATCATTGATTATGTTTATTTTGGCAAGAAGGTTTTTGTAATTAGCGCACTAAGCAAGGAGTTTTCAAAACGCACCACCTAAGGGGGTGTATTAATGGGGTCGGAAGTAGAAAGAGAGAGATTAGTTAGACCGTTTTATTCAAAATTTCACAAATGAATAAATTCCTGTATCAGTATTTTTAGAATTCCAGTTTTAAAAGGGGGGACAAACTCTGACTAAATTATAATTGAGATATCATAGAATTTTAGCAAGTGGGTTTCTTTTGTAATAAAGTATGTACGGGGGAAGGAGATGAGTTAGTCCGTTGCATTCGAAACTTCACAAGATTATTTGTTGTCTGTGGCTGTCAGTATTGACACACCTTGAGTTATGTTCCTATTGGTCTAGTTTCCTTATAAAAAAGAGTTACGGAGGTCAGACGGCAGTCGCTCCATTGTATTACCCAGTATTGCCAAATCTGGAACCATGCCTTACAGCGTACCCTGGGCTCCAAAGAGTAAGTTGTGGGCGCAACTAACAAAACAAGTTTAGACGAAGAAAACAGACAAACATAGTTAAAGACTTTTTAGTAGAAAAATGAAACAAGAAAAGAAAATTCTTCGGAATATTAAGGTTGTTCAAATGATGCAAATTTTTCTTAAGTATTTATTAATATAAGCTAAAGCCGGTCATGATTTTAGGCAAATCGTAATTCAAAATTACAGTCCGTAAAATGGAGAAATTTTTATATCTCCCTGATTTAATTTACGAGGGGCTGAATTATGAAAAGTTTTTCGGAATTGCCACTCCACAGTTCGGCAACTTATATAATTTTCCTTGTAAGCTCGGAATGAGACAAATTGAACATTGACAGGTTTATGCAATAATATTATTTATTAACCTCTGACGAAAAAAGGGGGTATTTTGATTCATATTAATGTGCGTGAACTTTTACCAACAGGATTGGTTATAAAAGCCACATTAGAGCTCACGACAGAGCCGTAACTTGCTGAAGGTCTCCATGTTCGAAATCGGTCATCATGTTTAAGTGTTCAGTAGATAATGCCACTTGCCACAGTTCTGTATGTCTAGATAGACAGGGTGTCAATTCCCTTATTTCACATAGTGCACAATTGAATCGTAATTGGATGGCAATGACAATTTTTGACGTTTCTGGGGGTCAATTCCGCTAATAAAATTTAAAAGACCATGCAACTGATATTCATAATTACGATGCATTTTTGACATGCTCAATATTGGTATTCTGCTAACACAATTTTGAATATCAATTCAATTGCAACTAAAACGTAATTGAATGGTAATAGTAGAAAAAAATTAAAATAACAGAGTCCGTTTATTAAAAGTTGATGATTTTGATGATTTTTTGACTAGCAAAAATTTCCAGTTGCAGTTCAATAGCACGCCAATGGAATACGATTGGTCCTAACAATTGTCACAAAATACCAGAAACATCAATTGTTGTCATTGCGATCCAATTACGATTCAATTGTGCACTATGTGAAATAAGACACCTAAATTGGAAGGCGCACATTGAGCAAATTTGTAATAGATTGAACAGATTTGTATTTGCTTTACGACGATTAAGGCAGACAATATCTAAAGAGGCCTCAATCACCGCCTATCACGGGTACGTAGCGTCTGTTCTATGTTATGGGCTTATAATATGGGGTAACTCTGTTGATATAAATAAAGCTTTCAAGGTACAAAAAAAATGTGTTCGTGCAATCTGTAATGCATGGATTGACGACAGCTGTAAACCGCTTTTTAAAGAGTTAAATATACTACCATTACCGAGTCAATATATTAGAGATGTCTGTATATTTACTCACTCACACATAGAATACAGGGTTAAAAGAAGTCAAATAAATACTAGAATAACTCGACCCGCGATTATGAATAAATTATATCAACCTACGTGTCATAAGAAGATTTACAAAATAAACATATATAACATGTGTATAGTTTTGTATAATCTACTGCCAAATGAATACAAATCACTCAAATGATGAAGATTTTAAATCAGATTTAACAAAATGGTTACAAAAACATTGCTTTTATTCTGTAAAAGAATACATTGACCATTGCTATTCACTTAAAAACATATAATTTTTGTTTTTTATTTTTATATACCTACCTACTTAATTATCTGATATATTTAATAATTTAATTATGTAAACAATTGCATGATAATAATCAAATAAATTAATTACAACCATTTATTATTAATGGATAATAATGGTAAATTGAGAAGGAAATAGGTACTACCACATATTTCTCGTTAATTAATATATTGTATGACTCACGGATTCTCGACACTTTTGATGTGAATCTTACTATCCATGCTGAGATTACAAATCGCCATCTATACGTCTCGACAGAAAAAAATAAATAAAGAAAATTGATACCCTGGTATTCTGTTACTAATCGTATTCCATTGGCATGCCATTGAACAGCAATTGAAAAAAAATTCTAATTAAAAAAATCATAAATTTTTCAATAATCAGTAGTCTACTATTTATTATATTTACATTTTTTCTACTTCAATAACGTTTTAGTTGCAATTAAATTGAGATTAAAATTTTGTTAGCAGAATACCAATATCAAATAAAAAATGCATCGTAATTGAATATCAGTTGCATGGTTTTTAAGTTTATTAGGAGAATTGACACCTAGATGTACTTATCTATATATCAATTAATGGATGAGCTGAAAATGCATTGTGCTGAGAAAAAAGTTGAAAAATGATGGAAATCGGAGATGGACAGACTCAACGGTATGTAATATAAAGTCGGTGGGAAAATAAAGTTAGGTATATGTAGGTTAATTATTAGAATCTTGTAATGTAAATGTTTATGTAGGTATGTGTTAAAAAAAAAGAATTGTGTCTCTTTATCACTAAATCAACTTGTAATAAAATTTTGGTAAGTAAAAACCTAACAACAAAGAGTATAAAGGGTTTCAGTCTACCTTTTGGGGGACGGAGCTAAAAAAGTAGGGTTTATAAATTTAATTATATTTGAAGAATATTTAATTAAAATATGGTGGTATCTATTCAATATATAAGAGCAACATCTATTTAAAAAGGTAGGTAGGTAATTAATTTGTCTATTAAAATAAAAGTAATTCAACTTAGTAGAATTATAAATAATATTCATAATTAAGTTGAATTACTTTTTAAATATACATTTTTAATAAGTAACTCTCGGATTCTACTTAAAAACTGCAAGATTGTCAAATAAAAAAAAAATGTGTAGCTGCTAATTTAAACAAATATGCATATACATTGTGTTCAAAGTAAACATATTTCTATTATTACGCTACGAATTAAAAATAACTTATTAAGTAACATTAAAAAGTTTTAAGTAGAAAGGATCAAAACCAAATTAATTTAGTTGAAAAAAACTTCAGACCAAATGTAATATAACAGAAGCATGACAAATTTATTAAAATAAAACAGCACCAGCTAAATAGCAAGCACGAAAAAAAACCACAAAGACACATCATTAAAAATTACAAAAAAAGAAAAAAATATATAAAAAAAATTTAAAACAGCAAATAAATAGACAAGCGCTAATACCACAGAGCCACGGCATTCCTAAACAAACAATCGACTTACCCATTCGTTAGGTTAACTTTGTAAATGGAAAAAAATAATAAAAATACGAAATTTGAACGCGCTGAGCGCGCCGGGCGCGCGGCCCTGCGGCGGGCGAGGCAGTGACGACGGCGAGGCGATGACGCGTGGACACGTCCGCTCACGCGCGCGTAGGCGGCCGTCTGGGCGAGCCACCCCGCGCGTCGCAGCCCTACGGCACCCAGGTTACCGACGCCGGGATTTTCGCGAAAGAGTTGGAGTAATACCTCTGTTTAATTAGTCGGGGGAAAAATTAAATCGCTGTTTTCGAAATCTGCTAATTTGAGAGTCTTGAATTCGCAATTTTCTTATTCAAAGTTTTAGACATTGTAAGATGTATACACTAATACTTATAATTTATTCTGTGCTTTGTAATACTACTCTACTAGTACTTCACTCGACCGTAAAGCATAGGCATTAGCTTATTTTCTTACTTTAAACTAGACTATCATAATGCAAAAGGACCATTTTACTTCCTTGTAATTTTTCTTTTTTGATGATGTTTGTCTGTGCCACGGAATAAGTTTCTTCCGGGCAAGAGGTCGTATTTCTTAACAGATCCTTTCTTTGGGACATGTGTTTGATTTTATTTGTGGGAAAACTTTTTTGAAAGGACAAAATGAGGACAAAAGGACAAAAATTTTGCTTTTGCGATAATTATGTACGGAGTTCAATCTTTTTGGGAGGAAACATTGTATGTCCACAGTATAAGGCGAAGTTCGTAGTAGCGTTATAGGAAAAGATTTTGGAGGATTTTCGCAGGTCTATTGTTCAGAAAACTACTAGTTCTTAATCTGACCAGTACAATTGTAGAGTTCAAAAATTCATCGGCTATAATCTTAGCACTTAGTAACAGTTTATTCGGAAACTAAGAAAAGCAACAATAAAAATCAAAGTTTTTAACGATACTGAGAAGCCTGTAGGCTTTCTAGCGTCTCATGCAGCATTAAATTATTTATTTATTCCATTCCCACATTTCACAGAACATGTAATACGGACATTCAGGAAGCGTCGATTGAGCTGTTAGATATTTGCGACATGGCCGAATTAAAGCAATACAATAGCGTTACAAACGTTTCTAATAATGTATTGGATCTTGTTTTTAGTGAATCAATTGTCGACTTGTCCCGCAGCCCGGATGGCCTTGTCAGAGAGGACCCTGCTCATCCCCCTCTTGTTATAGGTTTTCCTGACTTATTTTTACCCCCATTAAGCACAAAGCCCGTTAAAAAATATAACTTCTTTAAGGCTAATTATGAACTAATAAACAATCATTTATCAAAAATCGACTGGGACATTAGTCTTGGCATATTTACTGATAATAATTATTCAATGGATGAATTGGTTGAAGTCTTCTATGCTATTTTAAATAATGTTATAAAAGAATTCGTACCTTTAAAAACTAAGCAAAATAATGTTCGCTATCCAGCCTGGTATTCTACTGCACTAATACATATAATAAAAGATAAAGAACGTGCACATAAACGATGGAGAAAACACCATAATCCTCGGGATTATGACGAATTTTCCCTATATCGTGCACGTCAAAAAATTATTCAAAAACAGTGTTATCAGGATCACATTGCTCGAGTACAGGAGTCGATTCGTAGGGACCCTAAGCTACTTTGGAGTCATATAAAGACACTTCGAAAAAATAATTCTGGTTATCCCAATACTTTAATACTGCAAGATCAAGAATATCATGGTGAAACTGAGGCATGTAAGGGTTTTGGTAGGTTCTTTGAAAGTGTTTATGTCCAACCTTCAAGCTCTCATAATGTTGACATCCCTTGTGTTGATTCTTGCGAAATCATCAATAAATTGCATTTTTCGGAAAAAGAAATAGTAGATATTCTATTAAAATTAAACATCAAGAAGGGGCCAGGCAGCGATAATATCCCTAATATATTTTACAATAAATGTTCAATAAATTTGGCGAAGCCTTTAGCCATATTATTTAACGCATCCATTATAAAAGGTACTTTTCCGTCAAAATGGAAAGAGGCTTTAATAGTTCCTGTACATAAAAATGGGTCTAGATCATATATGGAGAATTATCGAGGGATATCTATACTGAACGCGATATGCAAGATATTCGAAATATTAGTCAACAGACAAATTGGTCCCATCATTCACAGATCGATTCCGAATGAGCAACATGGTTTCATGAATAGACGTTCAACAGTTACTAATCTCGCTATATTTACAAACTATGTTCTTCGAAGTATGGATCAGCGCCAGCAGGTAGATGTGATCTACACAGATTTCGAAAAGGCTTTCGACCGTGTTGATCATAACATTCTGCTTATTAAATTATATGCTCTTGGTATACGAGGCGATCTGCTTAGATGGTTTACATCATATGTATCTAACCGCAGACAAGCTGTTGTGATAGGAGGAGCTAGAAGTGATTATATCATTGTACCATCGGGCGTGCCCCAGGGCTCGATCTTGGGACCATTACTATACAATGCCTATTTATATGATATAGATAACTGCTTCAAGCATACCAAATTTCTCATGTTTGCTGATGACAAAAAAATATATATGAGTATTGATAGCATTGACGACTGTAAACTAGTTCAAGAAGATCTAAATTCGCTGGCAAGGTATTATAAAAAGAATAAAATCTCTGTTAATGTCAAAAAATGCATGCAAATAACATTTACGCGTAAAACTAGTCCTATCAGTTATGATTATATTTTATGTGGCTCCGTTATTAAAAAAACTTCTTCTGTGAGAGATTTAGGAGTCATCCTAGACTCAAAAATGCTCCTGACGGACCACATCGATTCTATTTTAAGTAAAGCTTACAGACAACTCGGCTTTATTAAACGAGTATGTTGCGATTTTAAGGATATAGGTTGTATTAAAGTTTTGTACTTTACTTTTGTGAGAACAATGTTAGAGTATGCCTGTAGTATTTGGTCTCCTCAATATTCTACACATAAACAAAGAATAGAGTCTATACAAAAGAAATTCCTTAAATTTCTTTCATTCAAGGAATTTAAAAAATTTGACTGTTATGCTGAAGCATGTCTGAATTATAAGATGGATAGCTTGGAATTGAGGCGTGCCAGATACGATCTGATTTTTCGACACTCCATAATTACAGGTCAAATAGACTGTCCCGATCTCCTTGCTGCAGTAACCTTTAGGGTGCCTTCGTACCGCACGCGTCACACTCCTTTGCTGAATGTGCCTCACAGTAATACTAATTACTCCCAAAATTCTGTGCTGTGTCGACTGGTCGAATCATATAATAAAAATTACTCAGAATTAGATTTGTTCAATTTGTCAAAATCACAATTAAAAAACGAGCTTGTTAAGTTACATAAAAATAAAAATTGATGTTCCCCAATTCCTTTCTTTTCTATACTTTTCCTTTAATAATTAATTTTGTAATTACTAATTATGTACTGAATAGCACACTTTATGCATGCATGTATATAATTACAATCAACAGATGTGTTTATATTGTATCTATCCGTGAAAACCTTTTTTGGCCTTATTGTGGTAATTGTTGAATTTTAGTTTAAGAAATGTTTGTACGCTGTTGGTTTTCCAAATAAAAAAAAAAATAAAAATAAAAAAAAAAAAAAAAAAAACTTTATTGTACAAATACAATTGTAAAGCACAATAGGTGGACTTAATGCTAAAAGCATTATCTAACAATCAACCTTTGGGTCAAGCAGAGAGCTTTATGTAGGTGTAAAATAAAGTTATATAAACAGAAAAAGAATAAAAAATAATATGTAATACATATATATATACATATACTTACATATAATATTAACACGTTTTTACATATACCTACATAAACAATAAATATATACTTAAATGCAATGCAAAATAAACAACATGCAACGTAAAACGGCCACTAGATTCCCACATCACTCAGCTGTGCGAGAAAATGCTCGTAAACAAGAGCTTTGAAACCCGCACGGCTGGAGGCTTTCCTAATTGATTCAGGTAGCGCGTTCCAGAGTCTGACAGCCGTAACGGCGAAGGAGTTGGAGTAAAACCCAGTATGGTGAGATGGAGTGGCAAGATAAAGATCCTATTTACAGATACGTAACATAGGTTACGATTTTGTAGTTACTCGTATATACGACGCCATCACAATTCTCGTTAAGAAGAATACATTAATTTTGAGGGAATGTGGTTAAACCTGTTTAACCACATTCCCTCAAATTCTCACTCATTATCAACGCATCGAGTAGATTACGTATTCAATGGACACTGAATCCTTTAGAACCACTTCACAGCTATCCAACCAACAGCCTAACGTGCCTTCAGAACTAATTTATTTATTTATTTCATGTACACGCTGTAAATATACATTGGAAACTTAACATTAGGAAAACTGTGTACACGGATTCTACTTATTTCTAAATAAATTTCTTCCCGCAGACCCGCGACAGGAACTACGAAAGAAAGAGGCAAAGTGGCGAACAAGAAAAAAAAAACAAAAATAATAGGCTCAAACTTAACCTATTTTATAATACTATATGTATAATAAACTAAATAATAAATACAATAAATATACCTACTAATATAAATAAATAATTGTAATATTATTATTAATAAAAAATGATTTACGAGTTTAAGGAGATATAATGATCTCTTACTCGCTTCTTAAATGTGGACAGAGTTTGGGACTCTTAAACGCTAAGTGGTAAAGTATTCCATAACCTGACTGGTTGAACAGAAAAAGAATGAGAATATGAGGCAGTGCTATGAGAAGGAAAAGTTAGGATAAATTTACGGTGCGATCTACAAAGATCTCCTGCAGGACGAAAATAGGAAAAATGCTCATGAAGATAGGAAGGGTATAAGGGATTGAATAGAACATTAAAAAGGAGACAGAGGATTCTAGTATTCCGACGATATCGGATTGGGAGCCAACCGAGTTGTTTGCGGAACTCAGAGACGTTGTCATATTTTCAAGACCGAAGATGAAGCGGATACAGAGGTTTTGCAGTCTTTCCAGTATCATAGTATTTCCACGAATCATCATTACTAACAGACAATCAGATGATAAAAGTATGCTCGTCTCTCCTCTGTCGCGATAATAATTAAGGACCGTTCAAACTGACGCGAATCCCGCGCGACTGGCGGGACGCCCACGTCATCATTCGCGTCAGTGTGAACGGTCTTTTATGACTTGAAAACATTACCTTTTCAAGTTTATATTTTAAGTTAAATTAAAATAATCTGCATCTGAACCTGCCAAATGTGATTCAAACTCGACGCGTTTATAATTTATTTAATAATTTATAATTAACTAGCTTTTTCCCGCAGCTTCACCTGCGTCCAAAAGTAGCCTATGATTGACCCCGGGTTTTCAACTATAATAATACCAAATTTCATCAAAATCCGTTAAGGGGTTTGGCTGTGATAGCGTAACAAACAGACAGAAGGACAAACAGATAAAGTTTGTATGAAAGACACATAAAATATACTTCTTTAACAGCTAGTCCATATCCATCGATCCATACTTCCATACTAATATGATAAATGCGAAAGTCTGTCTGTCTGTTACGCTTTCACGACCAAACCGCTGAACGGATATTGACGAAATTTGGTATGAATAAAGTCGAAGACCCGGGGTCAAACATAGGCTATTTTTTGATGCAGGCGGAACTGCAGGAAACAGTTAGTATAATATAAAAAATGAATTCAAAAAAGAACTTTACCCGACTACCGAATAAGGGTGTTTTTTATTATTAATTGTGTTTTTTTTTTATATGTGAAAATGTCCAGCGATTGGCCACATGTTTACAGCTGGCTCGCTGGCTCATTGTTATTATCACTCTAGCTTTAAAGAGACCGGAAGAGTCCAGAAATACGTTTGCTGGAAAGGAATTCCAAATGACGATGCGAATTGCTTTGTTGAAAACCTTTGGTATTTCGACAACATATAGTAATCCTTCACCACGCCTGGTCGTGCGGCGACGAATCGAAAAACGGAGATGGAGAAAAATGTTGACAAACATGTGAATAAGTTCATTTAGTTATCGTCGAAAATTGCTGCAATGGAGTTTATGGCGCCGCTTCTTCACCACTCGTGCTTTGAAAGTGGTAGTTAACTTAATATAAGTAAATAGACGTCAATAGGTGACATTTAGACTATTTCAATTCATAAGCATACTCCCGACTGGACGGATACAGACATAAAGTGGTAATCAGATTCATCAAAAAATTCATCTTACGTCCCTCGTGGCGGTGATTGATGTATTATGTATGAAATAATTACAAGAATGTTATAAATTGAGATTTATTTTTTTTTTTTTTTTTGACATATTGTTAATTAATGAGTTATCATTAATTTTTTATTACTGCGACATTGTAGTCATATTATAGAAATGAAATTGCATGTCACTAGCAGACAGAGTACACTAGACCAAATTTGTGTACATTTTTCTACAGGTGTATTCTTTCAAATAAATTATTCTGATTCTGATTCACCGCTCTAAACATTGGGTCCTACGAGGCTTAGTCCGATCGATCGGAGAGCGACAAAGGCATACAAAATTGCAGAGAAATCATTATTATAAGGAACTCATAAAATTAAAAATCAACTTATTGTCTACATCTGCCCATGACCTACGATTCTCTTTTATTATTGCGTCATTTGCGGCCAATGTGACAAAACGGGGCTTCCGGGAAATCCTATCGTCAGGAAATCAATTATATCAGACAGTAATAGGATCTAACTGGAAGCTTTTCGTTTTAATTAGCTTTTTTTATGCAGCCTTTGTTCTGAGCTACTCAGTATATACTATACTACATAGTATATTTACCAACAAATTTTATAGATGAAAACGGTTTTAGTATATTTTTTGGTTGATAAACCAATTTTGCTGTTTGATATACCCTTTGTCGAATGAAAATCGTTAAATTCACCGATTATGACAAACGAAAATTATTCCAAATAAAACGAAAGTCATTCGATTCACCATTTTGCGTCAGGTCAGCCATTCTTTTCAAAAATAGCATTCCTGGACCTTTGACTGGCGAAGTCTCAAACATTTGGAAAAACCCTATAGCGTCACTTGTACCGCTGTTAGAGTGCCATAATCCATACCGTACTTTCACATCCATACTTTCATACTAATATCATAAATGCGACTCCACAACACCGTGAAATTTTAGTCGTTTTGGACCCATCGTCCAGTGACTCCATTCATGTAACTGAACAACTTTCCCCAATATACATGAGTCGAATGGAGTAAATTTTTGGACCTACAAAATGTCTCATCACGTGACCTAACTTACTATGGGAAGTTCAAATTTGTTTTTCATGTTTCGAGCCATGTTTCTTGGGGAAATTTGTTCGGTTGCATAAATGGAGTCACTCGACGATGGGTCCAAAACGACTTAAATTTCACGGTGTATATTGCCGGTGTCCATTGACTTCGTAGTCTTAGTAGACCTCTTACCATCAGGCAGGCCGTATGCCTGTTTTCCTACTATACTGTTTGGGGGTCTGGGTGGTCGGCAATGCACATGTGATACTCCAGGTGTTTCAGGTGTCTATAAACTACTACGACGTCTTAATATTAGGCGAGCCGTATTCCTGTTTGCCAACTAAATTGTTTATGGGTTGGCAATGCGCACGTGACTTTCGAGGTGTTGCGGGTGTCTATAGACGTCTACAACTTCTTACCATCATACAGGACGCCTGCCTGTTTGCCTCGTAAATTGTTTGATGGTCCGCGATGAGGATATGTCTATCCAGGTGTTGTAGCTGTCTACAGAATACTGTGAAATCTCACCATTAGGCGGGCCTTATACTTGCCTACTAAACTGTTTAAGGGTCGGCAATGCACACATGATACTCCAGAAGATGCAGGTGTTCATGGACTACTTTGACCTTTTAGCTGGCAGGCTGTATGCTTGTTTGTCTACGAAATTGTTTGAAGGCACGCAAACTCTAAAATCTATTTGAATCCTGTCTATTTATATAATACAATCGCGAAGTCTATGTTCGCGGTGAACAACTAGTATTATAAATGCGAAAGTTTGTCTGTATGTCTGTCTGTCTGTTAGGCTTTGACGGCCAAACCGCTGAACGGATTTTGATGAAATTTGGTATGAATATAGTTGAAGGCCAGGGGTCAAACTTAGGCTACTTGACGCCTGCGGAGCTGCGGGAAACAGCTAGTTTTTTATATTTTATTTAAGTGTATATTACAAAATTAAAACTTAACTATTACAAAATTCTATGGCGCCTAAACGCCTAATTCCTTTTGAAAACAATCTACTAATAAAGGCAAAGCGCTTTATCGACTGCGTATTAGTATCCGTATTGGCTTTGAAGCCTCGCATAAATACGATGTCTAATACATATTTCCGTTCCCAAGGAAATACCTAGAAGGTACCTGTCAGAGCTCTGAAAATTGTCAAACAAAATAAGTCCCCTTATTCCCGTCGATGACGTCACAGCAGCTGGCGCTACGTCACACCGCCGTCAAAATATACAGAGCCGCCCACGCGCGATCCTAAGCGTACTACGGCGTAGAGCGTCTACGCCCACGCGTAGCACCGTAGCACATTCGTAGCCTTTGTCGGTACCGAAATTGTTTCGGGATAATGCTCCAGTTAGTTTTGAGTTTGAATTTACAGTTTTGCATATTTTAACCTACTTTGAAAAGAGGATGTCTTCGCCTAGTGAAATATTTTGGGAAAGTTAAATTTTTCTGCATTTTTGAACTAATTGACTGTCTGATGTCAAATGAATTTGATCTCTGTTTTTACAGAAAATAATAGACCAATATTGTTCATGAACTATTTTATACATTTCCAACATTTCGGAAACTGTAAATGTAGTGAATATCTGTGAATAAATAAATAACCTAACTAACTTACTGTGTTATTTTTCTAATGAAATAATAGGTTCGGTGTTGCATTGTATCACCGAAATTACTTTCGGCCTCTGATGAGGTTTCTTTCACGACCACTAAATGCCAGAGGGGCCAAAGACATGACCTGTCATCTGGGCAATGCTATCTTAATAATCAAGTGGTTTTCTCATGGTATCTGCAACCTTCTCGGCCGGTTTACCTGAAGATTATCGGCAATACAAAAACAAAAACATTCTTCTTTTGAAAGCATTATGAAGACTTGCTCTTCAATGCAAACAACAAAACTGATACCACACACACACACACACGAACATACGCACACACACACACACACACACATAATAAATAATCTTCATAACACAACAACACATACACGAACTATGTACATATTTCTCAACACAATGAGAAATCCTAGCATATACCTAGTCGGCGTCTTACATCTAGTCCTTGTACAATTTGTGCACTATAGAAGACTTAAAGTGCAGCGGAGGACTGTTCGGGAGGCTTAGCATGAGTCCGGATCTAGGGAAACTTGATTTCTTATGTTTTCGCGATTGTTACACATTAAATTAAAATCAATGCGGTTACATACTACGAGTATTTTAATACTCTTTGATGCCCATGTACTCATTTCTTTCGTTTGGTTTTCGGGTTGTCTGGAAGAGATCCCTATCAGAGATAAGTCCGCCCCTTGTTGTGTTCTATTTTGTTGTAACAATGTTCTTTCTATACAATAGTTTTTACATACATACATATACATACGGTTTTTATCGCGTTTATTACTTATTTATTTACATCTAACGTTCCAAACGCTTTAATGTAAACTTAGTCTACCTGCGACCATGAACCCTGTAAAGTGTTTGAAAAGTTAAGTGTAAATAAATAAAAATTAACGCGATAAAAACAGTATTTTATAGTTTTACTAGCTGTGCCCGCGACTTCGTCCGCGTGGAATAGTTATTATGGGAATCATATTTATTTTTTGTTTACAAACCTACCTCCTCAGCTTTATTATATATTACCTATAGCTGTTACCCACGACTTATTATACGACGATTTAGTTACATAATTAATAGAATATATTTTAAAGTAGTTTTAAAAAGAATATATTTTA
Source organism: Euzophera pinguis (assembly GCA_947363495.1). Taxonomy (NCBI): domain Eukaryota; kingdom Metazoa; phylum Arthropoda; class Insecta; order Lepidoptera; family Pyralidae; genus Euzophera; species Euzophera pinguis. The sequence goes on along the minus strand of OX376155.1, from coordinate 19,171,891 downwards.
AAGTACTTCTGCGTAAATTATATTTTTAGTTTCATTTTCTTGTGGCAGAATCAATGACACATTTATTTAGATAAAGATTAATATAATTTAGTTGATACAACTCTGACAAATAATTTGTAATAATGCATTAATTTCGACCAAATTTGATTATCATAAAAACTGTTATTGTAAGTTAATCTTAAAAGATAGACATATACTGTTGCGGACATTTTTTTAGATCATTTAAAGAGGAATAATTCTTTCATACATATTTTTTGAGTATCTCGAACGGTTTTCGCAGCGCACGCAACAGAAGCCCTCAAAGATGAATAATGTTCCCCGTTTTTTCCACATTTTCGACTGTTTCTTCGCTCCTATTAGTCGCAACGTGATGTTATATAGCCTAAAGCCTTCCTCGATAAATGATCTATCCAACACAAAAAGAATTTTTCAATTCGAACTAGTAGTTCCTGAGATTAGCGCGTTCAAACAAACAAACAAACAAACTCTTCAGCTTTATAATATTAGTATAGATTTAGGGGAACTTGCCCAGGGGCCTTACTATCACCTCTAATAGCAGGGCAGAAACCAGTGAGTGAACGAGATGGCGCAATACAAGATGTAAGGCGACATCTCGTTTACTCACTCGTTTCTGCCCTGCTATTAGAGTTGATAGTAAGGGCCCTGAGAATAGTTATGCAAAAATATTAAATTACTTGTAAATATCTTAATATCTAATTTTACAATAATATGTAAACTTAAACTAATGTCATTAAAATGATGATAAAAACTTTACTATTTATGTTAAACATAAACAAAAATAATTGCCAACATGTTCAGTACTTTTCACACTAAATATGACAAACAATCGTTTAAAAACCATATCATAAAGCCCTTATGACACGGTATCGAGAATTTTAACTGCATTTCTCGCCTATATATCAAGCCCTTGGTTCGAAAAATCGTAGATCCGGCACTGCTTTGCAATAAATAAATAGGTTAGAGGATAAAGTGTTTGTTACTGCTAATGATATCAAAATGAAAATCTTTTGTAATGAGAGCTTATAGAGAACGTGTAAGTTGAAAATATAGTTTTATTTCGGTAAGGGTATCGGTGGGTGACTGACATACGGGTCGAAAACCGGTATGTACTTTTACCTACTTCTGTGGGATCAACACATGCCACAAATTGACTTCATTAGACAGAAATACGCAGAGGTGGCGTCCCTTGTTCAGTCCCCGTTTGATTATGTTTTTTTTTTTCATGTATTTAGGTAAACAAAGTGTCACATTCCTATATTAACTTAAAGTTTATTACAATTTGCCTTTATTGAGTAGATTTTAAACCCATTAGCCAAATATTTAGTGTGTGTACGAGAAACGAAAACACTTTCAATAAAATATAAGTTCTGAACACCGTGGTTTCAAAATATAACCCTGTAAGAATATATATTCTTTTCTTTTACAAACAAAACCGTGATCTGGCTAAATATAGTCACGTAGAGACAAGTCACTTGTCTATGATTGAGTTCAACACTCCATTATTACGAAGCCTTACTCGTGGTACACCGCTCTATAAATCTATATTATTTTCATGTCAGTGATCTCTTTGCGAACAAGCCCTTTGTATCTACGTTCGCGTCTATAAATCAAACGGTTTGAAATAGTTATCGCGAACGATGTGAAATATTTTCTTTTTTTCCATTTACATCCCACTGCTGGGCAAAGGTCTCCCCCTCTCTCTGTCTCTATGCAAAGCTAACTCCAACCACCAACTTTGGAAATCTTTTAGGAAATCAATCAACATTACTTACTAAATACGTTTTTCAATAATTTTATTCACATTATGTGTCCCCGCTTGGGATTCACGGGTTGCCCCCATCCTCCATGAGGAGAAACTATTGCTAATGAGTGAAAATAATAAAATGGGTTATGGTGTTTGGATGGGTTTAAACTGGGCTATTGCTATAGAAATCGTATACCTGCCATAATAATGATTACTGACTATTTGTTATGAATATCTAAAAAAAAAAAAAAAATTAGATAAAACTATAAATTTACATCTAAAAATTAAAAAAAAATTAACATACCTAACACATTTCTCCGTTTTCGATTACAAATAAAACAAACACTAGTAAAATAAAAATAAACTTCCAGATTCAAGTTACCTATTAAATCTCACGTAACTCGACACTGCCAAGAGATGTTATGGAAAGCGAAAAGCTGTAAAAGGGCCGACAATACATATCATCCCTTATCGACCTCGGTGTTACCATGGACACTGGTATTAAAAGATGTGGTGCGATTCTCGTAAAAAGGGGAGATAACACTGTATTTATTTTTGTGTCATTTTAATTGTACTCGTACTTACTCAAATTCGAAAATAAAGGCTTTTTATCTTAGTCTCTCGGTTGCGTCCTCAGCTGGTTGAATTGGAGACCAAGGTCCGCTTTTCTACTCTTTCTTGTCCACTTCATCCGGTCTTCGACTTTCTTAGTTTTGAGGCCAACAACGCAGCACGTCGAACCAGCACTATTTTGGCTAGTCTCTTCTACCAGGGTAACAAAACAAACATAACTATCTAAACAAAAATATCAACTCGAAAATGTTACCAACTTGTTAACAAATAAATTGAAAACTTCTACGCCGAATTTATTCTGGGTATCGTCTCTAAAGTATTTAAGTATAGCTCTCATTGAAAACAAACCTAAGCATTTATTATTTAAGTAAACAGTATCTTTAATTTATCAAATTCTAAAGTCATTTCACAGAATTCACAAATTGAGTACAAGTAGTTATTTTAAGAATCACTTAAGTTAAAATCAAGGATTTTTATTATTCTATTTGAATTTGAATTATCAAACTTTGAGTTTGGGTTTTTCGGAATGTGTGTATAATTAAAATATGTTTTTTCGTTTGTCTCATTTCTGTACAGATCCTTCGACGTGGACTCACTACCAAGGATACCGAATACCGGGCGAAGTGGGGAAGTAAATGTAGGAAGCCAACCTTGAGTTCCGAAGCAACCAGCTGGTAATGCAAACGAGAAAACGGTAGGATTTTAGGCACGTTTAGCCGTTGGTCCCGGCTCACATTAGGAGGTCGCTAAAGAAACAACGTCATAGGCTGAAATGCGGTTCCGAAGATATGGACACCATTGAGCACAGTGTCGATTGACCATGTAACCTACTCGATATGAATGAATTAATGGTAGGATTTTTTAACAACTAAGTAGGCAAAAGGTATGCAGCCCACCTGATGGTGAGTGAGTGAGAGGACAGCTCGAAATGGACCCGTCTCTTAAGATTGGCTCTGGATAGCTGTGCTGCCGTGAGGTTATAAATAATGGAGTTAGCTGGCTGTTGGATTTAATTTATAGTCAGTGGTTCTCAGAGCAAAATATTCTTCTTTTTCTTCTTCAGCCCGGTATAATCCATTAATATATTTTATTTATATATGAATCATAATTGCACAACAACTTTGACAATTGGCAGAATACATTTGAACAAATGTAATTTATATTTGTAAAGGAGCACTACAGTGGTACCATAGGGAAAACTAATTACCCGTGGTACTGTAGGTCTGAAGCGGTATATTTCTAGAACAACATTACGCAATCCATGTTTAATGACCATGTTGCGCCATCACCGATTTCTGATGTCACCCTTGAAGCTGTAGACCATTATGTCTACTTGGGTCAGCTGATCCAGGCTGGCAAATCCAGCTTCAAGAACGAGGTCTTTCGTCGAATCCGACTCGGCTAGGCAGCATTCGGGAAGCTTCGTAGCGTCCTCTCGTCCAAGATACCTCAGCCCCTGAACACTAAGGTCTTTGACCAGTATGTGTTAGCAGTGATGACATATGGGTCCGAAACGTGGACCTCATAAGAAAGCTCAAGGTCGCCCAAAGAGACATGGAGAGGACGATGCTCAGTGTTTCCCAACGAGATCGAATCAGAAATGAGAAGGAGGAGAACAAAAGTCACCGATATAGCCCAGCGGATTAGTTCTTTGAAGTGGCAGTGGGCACATATTCCGGAGAACCGATGGCTGATGGGGCAGAAAGGTTTTCGAATGACGACCACGAACCGGCAAGCGCAGCGTTGGACATCCACCGACCAGATGGTCAGGTGCCCTAAAAAAAGTCGCAGGCAGAGGCTGGATGCAGGCTGCTGCCAACCGGTCATTTTGGAAATCATTAGGAGAGGCCTATGTCCAGCAGTGGACTGACTGCGGCTGAAATGATGATGATTATACAATCAATAGTTATTTTACTGAATGGTTCTAACTTCCTCGTTACTATTTCTCTCGCGTTTCTAATGGAACGAATTTTCTTAGAATTCGGTTAAGAATCGCTAAGTTGCCCTTCGCTATCTCCAGGTCAATTTTATCAGACGTTTTTTAATTCGCTTCTTTGCTCGTAAAAAGTTTTTGGCTCAATATTAATATGTCATCTAAGTTAAATTGAATATAAGTTGCAGACATATAAATAATATGTATGCCTACATGTTGTACCATATCATAAAAATCTGCACCATCGGCCATCGCTTCTCCGCGCTATGTGCCTCGCCCACTGCCACTTCAAAAAACTAATCCTTTATCGGTGACTTTTGTTCTCCTACGGATCTCCTCATTTCTGATTCGATCTCGTAAGGAAACACCGAGCATCGCCCTCTCCATGGGTTTTTGGGATAGGAAAACTTGTGTATATACAGTTTTTCTCGATCAGACAAAAGCATTTGACCTGGTTAGGTATGAGATATTATGGCCTAAGATGACGGATGCTGGTGTACCGTCTGATATACTAAACTTATTTAAGTGTAAAAATGGCAATTTGTTTGTTGCTCTTCACACTTCATTCCAATTTAGATGAATTTTCGTATTATAAAGAAACGAGATAAGGTAGGGTTCCTCACCTACTAACTTTTTATCTAAAAAAAGTTTTGTCCATGGGATTGTGAAGCCGCAAGCAAAAGCAAGTAGTTTTTCAAATTATAACTATATTTTGCCCCCTTTGAAGTAAAATATATCAAATTAGCGATACTATTAGCTTACTAATTTAAAAAAAAAATAAGTTAGGTTATCTCTTAAGTTATTTGATAAATTCGTGGGCCAAATATATCAATATGTATATTTTCTTCTACTCTTCCATATTTTCTGCTTATAGCATTTAACGTAAAAATGAAAAACCGCACGAAAATTTGCATGCAAATGCTTTGTCGTGAGAAAGACCGAAATTAAATAAAATCGTGTTTATTCAGCAATGTTATCGTCATTCAAAAGCCGATATTCAGTACGTTTGTTTGTCCATCTTTAGCACAATAGCAATCCATTAGCATTGTAAATCCTCGCGATGCAATCGCAGGCAACTGCAGCGATTAAAACTTAATCCGCGCGCCGATACACCGGAAAATAGAAACGCATTTAATACTCACGATATTCTTCACATTTGTACGGCAGAAACAAAATAATATTTTATTTTTAGGCTACTGTTATTTTGGGATGTTTAATAATATCTAATATATATTTTTTTTATTTATCTACACATCTCACAAAATCCCATTGATTTTTACCATTGGGGAAGGAACGTCATTTATGGAGACAGCTAGACCCGTCATACGATATAAATTATTATATATTTTTACGTCAAAGTGATTGACTCTCAACTATCGATAGAGCAATAGTTATCGTTGAATTTCGATAGAAATAGAGAAGTTTTGAGGTTTAATGAACAAAAATGAGAAATTAAATTAAACTATTTTAATACGGTTTTATCGATGGTAAATCTCATCATCAACTATGTCAGTTAGCTACCGTAGGCAAATCTTTGTTACAGAGAGCACACGGCATCTGTGACACCCACCATCTTAAGGAGTAGCTTCACCGAGTCAAGTCTGTCTTAAGAAGCAACAATTTCAGCCTCCCACACATATGTCACAGAAGTCGACCCAAGCCGCACACAGTTGATCGTTTTCCTGCCATCTTACCATACATAAAGGGAGACACGGACAAGATTGGTAACATACTTAGGCGAGCTTCAATCAAGACCTATTACAAGCCGCATAAGAAAATAAACCAATTTTTAAGACCTGTAAAATCCAATATCCCATTGCAAGATGCTGGAGTTTATAAAATTGACCGTGACTGTGGTTTATCGTACATTGGGCAAACAAAGAGAAGCATTAATACTCGTATAAAAGAACATATTGCTGACATGAAAAATAGACGCTCAACCAAGTCTGCAGTCTGTGAACATGCTCTAGACAAACCCAACCACTATATGCGTTTTGATAATCCTCAAGTCCTTGCAAAGGAAAACAGATTCATTCCAAGGATGTTACGTGAAGCTATTGAAATTAAAAAACATCCTCATTTCAATAGAGAGGATGGATGGCAGGTACCGTCAGCTTGGGACCCAGTCATTAACTTAATAAAATTGCAAACTCGGAAGCAGACTGCAAGATACTGTGAGCCAATACTGCGTGAATCGGAATAGTTCCCAATAAAAAAATTCAGGCGGTAGTTTGTAATCTTATGACATCAAAGACAAATGTTAACTTAGTCTGCCTGCGACCATGAACGCGTGCGTTTGGAACGTCAGGTGTAAATAAATAAATAATAAACGCGATAAAACCGTATGTTACATATTGGAATCCCTTCCTACAAAACCATCAACACAATGATTCATTTTCCCGAAACTGATCAGACCATATGTCGAAACTGCAGATCAAGCATTCTGGATTCACGGTGGGAAATTACTGCAAAAGGACAGAGGCTGTTATGCTCCAATCGCGGTAGCTCTCAGACGTTTTAGAATTAACTTTATCTTAAGTATAATCGATTGTGATTATTAGATTTAATAAACTTTTTGTAATCCCTAACTATCGTAGTTTTTTAAAAACTCCTATCCTGCGGCCAGTATCGTATCTGGCGCAGTCGGCAGGATAGTCGAGTCAGTGCGCGTTTCTAGCATCGTTACCGCCTGATAGTCGAATCTTCGGCGCGTTGACTATCCACGAACCTACGGCCGGCCGCGGGAACATCAAGAGACATCATCCAGACATCGATGGGTCATCAAGTAAGAATGCAGATTGCCACGATCCTGTGAGTAATACGCACTATTCCTATTGGTTGTTTTCCTATTTCCTATCATTCCAAAGATATTTTTGGGTTAGTATAGGAAGGAACTTATTTTAGGTTTATTAAAGCTAGATATCTTATTCAAATATAAAGTGATTAATAGAATATTTCAAGATTTTTCACCCAAGTAATTTTAGGGGTAATAGACCCACTTTGCGTAACATACGCGATAGTTATAGGGAAAATCGTTTCCATAGAGATTAATTGTTAGAATTAGAAAATATAGAAGAAGAATTAGACGAAATGTCTCTTCCACAAGAAAATAGCTTAGCCTCTGGTGCCCAAAATTCAGCATCTATTAATAGTAATTTAACAGATCAAATTTGGAAGGCTTTGAGATTGGTCCCCGATTTCGACGGCAATGCTCATGTCTTGATCAGATTTCTGACTATTTGCGATCAAATTGTTATCAATTATATCAATCCAGCTCCAGGAAATGAGTTAAATAACGCAGCTGTTTTAAACGGAATTTAAAATAAAGTAACTGGGCGCGCTGCGACCACGTTATCTGCCAATGGTACACCTAGAGACTGGAATGGTATAAGGAATGCTCTTATAAATTCATTTTCAGATCATAGGGACGAATCGGCACTTTACACTGATCTATCGTCATTATCACAGGGCATTGACACACCGCACGTTTTCTACGAACGCGTTCAGAGCTTATTGAGTACCATAATGACATATGTTCAGCTACATGAATCGATCCCTACGACAGTAGAGGCTAAACGCACTCTCTATCAAAAACTAGCATTGCAGTCCTATTTAAAAGGCCTACACGAGCCTCTTGGCTCCAGGGTTCGATGCATGCGACCTGAAACGTTAGAGAAAGCATTAGAATACGCCCAAGAAGAGTTAAATGTCCTCTATTTGCAACATAAAATAGATCACGTCCAAGTGGCTAGGAAATTACCACAGTACAGTAATTCTTTTAATTATTCCCCATTCAATTTGCCCCAAATGAAACCTTCTAACCAACTGATCCCTAGACAATTTGGGTATCCCACGTCTATTCCTATTTATCAGAACAAACCAAATCCCGGTTCTTCTCAAGTTATAAAAACGCAAAATCCTAATGGTAATGTCCCAAATAAATTTAACACTCCTTTCCGATTCCAAAATTACAATCCTCAAGGTCAAAATAGATTCTTTAATCCCAATCTATTTCAAAATTCGGGTTTTCAGGGACAAAGACCCTCAAGGACGCAAGAAATCATGCGAGCCTTGCCTAGATCTAATATGTCAACCGGTTTTAGAATTCCACCCCGTCCATTTTTCCAACGGCCTATTCAAAACGCTCCTATCCCAATGAGTGGTATTAGTCACCCCGTAGCTCGCAACTTACCTTTAACACCACAAAATCCACAAGTTAACATGAACGAGACATATGACTCCTACTTGTACGATGAGTACTATCCCCAGGACTATGACTACGAACAGTACTTGGACTATGATCAGTAAGTCGACTATGACCAGTACACAGACTACGACCAATACCCGTATTCTATGCCTATTACTGAGGTTGAACCTAATAGTTCCATTAAGGAGGAAAAGTCTATTAATAATAAAGAAAACAAGGAACAAAATTTTTCTCCGAGGCCTCAAATGACGTCCCCAAAATAGAATTAAACTTACAGGATAAAAGACAACTTCCGTATATTCAAATTTCCAATCCACCCTTAAAACTATTAATAGACACGGGAGCGAACAAATCGTTTCTAAGCCCTGAAGCTGTAAAAATGTATTTCTCTAATTTTCCTATTAACTACGACCCCTTTATAGTAACTAACATCCATGCAACTACGAAAAATGATTATTCAGTAACTATTCCTTGTTTTTCAGAATTTAGAGATCAAAAGCCTATTAAATTATTTATCTATCGTTTTCACAAATATTTCGATGGACTAATTGGACTAGATCTATTAAGACAATGGCATTCGCAAATCGACCTTAATTCTCAAGAGTTAAAAACTCAATTCGCTTGTAACCCTATTCACTTGCATGAGTCACAGAGTTTCAACTTAATCGAAACAGTCATACCGGCAGAGTCGAGCCGTCTTATTAAGGTGCCTACTGACGTTTCTACTGGCGATATATGCATAGATCAACAAACTCTATGTGACTGTTATATCTTAGATTGCATATCTACTGCCGAAAATGGATACGCATACATCGAAGTTTTTAACCCTAGTAAAAATGAGGTACACTTTAAACTTTCAGAACCCTTACACGCCTATTTATTTAATGAACAAACTATTCCAATTACCGCCTTAGGTACTGATAACACGCAGCGAACTCGAGACGTCTTATCACGGTTGCGCACGGATCATATGAATAATGAGGAGAAAGCTAATTTAATTGCACTTTGTAGACAATATTCCGATATCTTTTATTTAGAAAATGAAGCCTTAACTTTTACTAGCAAAATTAAGCATAGAATTCATACAGTTGATGAAATTCCTGTTCATAGTAAGACATATAGGTATCCATACGTACATAGACAAGAAGTGCAGAGCCAAATAGGAAAAATGTTAGATCAGGGAATAATTAGACCTTCTACTTCCGCATGGAAGCTCCTATATGGATAGTACCAAAAAAATCAGACGCATCCGGGAAAGTTAAGTGGAGGCTAGTCGTCGATTTCCGAAAATTGAACGAAAAGACAGTTAATGATAAATACCCTATTCCAAACATAGCAGATATCCTAGACAAGTTAGGCAAGTGTCAGTATTTTAGTTCCATTGACCTTGCAAGCGGATTTTACCAGGTGGAAATGCATCCAGACGATATCCACAAAACAGCGTTCAGCGTTGCGGACGGTAATGGGCATTTTGAATTCCTACGCATGCCCATGGGTCTTAAGAATAGTCCGGCGACCTTTCAACGGGTTATGGACAACGTCCTGCGTGGTCTGCAAAACGTTATCTGTACCGTTTATCTTGATGATATCTTAGTATTTTCTACATCCTTGCAGGAACACATGGTTAATTTAAAGAAAATATTCGATAGGCTCAGAGAGAGTAATTTTAAAATTCAATTAGATAAATCGGAATTCCTGAAACACGAAACGCCCTACTTAGGCCACATTATAACGCCCTATGGAGTAAAGCCGAACCCAGAAAAAATATCTGCCATCCTAAAATACCCTATTCCTAGAACAACAAAGCAAATAAAAGGATTTCTAGGCCTTCTGGGTTATTATAGACGATTTATACCTGATTTTGCCAAATTAACCAAACCTTTGACTATGTGCCTTAAAAAGGGGGCAAAAATTCAACTCACCTCTGATTATATTAACTGTTTTAACCATTGCAAACATCTATTAACTAACGACCCTATTTTACAGTACCCCGACTTTTCGAAAGATTTTATACTAACCACGGACGCCTCTAATGTAGCTTTAGGAGCGATCTGTCTCAAGGTGCAATAGGATCTGACCGGCCTGTCGCCTACGCGTCAAGGACACTCAATGATAGTGAAATCAACTATTCGACAATAGAAAAAGAACTTCTCGCCATCGTTTGGGCTACGAAATATTTTAGACCCTACCTCTATGGGCGAAAATTTAAAATAGTTACCGACCATAAACCTTTACAGTGGCTACTTAATTTAAAGGAACCCAGCTCTCGCCTTACACGTTGGAGACTCAAATTGTCAGAATTTGATTTTACTATTATTTACAAAAAAGGAAAAACGAATACTAACGCCGATGCCCTATCCCGTGTGGAAATTCATAATGAAGAATTAGATTCCGTTGTTGTGAACATAAGCTCAGAATCTTCCTCGCGACGCTCATCTATTTCTACTATTACTGCACCCGATGATAGACCAATAATAAGTATGTCTTCCACAGATACGGCTCCTAGCCAAAGGCCTTTAAGTAATATAGGATCCCTAGAATATACAAATGACTTAGAAGAAATAGAGACGCCTAATCAGGATAACCTACCTTCCGCCACAGCGCATACTAGTGCGGAACACCCTGTATTGGAAATTCCAGTTACGGAAGATCCCTTGAACAAATATAAAAGACAACTCGTCATTAAAATTTCGAATAGATCAACACCTATTAGACCGACTATATCGAAACCCTTCGATACCTTTAGAAAAGTCATAGTTCATGTCTCAGAGGAAAACTTAGAACAGGATCTCATTTCGATAATAAAAAAACATATTGACCCTAAATTCCGTACAGCTATATTAGTGAACCCGATTAATAAAATGTATGAAATAGTTCCAATCCTTCAAGGTCATTTTAAAAACGCTTCCATGAAACTCATATTAGTCAAACGTGAAGTGCAGGATATAGGTGATTACCTAAACCAACAAGATATAATTTTAAAATATCATGAAGGCAAGACGAATCATAGAGGAATTAACGAGACGTATCTTTCCCTTTCACAGCACTATTTTTGGCCTAAACTTAAAGAATCTATAACTCTTTTCATTAACGAATGTACTATTTGCAACCGAGCGAAATATGATCGCGTCCCCATAAGACCTAAATTTCAAATAGTTCCACCGCCATCTAAACCGTTCGAATTGATGCATGCTGATGTACTTACTATAGAACAAGAAAAATACTTTACAATTATAGATTTCTTTTCTAAATATGCCCAAGCATACAGATTACCCGATTGCACTGCACCGAACATAGTAAAATCCCTTATGACCTTCAGCACTCATCATGGTTTCCCATTATCTATAACCACAGATCAAGGAACAGAATTCACTAACCAAGTCGTAAATGAATTCCTGAAATTGCATAAAATTCACCACCATACCACAGCCGCTCAAACTCCAAACGAAAATGGTATGATCGAACGTTTTCACAGCACACTATTAGAGCACCTTAGATTATTTCGTCTTCAGCAAAAAAATGAATCTGCCTGCAATTTGATCCCTTACGCATTAATTGCATATAACAGTTCCATACATAGTTTAACAAGGTGTAGGCCATTTGACTTAATATCGGGCCATTTTGATCCTAGGGACCCGACAGACCTTGACTTATCCGAACGTCTATTACAACAATACCTACAGGACCACAAGAGTAAAATGGAACTCGTATATAAAATTATTCATGATGATTCCCAAACTAATCGCATCGAAATCATGACTAGACGTAACCTAGATAGAGAACCGGAAGTCACTTATGAGGAAAATCAAGAAGTTTTTATTAAAAATCCGTTAGCACCTCGACAGAAACTAGCACCCCGTTATACACAAGACAACGTAATAACTAACTTACCTATTCACATATATACGTCAAAGAAACGCGGACTAGTTGCAAAAAATAGGCTGAAACGAGGTAAGAAAACTAAATCCCCTGTATTGTTACAGGACGATAATACTCGTGATGTCCAGCCGCCCCTCACGAGCCAACCCTCAACCAGCAGAAATACGACTTGATAGCCTATCACATGGACCCGGCATCCTGCCGTTTAAGCTAGGATCTACTAAGATTATATCCCACGACCATACCTTTTTACAAAACCTAGACCTAGACAACATCCTACCGACTGCGCCAGATACGATACTGGCCGCAGGATAGGAGTTTTTAAAAAACTACGATAGTTAGGGATTACAAAAAGTTTATTAAATCTAATAATCACAATCGATTATACTTAAGATAAAGTTAATTCTAAAACGTCTGAGAGCTACCGCGATTGGAGCATAACAGCCTCTGTCCTTTTGCAGTAATTTCCCACCGTGAATCCAGAATGCTTGATCTGCAGTTTCGACATATGGTCTGATCAGTTTCGGGAAAATGAATCATTGTGTTGATGGTTTTGTAGGAAGGGATTCCAATATGTAACACGTATTAAAATAGTTTAATTTAATGAATAATAATCGCCAAAACATAAGAAATCAAAAATGAGAAATTCAAAAAAAAAAATTGAAAAATATATATATATATATATATTTCTAATATTACAAGCCGCATATGATGTTGCATTTATTTTTGTTTTTTATTATTATAATGTTGTTTCTTGTGTTATTTTTAATCCTTCGGGAATCGATGATGTCTCTTGTATATAATCGCATAAGTCTTCCATTACGAGTTATAATATAAATCAATCTGCATGTACCTTACAAGTTGCATAATTGAAGCTCAGTCTAGTTTTTCTACGCTTTGCATCGAATTCCCATAATTTTGTCCGGATGTGGTGTGCGGCGCACCATCTCCAACTGCACCACTCCACGGTTTTTATTTTACTAGCATCCGCTACTACCATGTTGTATGTAAGGTCCGTAACAAAAGAACAAAGGTGTCAATAGAGACAATAGAGAAAAACGTTTTTCTATACACAAATAGAGGTTACATAAATATCTATCTATCTTACGTAGTAATAAGTACCTCTGTTACACTTCTTTCAACAGCTTCATTCACCGCAGAAATTTTATCGACATTTACATAACTAGAGTTAACATCACTAGGTAGTATTTATGGTTATTTATTGACAGTAGTCGGATTTGTCGCTCAGCTGAAACAACATTTGAACTTGAAAAGTAGATTGTAAATTGGTAAACAAATCCGACAAATTACCTTACTATAAAAACGACGTGGTATGTGTGGCGACGGCGGCAGCTTCCTCTGTTTGCGATTCCACAAGCGAGAACCAATTTACTGAGACAAGTAACCAGAGCCCTAAAAGCTCTGAATGGTGTAGCGAACAACATAGATCTGTTCAGTTGTACTTGGATTGAGTTCACAAAGGCAATGATGAATTGTGTTATAGAAATAGTTAAAGAAATTAATTGTAATCGTAATTGTATATTTAAATTGTAATCAACTGTCCTATCCTATCGTGTTGGGTAACTGTAAGGGTATGTGAATAAATAAATAAATATTTAGTTTTAAAATGTAATTAAACACTATAATATTGCTATGAATTTAATTAGATGTGAAATGTAACTCCATCTTGAAGTCCCAGACCTCTTAGGCCCCTTGCGCACTAGCGGTCAACCGCGGGGGCGGCTAACCGCGCGGTCTGCCGCTTTCCCAGTTTAATATGCAACCGCCTGTGATTGTACGCACTTGACCGCCCCAAAGTTTCAACCGCGGCGGTTGAATGGAGAGCTGCGGCCCGCTCCGCGGCTGGCCGCCATCTTGCTTGTACGCACTTGCGATTTCAGTTTGCGGCGAGCCGCCGATGAGTTAGTACGTGAGTCGCAGTCATGAACTTCGACACAGAGAAATTCATTGTTGAAATTCAACAACGAGAATCAATTTGGAATTGTCAAGGAGCAATATATAGGAATAGAGATTTAAAACGGAAACAATGGGAAGAATTAGTAGACATTTTTGGAAAAGATGAGATGACAACAGAGGAAAAAAGAAGTCTTGGTAAGTATTTATTATAATTATTATTATTATATTTATATAAACGAAACTACACATACATTCAACATCTTAAAACATAATAAATACGTCTATTTTCAATTAAATCATATTTCTTTGCCATTCTAATTTCCCATCAGTCATAAAATATTGGGCAAACAATTCTCTGTATCTCAACGCAGTTTTAGCGTTCCTTCTTAACCCTTCCTGTGTTAAGTTTTCTGTCAAAGGGCAACTGAGTGAGTCGTCGTAACAATAACCATCTCGGTCTCTTACAAAATTATGTAGTACACAAGTAGCTTTTATAATATCTTTTGCTAGATCAAAGTGAACATTTAGAGGTCTATGAAATATACGCCACTTGTTTGCATAAATTCCAAAACTGCATTCTACATATCTTCTTGCTCTAGAAAGCCTGTAATTGAACGTTCTTTTAGTTTCATCCAAATCTTTTTTTGCGTATGGGCGCATCATATTCGTAGATAATGCAAATGCCTCGTCGCCTACAAAAACGTATGGCATACATGTCTCGCTGTTTTGTGAAATAGGCTGTGGCTCTGGAATATCCAATTGGTTTTTTTGCATTCTTTCGTAGAAAACAGAATTTTGAAATATTGACGAGTCACTGAATTTACCAAAAGCTCCAATATCAACCATAACAAATTTGAAATTACTGTCGCATACTGCTAATAAAACCAAAGAGAAAAAACTTTTATAATTAAAGCACATTGAGCCACTGTTATTAGGTGCTATACATCGTATGTGCTTGCCATCGACAGCACCTAAGCAGTTAGGAAAATTAGCTCTTTGAAAAAAATCATTCGCAATTTTTTTCCAAGCGTCTTTTTTTGGTTGAGGCAAACAAATATCTTTCAGACAAAACCAAATTGCAAAACAAACTTCTCGTACGATTTCTGCTACAGTGCTTACTCCAATTTTGAATGTATAATGTAGTTCCGCAAATGTACAACCTGTTGCAAAATATCTGAAACAAAAATTTTATAATTACTACATGCATTATTTAATTCAATTTAGATATGTACCTATATTATACTTCTATTACTTTATGACTATATCATTAACTTGTTTGTTGTATTGTTCTAGGAAAAGAATTACAAAAAAAATGGAAAAACATCAGGGATAATTTTGTGAAAGCTCTAAAGGACAATGTTAGCAGGAGTGGGTCAGCAGCTAAGAAAAAGACTCAATACATATTTTACAATAATTTAATGTTTTTGAAAGACACAGTATCCATCAATGAAACTGATTCAAATATGCCAAGGCAAGAAAATGATGGAAATGAAACAGAAAATGTCACTGACCCAGTCATACCACCACCGCCAAAACGAAATAAAAAGAAAAAAAAAGAAGATGATATAGGAGTTGAATTGATTAACGTCTTAAATAAGAATGTCGAGTTCAGAAAGGCCGAAGAAGATGAAGATAGACTGTTCTTTTTGTCGTTGGTTAGTGAAATAAAAAAAGTGCCTGAACATATACGCCTACGTACAAAAGCTAAAATAATGCAAGTCATTACTGAAGCCCAAACGTCTGGATACAACTACTGTGATTACGTGCGACCATTTAACTACAACCAAGGGCCACATCAAGGATATCAGACACCATCATTTGCTAGAAATAATAACACACCACCACCACCACCGCCCTCAGTTCCACCTACACATCGTGGAACATGGAATGAAGGAGAATCTGTAACTTCTCCTGAATCAACATATTCACAGAATACACATATGTCTCAAGAATCTGATTATTTAGATCTTTTTAATGATAATAATTCTCAGTAATAGTTATAGTTTCCTACTTTTATTGTTCTTTGTGGTTATGAATACACATTGCGATTCAAATTAAAACATAATAGCTAGCAAAAACATTTTTTATTTAAAATACATACCTTAACGTTATAACTAATTTCTCTTCGGGTTGGATACAGTCACGAAATTTAGTATCTTGTCCTTTGATGGTGACATATAAAACTGTTAGTAATTCTTCAAATGACGAAACACTCATTCTAACATAACCAAAGAATTTATCTTGGTGCTTCTTCAGTTCTTGAAAACAACTTGCGAACTGGCCAAATTCATTACGTGTTTCTAGTAAAGGATGAATCCAGTATCTTTTTTTATTTTTCTTTCGTTGTTTTCGGGAGTAATAATAAATAACACAAGCTATCTCGACGGCGTCCATTTTGTTTATGAGGTACGCGGGCCGCTCTGGTCCAACCGCTTAACGCGTTATCATCGCGGTTTTTTCGCGATTGGCCGCCATAGCGGTCAGCCGCGATGAAACCGCGTTAAGCGGTTGGACCGCTCAAACGAACCGCCTAGGCGGTCAATCGCTAGTGCGTATAAGCCCTTACTACAACAGACTTTGCACATGACAGAGCAACGGAAATTATTTTGAGAGATGTATTCACGCTGGCAGATGGACTCAGTCTAGTTGTAAATCCGAGTGCAACTAGTTTTTATCCTTGGATATGCCCTTAAGGTACACCACACATACACATGACGACAGAGAGGCTTGATACGCCATGCGTACTCCTCTCCTACAAATGACGTTCCTGTCTCAATGATTATTACTGACAACCAAAGAATTGGTAATAAACCTATGTCATTTATCGCAACTTTGATTGCAAGGGCACCATGAGCCGAGACGATTGGTGGTCTCCGTACATTTGTCGTCGGTGAGCATTGATTTGTCTATTACATGTCACTTCCGTGATTGATTGACAGCATGATTGTAAGAGTTCCCTTTTCAATGAGCAATATATTTTTTATAATAAAATAATGTTCTGAGTATGGTAGTTGCCAATAATTTGTAAAGCCAATTTAAAACATCTGGCATACTGACTGGTTCCACCACCTTCCCAAACTTCATTTTCGAAGGAAACAAACCACCATAAAATCACACATGAAACATGTATGCAGACACCTTCTTAAATCTGTGTATAATTTTATTAAGTCAGGGGTTTAAATAGGGTGTGTTCATGGTCAATAGACAATACCCGAAATGATGATGATGACCGTATGAATAAATGACAAAAGAGAAAATTTCTGGGACGACCAACGTTTAAGTTAAATTTTCTCAGAAAACAGACGGGACGCAAAAAGCCTGGACCTTAAAAATGCCTGGCACTTCAAGATCGTACAACAATCGTGTCGTGAGCTGTAAATAAACAGTTTCAACTAACTGCATTATATTCGAACGGGGCTGGTCCAGAACTTCGCAATTCATTGGAGAATTGCAGATATTTGCCAAGTATGAAAGACGGTGCGCGCCGGAGCTCGCCGCTAGAGTATTTTCCAAATATTGTGCATAATTTTTAGCCTGCCATAGTTTTAGATTTCTATTGTTGATGGTATTGGTAATTATCATTATTATAATCGTCTATACGCTAACTAGTATTAAAGGCCATACTATTGATAGTTGTTTTATACTTACAACTATCTATAGATTCGGGAGTACAATAATAGAATATAATTTATTGAAACGTTTATCAATTTACAGAAAATAATTTACAAACATGATTGACAAAGTACAAAATATATGCATGACAGACGTATCAATAGGTAGCGACTCAGTATTACGCTAGACATGCCAGCATGACTAGCACTGGTTTTCAGCCGCCACCTTCTGAGGAGTCACGGTGCCCCAACATATTAGGTGCGCGCACCAAAAATCCCTTATTCTATGGATAAGCGATCTTAACTAATAATAACTTTACAAGAACTAAAATAGGTACGTAGATTTTTACCTTTAGTTTGTAGGATAGGATACAGAAAGGAATGGGCAAATGTTTTAAGGCTCTCTGCCACTAGCTACAGCACAAACAAAACTCTAAACATCTCAGACAACCAGGTAGGTACATCATCCACTCAAGCCCTCGCCTAATATAATAATCATCAAGGTTCGGTACAATCGATAGTTAGATATTTGCTGACAATAGTAACTATTACATATTGGTTATCGTCATATCGAGTGGGTTACATGTTCAATCGATCCTGTACACCCTGATATCAGAGTTTTTCGAAACTCCCTTTTGGCCTTTGGCATGGTTCCTTTACCATCAAATGGCAGCCGAGACCGACGGCTTAATGTGCCTTCCGAAGCACGGAATCATCATTATTATCAATCAATCAGGTGATTCAAGCCTGCAATGTCCTAACCAAACAAGAAACAGCTGAACAAAGTATGATTTGTGTGGGAATCGAACTAACAATCTCCGGGTCTTCGGCTAACGCCTTAACCACTGAAGCGCAAAGGAATGATATTACATAACATAATGATGTCAACAAAACAGTGAAGCTTCAGTGAAGTATTACATCATTACCATGAGAGAGCGGACGAGTGCGGACCCAATCCATTACGGAGAGTGAGTCTCAAGCGCGACTCTACATTACCTAGTTCCGGTTGTGTAACGTTGTTGAAACCCTTCTTTACCCGACTGACTTGAAGAGGGTTATTCAATTCGAACGTAATACAAATACAAAATCCATACTTAATAATATTATAAATGCGAAAGTCTGTCTGTTTGTTACGATTTCACGGCCAAACCGCAAAACGGATTTTGATGAAATTTAGTATGAATATAGTTGAAGACCAAACATAGACTACTTTTTGCCGTTGGCGGAGAAGCGGAAAACAGCTAGTATTAATATTTCAAAATGCGAACGCACACTAAGTAAAAACTAAAATTTTAACTCTAAAGGGGTAAAATAGGGGTTGAAATGTTTGTATGAAAAATATTTTAATCAGGCTACGATTTTGATTAAAATTGAGATTCATTCTTTTAATAACATATTTCATTGAACACGTGTTTCGTGGTTAATTGAAAATTGCCCCCTAAGGGTACAAAATAGGGGTTGAAAGTTTATATGGAGAATATTTAAAATCCTTCCCAACTTCCATGAAATTTATTATGCGATCTCTAATATAATGCAAACGCGCACTGAAGGGATTTTGGAAAATCTTTACCATAAAGGGTTGGAAGTTTATAATATATATATATATCACTTTATTGCACCAGGAAAATGCAATTTAGAGACACATACATGTAGACATAATGATGTGCAAAGGCGGCCTTATCGCAATAGCAATCTCTTACAGGCAACCCTTTTTGTAGGTAAAATTTCAGATAAAACATTAAAATAAATTTTTAAACAACGATGTCCATAAATATAGCTAAAAAAAAAAAACATCTCAATATTCATCATCATCATCATCATCTTAGCGCCCTCCCGGTTGCATCCGCTTTCCTACTATTGCGTCTCCACTTCTCCCGGTCATCGGCATCCCAGACAGTTAGTCCGTTAGCACGCATATCCAGCTTTGCGATATCAAGCCAACTAAAAATATCTCAATAAACCCGCCACAATATCAAAACGATCGTGACATTCGTAAATAAATAATTGTATGGGATTGACATACACCGCGTGAAATCACGTGATCAACCCTCACAGTGATGATCCATGTCGAAACAACTACGATGATACTAACAGTCACACATATGTGCCAAATTTATCACACCTCTATTTTTCGTCGGTGGCTATATAAACAGACCGTAAAGAACTTTGTCCATTACGAGCAACTTTGAACAAATAGCTGGGATTTGTGAAATAATTCAACGAAGTCGCGAAGCCGACTAGTGCGTTCTATTGGTTTTTAGGATTCTGTATTTATAAAAAAAGAACATTTTATTGACACTGAAATAATATTTTTCACAAAAAACAAAAACCAACTTTTATTAGTTTACCGGAGCCATCTTGAAGATATTCTGAGCCCAAGAGATACATCGCAATTGAAAAACACGCTTGGATTAAGAAGAAACAATGAAAAACGTTAGGTGGTTTCGTAGTTCTGATACCATGGCATATGGGGATTTCGGTTGAAAACGACTCAAAAACCTGACAATATTAATTTTTAACCAAATCTCTCAAAGATGACTGGACAATGTAAGAGAAGCTAGATATGAATAAAGTTTCTCCCTGCACTACTAGTATACCTAGTGCTTCGGAAGGCATGGCAAGTTGTTGGTCTCGGCTGCCATCTTATGGTCAATCAATCAATCAAATCATTTATTTGTGAAAACATAGGTAGTACATAAAGGTGTTAGTGTTAGCGCAGCAATTCAGAATCACTATGATTTTGCTGATAGTCACAGCTCACAAATATATAACCTTTATTAAATGGTCGGTCAGAGGTTGCAAGGCGATTCCGAAAAACTCTAACATCGGGATTTGCAAGGTTGATTGATCGTGTAATCCATTCGATATGAATTAATGAATGATGAAAAGAAGACTAGAAATGCTTTTTATTTTTCATTTCACAAGAAGGACGCCAGTTTGCGGTAACGACTCGCGCTTGATCGGTTTATTTTTCAGTTTCGTTTCACGCTACAGCGATCGATACTCGATTTGTATCGGAGACCATTAAATGGCCAGCCTTCGTTTTATAGAATCGAATAGACATGTTGTCGTAAAATGTATCGTAAAATGTGGGACATTTCTGAAACATGATTTAGCGTTCAGTTAATAGTGTTGCTTTATGAAATTGGAAATATGATGGAAAAATAAAAAATGTAAACTTTTGATTGGTTAAATTGTATTTACGAATAGAAATCGAAGACATATCTTTTGTAGGCTTTGAATAATAATAATAATTAAGCGTAGGAATGTGATGACCCTATCGCCCACTGGGTTCCATTCCCAGTGCAGTCAGTCTCCACAGCTTGTGGCGAGCTGTTGGTGAGTGGCCTCCGTCCCTCACCTCCAGCCTTCTTTCACCAAGGTCGGAGTGGATGCCGATGAGAGACAGGAACCCTACCTCTGGCTAGCCTTAGCCGGCCGGCCAAAGTGGAGTCGCAAGAGCTATATGCTCCAGGGTGGAAGTGTATTGCACGTAATGGCGTAATAACATGAACACCGCAGAAAGTTGGAGGAAAGTAGGGTTTGCATGGTAGAGCTGACAAACCAGTTAAAGGAGAAGGGGGCGCAGGGTCCCACGTACGCCAGTGTGACCGCAAGTTCGCCAAAGAAAATCACTGGAGTGGGTGCGACCATGCACTCCTTACTCGTGTCATCAAAAAATGTTGCTGACACCGGGGACAATGTAATTGAGAAAATAAGGGTAGCGGTGAATGCCATTAAACAAGGGGTAAAAATAAACAAATTAAGAAAGAATAGGGATCAAAAAGTGATAGTGGGCTGCAATTCAAGGGAAGAGATGTCAAAAATTAAAGAAAAACTCAAAGGATTAAATAACCAGCTAAATATGGAGGACATAAAACATAAAGACCCACTAATCATTTTAAAAGATGTGTTCGAAAATAATGATGACGATACGGTGCTGAAGGCATTGTAAAACCAAAATCCAAACATATTTGATGAGTTGAATGAGGATGACAAAAGAATGGAGGTGAGATACAAAAAGAAAACAAGAAATCCTTTGAGAAGTCACCGGGTTTTAAGAGTGTCACCCAAGTTGTGGCAGAGTTTCACATCGGCAGGGGTAGTGCACGTCGACCTTCAGCAGGTCAGAGTCGCCGACCAGTCCCCTCTCATACAATGTACACGTTGTCTGGGATATGGGCATGGTCGGCGATTCTGCGAGGCGAAGGTGGACGTGTGCAGCTACTGCGGAGGACCTCACATGAAAACGGAATGTGCTGACTTTACAGCTAATGTTCCTCCGTCGGGTTGCAATTGCACAAAAGAAAAGTTGTCAAACAATGGAAGAAGTGGGAGGCCTTGTCAAGAGCGAGTATAGCCTATTCCTGATGTAGTTATAGACTTCAATGAAATAATAAAGAAAATTGTAAAAAATTC
Organism: Euzophera pinguis; assembly: GCA_947363495.1. Classification (NCBI taxonomy): domain Eukaryota; kingdom Metazoa; phylum Arthropoda; class Insecta; order Lepidoptera; family Pyralidae; genus Euzophera; species Euzophera pinguis. The sequence continues at coordinate 19,149,587 of OX376155.1, read as the reverse complement.
GGCAAGTTTAGGTCCTACTCCTCCTAGGTGGGAAAGGCTTCAAGCCCAAAAAATAGACAGCACCATTGACGTGTTTGATAAAACTATCAAGCATCCAATAAACGCAGATACCTATACTTAAGCCCAACGTGCCTTGGAGAAACAATATGTTTTGACCGAAAAGATAATAAAATATCTCGACGATCAAAACTTACAGGAATAAATAAACATAAAATAATAAAATTAACGTCATTCAAAGTAAAATTAAAACCAGTCAAATAAAGGATAAATAGTATAGAATAGAATATAAAGCGCAAATAGAAAAATAAAAGCAAAATTTTTTAGAAAATACATTAAAAGAAAGGCCAAAAATTGATAAAACTCGAAAAAACCAAATTAAAGTTCTAAATAAAGTAATAATGAAACATTAGTGAGAATTAATCTAAGTAAAAGATACAGGACTTAAAAAAATACAATGATGTGAAAACACAAAATAGTAGGTAATAAATTAGAAATAATAAAATAAAACAACAACAAAATAATAGTAAAATATAGAAAACGCTGTAGACAAGGGCTCCCTCCTCCATGAGGGAGGAAAACTGCAGAAACTCTCTAATGAGAGTTACGCTTATAAAAAAAATGGCGTAATAACATAAAGGGATTAGGTGCCAGGCATAGAGCCAATCATTACTTATGCAGCTGGAGCCTGGGCCTCAGCCGCAAAAAAAATTAAAATGTAGACAGCACCTAAACGCAATCCAGAGGATTTTCGCCCAAAAGATAAGTCGCTCATACCGCACGACCTCACTCCACGCGTCCCTACTGCTGGCTGGTCTGCTTCCATTGGATCTTAGGATCCAGGAAGCAGCCTCTCTTTACGAGGTAAAGAGAGGAGAAAGCCAGCCAGTTGTGGGAGATCGCGAGGAGCGGGTATCGTTTAGGGAGACACTGCATCCCGTAAATGACATTGGCGTGGGATTCAAATGCCTGGAAGACAAAAACGCAATAGATGTCAACACCGACCAGGACATCCAGATTTATACAGACGGGAGCAAACAAAATAACAAAGTTGGCGAGGCAGATCATGCTAGAAAGGCGGAACTGAGATCTGCTCCCGTAAGTATAAATTGGAATCCGCATGCACTGTCTTCCAGGCAGAAGAATCGGAGATATACAAGCGAAAGCACTGCGTCCACCACGAAGTTAAAGCGATAGTGGCAAAGCTTACTAAATTTAGAAGGAGCTGCACAGCCAGGCGAATGAGGATAGTGATAGCGGAAAGTAAATAACAACACGTAGTTAACGTAAAGCAAACGGTCAAGGAGCAAACAGTCATGCGTCCCGCGGTAAAGGTATCTTAGGACTGGTGTTGCATCCGCTCGGGCGCCCGCGGCGAAGTGTAAGGCGAACGAGGGTTTTGCGCGGGCGCAGGAGCGGTGCAACTAGCAAGGTGGGCCGGCCGGCGGTCAAACCGGTTGCGCTGTGTCGCAGACAAACAACAAATCATATTACCTTATCAGTTTGTCTGGTTGCTCCCCGACAACATACTTATTTAATTTATATAACATCATACATACATTTCTTTTAGTTTCTTGAATAATCTATAAGCATGTAGTTTATAATATAATTAATAAAGCTAGTTATAATAATGTTACCTGTAAGTATGTAAATGTATATCGATCAAATACCGAACGTAAATTATACAATACAATGTAAATACAATTTTGACAAAATAATCTAAATTAAACTAATAAAATAAAATAAGTGATTAAGATCACTACATCAGCCCCCCCTTGAGACCGTCAAGGGCGGTAATAGTCTGGAAATCTAACTTTACGTCCCGATCTAGTTCTGAAAGCACTTTCTTCGCGATCTGGTGAGTTCCGATTCCCCGATTGTGTCACGTGTGTACTAGTGTTGCGTGTGTCATGTTGTTGATTTTGTGATGTATGTGTGTGTGGTGTGGTGTCTGGGTCACATAGTATGTAGGCCGGCTTGACTCTGTCTATCGATACCGTGACTTTTTTGCCTTTTACAAAAATGGTGAAAACTTTTTTGTCACGCTGTAGGACCTCGTACGGTCCAGAATATGCAGGCTTCAAGGTACCACCAACAGTGCAATCACGCAGGAACACGTGAGTGCAAGTGGTCAACTCCTTGAAAACGAACGTCGGACGTTTTCCACTATGACGAGAGCCAGGTGATGGCTTCAGGTTCTGGACTATGCTCCGAAGTCTTGACGTGAACTCAGTCAAGTTTAGGGGACAGTCAGGCTCCGAGTCAAAAAATTCACCAGGCAGACGCAAAGCTTCGCCATACACCAATTCAGCTGAAGTGGTCTTCAGGTCCTCCTTAAACGCACTGCGGACACCCAACAACACCAGCGGAAGAGACTCAACCCAATTTCCATTACCGTGGCAGATTATGGCAGACTTTAGTTGCCGGTGGAATCTTTCCACGAGGCCATTGCAGGCTGGATGATAAGCAGTGGTTCGGCGATGCGTGAATCCAGCGATCCGTGAAAGATTTCGGAACAACGCTGATTCAAACTGCCTTCCACGATCTGTCACGATGTCAGCAGGACAACCGAACCGAGAAATCCAGCCACTGAGAAGCGCTCTTGCTACCGCCTCGGCCGTAATATCTTCTAATGGTACTGCCTCAGGCCAACGCGTAAAACGGTCGATGGCGGTGAGACAATACCTGTAACCCTGGGACAGAGGCAAAGGCCCTACCAGGTCGATATGGACAAATTTGAAACGGGATGCAGGAAGTTTGAAGTTACCAAGTGGAGCACTTGTATGACGCGTGACCTTGGACTTCTGACACGCTATGCATGCCCGCGTCCAGTTCCTACAGTCTCTTCTAACTCCAGGCCATACGTATCGTTCGAAGATCAGCTTAACTGTTGCATTTGCCCCAGGGTGACCAAGACAATGTAGACTCTCGAACACCCTTTTGCGTAGCATCCTAGGAATAAATGGCCTTCTCACACCCATACTTACATCACAAAACAGTTCTGTGTTGGTGCCTGGAACTTGGGCTCTTTTAAGGTGCAATGACGTCGTACCTTCCGCAAGTTGTTTCAGCTCTGGATCAGATTTTTGAGCGGCGGCCAGCTGTTCTGGATCAATTGGCTGGGTAATCTCTTCAATCCGAGAGAGAGTATCAGCTACCACATTGTCCTTGCCAGATATATGGCGTATGTCGGTGGTAAACTGCGCGATCAGGTCCAGGTGCCGGAACTGTCTTGGCGAGCAGTTTTCCTTCCGATTGTGGAAAGCGAAGGTCAGCGGCTTGTGGTCGGTGTAGGTAGACCGTGAAGTCCCGGGCTTCGAGCATGTGCCTAAAATATTTTATACTCTCGTAAATAGCGAGCAGCTCTCGATCGTAGGGTGAGTATTTCTGTTGAGAAGGACTCAGCCCACGAGAGAAAAATGCCAAAGGCTCCCAGGACTCGCCATCGTTACTCCTCTGCTGCAACACCGAACCAATAGCCCTGTCAGATGCATCAGTGACAAGCGCTAACCTCGCGTCACAATTAGGTTGAGCCAGCAAGGCGGCCTGACACAGACCTTCTTTGCAGGCTTCAAAGGCCTCGAGTGACTTACCGGTGATGTGGACAGGGTGCGAACCCTTTACTGATCCTGTTAGTAGCGCGTTGAGTGGAGTCTGCTGTTCAGCTGCACCTGAGATGAACCTACGGTAAAAATTTACCATGCCCAAGAACCTACGGAGTTCTTTCACAGTCTTTGGGGTGGGAAAGTTCTTAATGGCTTCAACCTTCATTGGTAGGGGTGTAGTTCCTTTGCCTGAAATAAGGTAGCCCAAGAAAGTCACTTGAGAAGCACCGAATACACATTTAGCCGTGTTGACAACCATACCATATTATTTCAGCCGATCGAAAAGTTGACGCAGATGCTCTTCGTGAGTTTTTTGGTCCTTCGAAAACACGAGAAAATCATCTAAGTAGGCATAGGTAAAATCCAGGCCCCGTAGCATCTCATCGACAAAACGCTGAAATGTCTGTCCGGCATTACGAAGACCAAACGTCATAAATGGGAATTCGTAAAGTCCGAACGGCGTCGTAATGGCTGTTTTCGCGATGTCGTCGGGATGAGTAGGGATCTGGTTATAGGCCTTAATCAAACCGATGGTGGAGAAAACAGTGCAGCCTGATAGACAATGAGCAAAGTCATGAATGTGCTTGATAGGGTATCTGTCGGGTATTGTTCGGGCATTCAGCATGCGGTAATCCCCACAAGGACGCCACCCGTTGTCCTTCTTGGGTGCAAGGTGAAGGGGTGAAGCCCATGCTGATTCCGAAGGCCGACAGGTACCATTCTGCAACATTGACTCGAACTCGGACTTCGCTATTTTAAGTTTATCAGGCGCAAGCCTGCGTGGTGTACAAGAGACGGGTGGCCCAGGTGTGGTGCGTATATGATGTACGGTCTTATGGTGTAGTGTGTGATGTATTCCATGTGGGCGAGTAATTTCGGGGTACTGAGCTAATATGTCGTGATACACCGAGTTACCAGAAACCACCTTAACAGACGAAATGCTTTCATTACCAAATGCGAGTGAAGCCGCGGTCGCGAGCATAGTTTTATTGTCTATGAGGCGTTGATTTCGGACATCTACTATTAAATTGTAGTGTGATAAAAAATCCACGCCTATTATCGCCCTCGTAACTTCGGCCACAATAAAATGCCAGGGAAAGTCACGGCGGAGCCCTAGGTTTAAAACTAAATGATAAAAACCGTATGTATTTATGACTGACCCGTTAGCGGCACATAATTCAAAATTTGTTTTCGCGCGACATTCTTTTAAATATTTGCGGGGGAAAACACACAAGTCACTACCCGTATCAACTAAAAATTGATAAATTAAACTACAATATTTATATTAACTTTCATGGTCGCAGGCAGAGTCTGCCTGCGACCATGAACGCTGTAAAGTGTTTGAAACGTCAGGTGTAAATAAATAAGTAATAAACGCGATAAAACCGTATTAAAATAGTTTAATTTAATGAATAACAATCGCGAAAACATAAGAAAACATTAAAAATTGATATTTAGATTGTCTATCCGTAACAAATAAGCGACCGGCACTTGGGCAGTCGTCGGCCGCCATTACCGACTGCCTGTCGCATTTCCCGAATAGTCACAGGGCTTCACACACTTATTTGCTTTGTCCGCGAACTTATAGTGAAACCAGCAGATTGGATGTCTTCTATAATTCGAGTGTGATCTTGTCGACGACGATGAACGACCTCGGCGATTTGAAAAATGTCTGGTTTTTGACTTTGACCGCGACATACGATCCACCTTTTCCGCTAACGCTTCGACTTGCCGTGTTAACGCAGCAATCTCACTGGATCCACTGGAAGTACTTGCCGAAACTGCTGTTACCTGCACATTGGGTGATACGGCATCCAGAACCTGGTCAGCAAGTTCAGCGACCTCATCCAACTTCATCTTGGCCTGTGACGCGATTATGGGCTGCACACTGTTGGGTAGACGACTGGCCCAGAGGGTTCTGAGTAGATCGTCTGGCACCTTGGAACCGGCTAAGCTTCGTAACCGCCTTAGAAACTGGGACGGTTTTCGGTCACCTAACTCTTCATGATGAAGTAACTGCTGGACCTGTTTTTCCCGTGACGCAGATAGCCTTTTGACGAGCTCCGATTTCAGTATCTCGTATTTATTCGACGTAGCTGGCCCCTCGACGATGTCCTCCACAATCTCCACATACTGAGGTTCTAAGTGGGATACTGCATAATGGTACTTTGTGGCGTCTGACGTTACTCCAGCCAGTACGAATTGGCTCTCCAGCGAAGCAAACCACAGTTTTGGTTTTGATGGGTAGAAAGGTGGTACCCTCACGCTTACGCGATTCAATTGCAACCTCTGTCCGCTTCCTTTGTTCTCGTTCTCGCTATCCGACTGCGACATTGTGTTAGAGTTGGGGTCACCAATAAAGCGATAGTGGCAAAGCTTACTAAATTTAGAAGGAGCTGCACAGCCAGGCGAATGAGGATAGTGATAGCGGAAAGTAAATAACAACACGTAGTTAACGTAAAGCAAACGGTCAAGGAGCAAACAGTCATGCGTCCCGCGGTAAAGGTATCTTAGGACTGGTGTTGCATCCGCTCGGGCGCCCGCGGCGAAGTGTAAGGCGAACGAGGGTTTTGCGCGGGCGCAGGAGCGGTGCAACTAGCAAGGTGGGCCGGCCGGCGGTCAAACCGGTTGCGCTGTGTCGCAGACAAACAACAAATCATATTACCTTATCAGTTTGTCTGGTTGCTCCCCGACAACATACTTATTTAATTTATATAACATCATACATACATTTCTTTTAGTTTCTTGAATAATCTATAAGCATGTAGTTTATAATATAATTAATAAAGCTAGTTATAATAATGTTACCTGTAAGTATGTAAATGTATATCGATCAAATACCGAACGTAAATTATACAATACAATGTAAATACAATTTTGACAAAATGATCTAAATTAAACTAATAAAATAAAATAAGTGATTAAGATCACTACAAAGTTATTTTTCCCCGATGCCATTAAGGCCTACAAAATAATCAAAAGTGTCCAATTGAACCCCATTACCACCCAAATAATGACAGGACACGGTGGGTTCTATGAGTATTTTGATAGATTCAAGTGCAAGGAGAGCCCATCGTGCGCCTGCGATCCTGTAAAAAATTAAAATAGACTGCACCTATTAACGGAATGCGTAATCCACGAAAAAAAAGAGATATGAGCTAGAATGCCAAATAAATGTTAAATTAGATAAAGATAACCTGCATAAATTTATAGAAAGTAAAGATATAAGATATAAATTTTTAAAATACTGTCAAGAAATTGCAAGAACAGTCTTAGATAGAAATAATAGTAAAATTTTATATATAGAATAAATGAAATAAATACACAGATATAATAAATATAATAGATGAAATAAATTTCTAAAATAAATATAACAATAAAATAAAGTAAGAGAAATATAAGTCAGTAGTAACAGTCTCCGAGTTGTCTCAGAGGAACCCTGCAGGTAACGCTTCTAGACACAGCCCGTGTCTAAAAAAAAAAGGCGTAATAACGGGGAAACCCACTTACAAGGCAACTCGCGATGGCGAAACCGGAGCCGTACCTCTCGGCACCCTGTGTTGCCAAACGCGGCAACTATTATGGGGGCCCATTCACTGAGTGGCAAGTCACCGCCTGCCGCAAATAGTCATCAAATCCAACATCGAATCCAGTTAAATCTAATTCCATCTATTTATCATCTGTTGAGTGCTTCTAAAACAAAACCATATTTTATTGAAAAGTGAAGCCTTGAAGAGGCACTAGTATAACAATATTACCTTAACAGTTACCAGGGCAGCAGCCTAATATTGAAGGTATAAAATAAGACGTCGATCAACACGCTTGTTACCTCCAAATTCTAACAATATCATTTTAAACTTTACCATTTGGTAATAAGGGTTGCCCGAGTGTAGCGCCCGTGATAGTAACTATTTTGAAGATGCTTGTGTGGCAATCAATTTTGAACACTATTGTTAAGTACCAAAGGGCTTTTGAAGTGTAAAAGTATTGTAGTAAAACTGCCACGTGTTTGACATGCATTGTACGAGCTCAGAGTTTTATTATTTGGCCATGATTTTCAAATAAATATTATGATCAGGAGCATACGGTGAGATTACAAGGTAAGGAAAATTTGTAAAAGGACTTGAAGGACTTCCTATAATGAAAATTTCTGGCAAAACATTTTCTCTGCCTATTTGTTCTTTTAACAATGCTTTAGAAAAGTAAGTTTTTTGCTTTATAAGTCTTCCGTACATAAAGAATAAATTCATATAAAGGCCTATTAAAATGATTTCCTATTCGCCGTTGGTGGTTTTTTTACGTTATAATAATTTATTGCGACTTCTAGACTTCAGGATATCCAGTTCATAATCACAGGCTTAAGATAGAAACATCCAACTTTTAGCCCTTTCGTTTTTAACATACGGGTTTCACTCACACAAATATACCAACTCTGTGACATTAGACACACTGATCCGCATCGCAGCAACACTCACACATATGCGAGTATATTCGAGCTTCACAAGTATGTCTTCATAATGTGAAGAAAAAACCTTTGGCATGTCAGTATTTTAAAGGCTATCAATAAATCAGAAGTTGTTGAAATATTTGAAGTATTTCAACAACTTCTGAACAGAGCCTATAGATGAATCGTCAAGCATCCTGCATTTAAAAGATTGCAGATTTTTCAGAACCTGTCTACCCCAACGAAAAATGTCAAAACTATATTCAATACTATTCATACGAACGTGATACAAATGCTATCATGATTCATGTCAACGTTGGTTTCCGACAGCCGAAATTTTCTATACAATCTTTTGAATTTCCGAAGGAAAAATTATATTCACGTTTTCTAAAAATGTTACAATTGTATATTTGACTCGTTCGCGAGACTTGGGTATTCTACTAAATTTATTTTTATCATGCATATAAAACATTTCACTACCAGAAACTAAAAACGGAAATAATTTTTAAAATCCGTTCTTAAATAAGCAAGTTTAAGCCTTTGAAATTCGGTGGAAGGTGAAACTGTCAAAAAACAAGAAAAGGATGCACTGTGTATGTTGCATGGAGTAATTACAAAGAGGAGATGCCGTTTGAAATGGCGCAGTGATGTGATCATTGGCACCTCGCCGACACTGCAGTGGGCGGAGCTTGTCATTGCTCGTACTCCATGATTGGAGCCACAGCCGAAACCAAGCACCCCGCACGTCTGCCTTCTGCCCCGTGTAGCCTCACAAACGCTTTCTTACAAAACGCTTATTACGGCATCTCCTCTTTATAATTACTCCATGGTATGTTGTGACGTTACTGACTGTTACTGCCACTTGGTTTCGTGCGTACAAAAGAGATATCAAGACGTCCCCACCACGCTCCCACATTGCTTCTTAGAAAAAACTTTAAAATTCAATTACTGCCATAATTAACAACCGATTTTGTTGTTGTTTTCAGAATCGGTTACTTTTTAGTGTACATATTGTTAAGTATGCAAATATTGCCAAAGTATGAATACAGTCAAGTAGCCTATTGTATAAGTTAGAAATATAAATTGTTCCAAAAACCGACTTCAGTCGTATACTTAGACCGACTTGATGTAGCATCGTGAGGCGGTGGTGGCCGTGAGTTTTTAATTTATAACTAACTAACTTTTTCCCGCAGCTCCGCCTGCGTCAAAAAGTAGCCTATGTTTGACCCTGGATCTTCAACTGTTTTCATAGCAAATTTCATCAAAATCCATTCAGCGGTTTGGCCGTGAAAGCGTAACAGACAGACATACTTTCGCATTTATAATATTAGTATGGATTTATTTAGCGCTTACACTAATTATAAACATTACCTAAAGACTGGATTTACGTGGGGCGCACTATAAGTTTCCGGAATGAATATGAAAAAATACTATTAAAGGTACAAAATTAATTTATTGTTTTTCAAAATAATCTCCCTTGGCGTCTATGCACTTTTTCATTCGATGAAACCAGTTTTGAAAACTTTTGTGCCACTCCTCTGTGGTGACCTCTGAAACGTGTTTTTCATACTCCTCGACAACCTCTTCTGGTGATGAAAATCGTTGACCGCGTAATTGGTTCTAAATTTTTGGGAACAGAAAAAAGTCACAAGGTGCCAGGTCGGGACTGTATGCAGGATGACTCATGAGTTCTACATTTTTCGCCTTCAAAAAGTCGTTTGTCTGTCTGGCCGTGTGAGAACTAGCATTGTCGTGGTGCAGGATGATACGGCGTTTACGGTTATTTTTACGGAGTTCGTCAATAACTTCCGGCAAACAAATGGTCGTGTACCAGTCACTATTCACTGTACGACGATTCTCTAAAGCAACAGTAGCCACGTGTCCAGTTTAATAAAAAAAAGAAGCAATCATCCGCTTAGATGCACTTTTCACGCGCGCCACTTTGGTTGGTTTCGGCTCATCTTGAAAGACCCATACGCTCGATTGCTGCTTTGTTTTGGGATCGCAGCAATAAATCCATGTTTCGTCACCTGTTACTATGTCCCACACCAAATTTGACGCACCTTCGTTGAATCTGGTAAGCATGGCACTGCACCAAGTGACTCGGTCCGTTTTTTGAGCCTCGGTCAAGTTGTGTGGGATCCACCGCGAGCACAGCTTTCTCACACCCAAATGTTTGTGTAGGATTAATTGTATTTGACTCATGCCTATTTCTAAGGATGCACGAATTTCATGGTAGGTCACATGCCTGTCTGTTTCAATCATACGGCGCACAGCATTGATGTTTTTGTTGGTCACAGCGGTGGACGGCCGACCATCGCGAGATTCGTCACTGAGATTGATACGACCACGCTTGAATTCTGCAAACCAGCTATAAACAGTTGTCTTGCATGGTGCTGCATTGCCAAAAGCTGTTTCAAGCCGAGCGATGCTCTGTTGAGCTGTCAAATTACACTTAAAATCGTAGAAAATCATACTACGAAAATTTTCCCGAGTTAAATCCATGTTGATGCAGACACACAATTTTTTAAATGGCGCCACAAGGTAAAAACAAAAGACAGTCAGATGAAACAAACTGCATTCTACAGCCAAAGAGTTCTATTTTCAAATGTTGCAATAAATTTTTAAATATTGTATAAGTAAGTGGCCAGTTCCGGAAACTTACAGTGCGCCCTATGTAGAAGAACTTAGAAATCAGGGTGGGCAGTGATTACATTCTTCTTAGCGAGTCGACTCAGGTTATAATATTCCGCCACTGACAAGGTTCTTATAACATTGCAACCTACACTATATTTAAATTAGTCAAATACCTTTATTACCTACACTAAAGTGTGTTTTGAAACATTAACGCCAAGCCATAAGAGAGGTAGGACATTGTGTAAGGAGTAGTCCGTCTGGGGAAGTACCTCCACCCTATAACACTGTGCTGTGTTGTGTTCCTGCTTGTGAGCAGGGTCGCCAGGCTCCAGAGGTTTCGGTGTGCTGACAGCGGACAGGTCAGCAACGCGCTCGTGACATCTCCGGTGTTGCAGGCATTCATAGGCTACGGTAACCACTTACCATCAGGTGGGCCGTACGCCTGTTTGCCTACTTAGTTGTACAAAAATAAAAATTGGTTGTCTGTAAAGTCGGTTTACGGACGGTAGTTTGACGTGACAACGTCAAACATTACAGTAGTATAATACACATGATCATGCCTTTCTCTAGTTCGTGCCGCGCTCTCGCTTGCGGAACGCGACAATGAGCGTAACGGGACAATGACGTCATCTTTTTCGTGCATGCAGCCCGTAGTATCGAGTTATTAGACGTTGTCACGTCAAAAAATACGAAGTCGATTCATCTTGCCTAGTCCATGATTAATAAATACAACTTGAAGACAAAAAAAAACATCACAGAAGTATTTAAGAGCACACCACCAACGAGTGAGCTGGCCACTAACTTACCAAAACAAAAAACAAACGAGAGAAGAATAAGTGTCTTCGAAAAACAAAATGAATCAAAGCATCAAAACCCGCTTCAGTAGTTAATTCAAAGCATTAATTATGTGAAATGCGCTTGGTCTGAATCCAACAGACTCGATGGAAGCGATGAAAATCTTAACTGTTGTTTAATGTAACTTGAAGAATTTTTCTCGCGGTTTCAAAATCTAAGTTGAACGTCTCACTCTGTTCCACTGTACGTACTTTTAAGAAGTCAATTTAAACTTGAAGAGACCTAAATATTTAATTTTATGTATTTAATGTGCTCGGTCGTCATTAATTTTTTCCAATTTTGTTTAGGGGCGACTCTCCGTATTTTTGTGCCAATCTTCCCTATTAAACTATACTATATCAAGGAGTATCCCCATGTTACTTATATTCATTCTTAAAACCTTCTTCCTACTTTTAACTTTTGTATTCCATTAGATATACCTAAACAAATTTAAAGATACCTAGGTTACGTACTTACTTTGGCTCAGCGACCCGAAGTGGATCTTGGCCTCCGAAACGATACGCCAAAGTGTTCTTTTCAGCGCGATGGCTCGCCAGTTGTCACAAACTAAAGATAAAATAAAAATCTAAAATAAAAGTTAAAATAGGTAAATAATAAAACTCAAGATATTAAAAACAAATTTTGGTAATTTACAATATCTCCCTATATTCCTTTACCATAGATTAATAATTGGTCTCCGCGGCGCTACGACTAGATACCGCGCTGTGAAGAAAAATCAGTTTCCAGAATGCGGCCACATAATAGGAAAGTGTGTGTAAAACAATGTGCAAAGACACACACTAGCGTCGATTATGGTGTTGCCAGCTACATGACTGGTGCCCGACCAATGGGAAAATTATTAATTGCTGCGGTCTTGTTACGTATTATAAAAAGGAGCTCAGAAAATCCTTTAAAATTAAGTTAAAATAAAACTGGCCAAGTGTGAGTCGGCTCGCGTGGAGAGGGTTCTGTACTATTTTTTATTTGTCTCCATTAGGACCTCCTAAACAAATTTAAAATTATCTCATAGGTTTTCCTGTAATTTATGCATCGAAATTCTGGAATCGATAGTTTCGGAGATAAGATAGGGGAAATTGTTAATTTTTGTCTACTTTATTTTATGATTCTAATATAGAATCCTAAAATTGCAAAAATCTTTCATTTGATTTATTATTACACAGTACATGAAATTTGGTACCTACGGATATAGTTCAAGACTAACTCGATTAAATTTATTATATCAATACTTTCGATATCCTAGATTATTTAAAAAAACCCAAATTCGATTAATCGATTATCCGGCAACAATACCCTACGGGGTACCAACTACCCAAAGGCCATATTTAGAATGTTGGTGGGCGTAAAGTGGAAATGGAATCAAAATAGTGATAGGTTGCTAGTCGCATCGCCTACTGATAGGTATGGCTCTTCGATTTTCGCCCACTCCCTCGGCCGGCTTATATGGTCTGCGCGGGAAGAGAAGCAGCTAGTACATTCCATGTATTTATTTTTCTCCCAGACGCTGGTCTGGGACCAGACAGACAAAATTGACAGAAAAAGTCAAAATTACAACTTCCCTCTTTTGGGGTCGGGAGTTAAAAAAACAAAATATCTAAATAATAAAAATCGAAACCTCGGGGAATTTGGGATTATTTAATACACGGCAACATTGAGCACCGAGCGGTACTTCGCGCCATATTTTAGGGTTATATTATTTTCGTGAGTAATTTATGTCCATATTTCGAAATTATACAATACTTATTGATGGTATGTAATACCAGTATCTTTCTTATTTCTTTTAGTATTATTCTTACACAGTTTGACTACGCAAACTGCACATTTTGCGTCTGCTTTTACATTAAATTTTAAATTTATCTAGATATCCAACTTACTCATCGGTCGCGGCATGACTGACGCGGGTATGCCGCAAGTATGCCGAATTCGGCATGGTTTTAGTTGCGAATTTTTCTAGTATGCCGACGGTATCTAGTCGAGCGCGCGAGACCAATTATTAATCTAAGTCCTTTACCTTACAAGACACACAGCTTTGGAATGCTCTACCCGATGACATCAAAGAGACTATAACTAAATTCGCTTTCAAAAGAAAAGTCAAAATTCACCTCACTAGCTTATTATCACCCTCAACCATCGTCATCTTTTTCCCTTTTCATCTCTTCTTTTATGTATGTATATGTATAGTTATGAATACTGTATGTAAAAATATGTATGTTTATTTAGCAGTAAGTGTTCTTTTTTCTCTCATTGTATTTTTAAGATAATTCGCGTCGCACATAACTTTTCTGTTTTTCCTAATGGTCGACTGGGAGGATTAAGTCCGCCAATTGTTAAAGTTATTTTTTTTACTTGTGGTAATAAAGATTCATAAATAAATAAATATCTCTAATTGTGATCTCCTATAAAATTAAACAGCTTATTTTGTTATCAGGAATAACACTGTACCTAAATTAAATAAATATGAGATTATAATCTGTACCTCGGAAATTCCCAAACCGGTATTTTGACAGATTCCGCCTAAAGTGGATTATTTCCCGTCCCAGTATCATCCGCAGTGAAAACTTGGTATTTCGTAATCTTGTTTACATTCAAATACTCTTTTTATTTTGTAAGAAATTTTGTATTATTTAATGCATAAGTGTATTTAATATTAACTTTTCCCACGGCTCTGCACACGTATTTAAGTCCCTCGCGAACAGTTTAATCTTTGGGCATTCCCTATACTTAGGTACATCTTCGGAGTCCTAAGAGGATAAGGAGCATCTATGTCAAATTCCATGAATTAGTTCTATAGGTGAAGTGTGAAGAGTAAGCAAACAAAAAAACATAGAAACTCATAAATTGAGTCATGAGAAAAGTTATTTTCGCTTTTTTTATATTAGTTTTGTTGTCGTCGTTTCAGCCGCAGTCAGTCCACTGCTGGACTTGGGCCTCCCCATTAATTGAGGGTTGTTGCCATACTCGCCACGCTTGGCAGGCGGGTTGGCGAGCGCAGTTTCAGCGGCTTATCGTACTTCCGACGCTGCTGCCCATCGGAAGTATTCTTAAGCTAAGGAAGGGTGGAAAGTGTTTGAGTTTGGGAAAAGGATGAGGTACTAAGATGCTACTGACTCGGATGGACATGGGTTGACTAAGTAGCAGCTCGGGTAAGTCGGTCTCGCGTACCCGTATGCTATGTATCCTAGCCATCGGACATATTCTTGAAAATAACACCCCTGACTTCATATAATAATATATTAGTTTGATAAAGATTAATTGTGAAGAAATTTTAATTACACTTTGGGTATGTATTTTAAACAAAAAAAAATTTAAATTCCTAACCGCTTAGCTAAAATGTGTTTGAGTAACAATTGATTTTCAGCTGGCACCCTTGAGAAACTTCTTAGAAGTACCGGAATTTACTTCTAAGATGTAACTTACAAACTTTATCTCTATATAATGGTAGTATGGACAAAAGATTCGTAATTGAACAAAATACAATATACAAAGGCCCTTAAGTTGGATCTCCGTACACGTGTATCATCTGTGACACATTTTCCTCCACCCATTATCAGACCGGTCACTGTATCGGTTTATTTTCCTTTAGTGTGGCCCTTTCTTGGACAAAGGTTTGATATATAGCGTTTTGAAATACTTCTAGCTAATACCGGTGTAAACTGCGGAGGTAATATTTTAAGAGCTACTTGCATGAACGCATCTAAATTAATTTTTATAGCAGACAAAGCATCTTGATTAACTTTCATGAATGACTGAAAAAGCTGCTAGTCTGTTGAGTACCTTACCTAGTGACTAAATTTGATTTGGGTTGGGATTACTGATTTCTTGTTCAGTAACCCTTCTTACAGGGAAACCAACCAACAGGAACATAAAGGAACATTGCCCTTACTTATTTGTTTTAAGATTTTCAGTTAAGTTTATTTGTTACCTCTGGTAGTCTAATTTTAATCCAAGTGTGTAGTGTACAATGTTATTTATTAAACGTCGTATAGTAAACATCATCAGTATCATTATCGATACGCTATAAAACAGACCGATGCCTTAGGAAAACCATTATCATCACGGAAAACTTGAACTCATTTATGTTCTGTGTAGTATTTTATATTTCTAATACATTGAACCTGTATTTAATAGATAGTATGTATTTATTTAATTTTATATATTAATAGGCTTCTAATATAGGTGTTTATGAATGAATGAATGAATAACCACTTTATTGCACCATTTACAAACAAAAGAAGCACATAGTTAAAACCAATACAACTAAATGGGTACAAAGGCTAATGCAATTTCTTCCAGCCAACCAGCCAGTTTATCAATTTTTGTATGTAATTTTGTCAAAAATGCGTTTTTAGTCAGATATAATTATATTCTACCTACGTCTTTAGATTATTGGTTTTTAAAGTTCCGTCCCTCAAAAGGTAAAAAAGTAACCCTTTAAGGAACAGTCGGTAGTCAAGAATATTTTTGATAATATGTTATAGATCAAAAATGCGAAATAGTATTAGGGGGCCGACCCCGCATAGGGAGAAAGAAAGGCAAGGAGAGAAGTTAGAGATCTGCCAAACACGAGAGTTGCATTTCGCTTTGAAAGATGTGAACAAAGATAATTAAATAATTCTGATTCTGAAATATTGTCAAATATGAGGGTACATACATAGGCCCCCTAGGGTACTATAATTTCCTAGGGGTCAAACGAGGTCCGAGTTGAAATATGTGAAATTGGAATTTATTACATCTCGTATTTCTGAAGCGCAGTGACGATACTCCGTATCGGTCCCCTGAGAACCAATCAGGGATGAGACGGCTGCAATTTTCAACTAAGGATGGGCTATAGGCACATTCTTGCTTTATAATTGCTTTACAGGTGTGTAAGGTGTCGGATGACTATGTAACCCTTTTACTAAATGAATGCTGTTCCTTTCAGCTTTGTCTGCATTAAATGCCTATGTCACTACTTGCAATCCCCACAACCCTCTCTGCAAAAGAATTACGCGACTTTGAAGTAAAAGAAAGGCAAACAAACACGATGTTGCGTTTCTAATTATATTATGCATGTCGATTTTCTGAAGAAAAAAAATCTTCGGTGAGACATCCATACTTCCATACTTAATATTATCAATGCGAAAGTCTGTCTGTCTATCTGTCTTTCTGTCTGTATGTCTGTCTGTCAGGCTTTGACGGCCAAACCGCTGAACGAATTTTAATGAAACTTGGTATGAATATAGTTGAAGACCCAGGGTCAAACATAGGCTACTTTTTGACGCAGGCGGAGCTGCGGGAAACAGCTAGTATAATATATTTTGCATCTGTTTAGAAGCTTGTTTTTGATACTAATGCCGATGCCGACATTATGCAATTTTAAAGAAGGCATTTTTATAACACTACGAGATTGAAAATTAAATTAAACAACCGCCGCCACCTTTGAACGCATTTAGTTTGATTCGATTTCACAACGTGTTTCTTTTGTTTGTAAATGGTGCAATAAAGTGTTTATTCATTCAACCAATCTGCTCCACAGTTCGTAGAAAACACGCTTTGGCCCTAACAGGGACGTGCGACTGGAATTACATCGTCGTAACGTCCTTACGCCAGTGACACATATATCTATGGAAGGCAGTCTGGGTTCGCCACAAGTCGTCTTCATTAGAAGGGAGATGGTTTATCGATTCCACAAGATAGGATTAAGTAAAATGTTGCGTTTGTTTTGATCATTGAGATTTACACTCTATGTACACAATTCTGAAGTTAATAGAGGTATTTTGAAATATAGACTGTTTAAGCAGATCTTGCTAAAGTTGAAATTGGTAGGGCTTAGGTTGTCCAATATACTGCAGTGTACAATTAAATAGTATAAATTTTGTAGTTATTATATATATGTATTTTTCTAACTTGTGAATCGATTCCTATGGGTTCTAAGTTACTTACTTCTTCCATCTTAGGGTCTTGTCTCGCTCGCTTGCTTCGCTCTACCTCTGGCCTCCTTTTCAGATTTTCTACGGGGTATTTCCGATCATGAGGTCATGCGATGACTTATGGAGCTTTGATATCATCAATATTTCCAGGTGATTCGCCCTTCTTAGCCTATATGACAGCTAAACCGCTTAACTATGGTTTTCTTGTGTATAAATAGGTTCCTCCACTTCTTGGTTCATTCTATAACGAAAAATAACATAAACATCGAAATTCACAAAACTTGAACGAAATTATAAATTTCTTGCAATCGCAAATATTTGATGAATGTTGAAACTTCTTACAGTTTTAAAGGCGACACTTCTCAGAGTTTAATTAAAAATGTTACCTAAAGAAATTATTTTCAGATATTCGCTGACTTAGGACAGATACAAGTACATTAGAGATATAACATGCTTTTTATACTCGTAGAGAGAACTGTTTTTCATCATTATTATCATTTCTGCCGCAGTTACTCCACTGCTGGGCGTGGACCTATCCTAATAATTTCCAAATTACCGGTTAGAAGAGAACTGTTGTTAAATGTATTTAGATCTTAATATCCTAGTTTTATTACACTAAGTAAGCAACCAATTAGAAGCTATTCGCATCTTCTTCTTGCGTGTTTCCTAGTTTCGACCTCAGCTTAAGCTCAAGAGTGTCTAGGGTACGCCATGATCCTTGTTTTGGATTGAAACGACTACGTTTTAACCTCCGTAACCCTTATTCACCAGATCACCAGACCAGACTGCTTCAAATTTTTATGGAAATCTCTGACTCGATGACGTTGTTTTTTTAAAGTGAAAACCCTTAGATTAATAATTGGTCTCGCGCGCGCTCGACTAGATACCGTCGGCGTATTAGACAAATGCGGCAACTAAAACTACGCGAATTCGGCGTACTTGCGGCATACCCGCGTCAGTCACGCCGCAACTGATATGAGAGTTGGACGTCGAGATAAATTTAAAATTTTACTTTAAAAACAGAAGCAAAATGCGAGTTTGCGTATTCAAACTATGTAAGAATAATAGTACAAGAAATAACTCTTTCTCGTTTCGTCTTTGCACATTGTCTTACACACACTACAAAGGTACCGTATTCTGGAATTCATGCGCGTGAGACCAATTATTAATCTATGTGAGAACCATTTTCTACGGTAAAAACTAAATCCGAATAGAAAATATAAAGACATGTAGGTACTATCAACAAAGTAATCTTGAAATCGGACGGACGTATGACACGGGTTCGACAAAAGTATTATTACGATTACCATATAAATAGATATTGTGGGTATAGATTAATCGATAGGTGATTAAGTTGTAGATACTCGTATAAATGTATTTGAGAAATTTTCTTTTTAGATATAAGTAACTTTCGTTAACTTGTTTGTAATTTCTTTATTATAAAAGTACAAGAAATAAAGTGAAACATTGTAGGGTACCTTCATATATTATATAGCTAGGTATGGAAGAGCGTGACCTTCGGATACAGGTGTACACTCACTTACTAGAAGGTCACAAATGCATGAATATGTTGTACCAAATTTTGTTAAAGAAATTTAAATTTTTTTAATAATTTAATAGTCTCATCTAATATATCCCACAATATTTAAAATAATATTAAATGTTTGTGTATTATTAATGTATTTTTAATTTAAGTTGTGTAGATAAATGACATAAAAATTATTTTGGTTTTTCTAACTTTTACGCCGCACTTTCTTTCTGTTTTAATGAGTCAAATGATTATCATTCGATACAATCGGTGAGTCGAACGATTGTATTTAGAATCATACTTTCACAAATAGGTCTCCTACCCGTGCCCCATCTGTGCCGACATGAGGTCTATTTGAAATGTATGACTTATTAAGTCGAATGAAAATCGTTGGATATCTAGCGAAAATCAACCGACTTTGTGTGACTCCTACATTAAAAAATAGGGCTCTGACCTGTATGAAACGACGGCTACGAACGGATTTCACCAATAGGAACATCTCCATTTTCCGTCGAAATCCTCAAACCCTGGTCAATTATTTAGACAGTGTGTGGTCAAACAGGGTATTATACGTGGGCTGATTGCGCTGATAGGATTGTGTGGTTAACAGTCCGTGACGGCCTAATGGATTATTGAAATGTATCGATTGGTAAAGTGGCTTTTCGTCACGGCTTCGCGTGTACGATATTTTTCCATATTTTTTTGTCATAACTTTTTACCTAGATGTTAATAGAAAATTCCTATAAAATCTAGTGAAAAGTATAAAAGTAAAAATCATAACTGTGTCCCGTGGTAAACTTATCAGAACAACTTTATAGTTCTAACATTATAAGTACTCGCTAACAAGTACTGGGGGACGATCGCGCAGACTGAAGAAGTGGTTTGGTTTAGGTAAATACAACTTCATTTGCATTTAGCGTGGCATACATAGTTATTTTCATTTTAATTCCATTCAGGGAGTAAGCGAGATGGCGCAATACACTGTGTAAGGCTCCTACCCGTGCCCCATCTGTGCCGACATGAGGTCTATTTGAAATGTATGACTTATTAAGTCGAATGAAAATCGTTGGATATCTAGCGAAAATCAACCGACATCTCGCTTATTCACTCGCATTTGGATGGAAATAAGAGAGTTGGGTAGAGTTTTTTCCTCATCCTTATAGCACTTGCCAGTTCTTTATACCACAGGACGTTAACTTTCTCCCTTATTTTCTTTATGTAACTGTGACTTGGTCTACCTAGACCCCTTTTTCCTTTTGACTTTCCTTCTATACTGTTCCTCATAAAGTCATCGTGTCTTAGCAAATGTTCCTCAACATGTTTTCTCTTCTGTTTTTAATAGATTTGAAAATGCTCCTCTCTTCTCAGACTCTTATCGTTTGTAATAATATCCTGTCTTCTCCTAATTATGCATTCCAATTTGGAATACATAAAAGAGTCTCAATGCTCAACAGTGGGCAGAAAAGAAGGGGCTATAATAAACGCTGATAAAAATTAATTGTTTGGTTTGACTTGTTAAGTATTTTTTGGCATATGTAACAAAATGTAAATTACTACCCCCGCTGTAAACACCCGAAGTTTCCAATACATTACGCAGGTAAATACTTCGATGTGAAAGTAATATAAAACATTGTACGGAAACGAGTAAACTTTTTCAGAAAAGCGAAGTGCGTTTTCATGTTACAAATTGCTAAGTTTGTTGTAGGATTCCATATGATTCTGATTTCAGAATCTGCCGAGCATTTGCTCGGCAGCCTAACGGATGCCCGGGTATCGTTCTCTCTCTCTCTCTTTCTCTCTCCTATCCTAGCACTACGTTGTAACGATGCGCTTAAATCGTTTCTCATTTCTCCATACTTTTTCATTTCTTATCCATCCTTTACCACATTTTCATTTATAAATCATTTCATTTTTCGAATCATCCTTTTTTTTTATCCACATTGTTTTCACGTCATCTCATCACATTCCATATTTCTCTCTTAAGAGCAAGAACTCATTTCTATTTTGTGTATTTTTTTATTTTAATTACCTAACTTCAGTTATAATAATTGATTAATGTGTGGAAATCAACAATAAAATTAAAAATAATTCTGTGAAGTCTCAAATTTGCGCATTTTCACCAAAGATACCACTACAACACTCCTATTCATCTACTTCGTATGGCCCCTATATATTAGTCTCATGATGAGATGGCCGAGCTGGGGAGCCCGCCACAAGGTTAAGCCGATGGTCCCAGCTGCCATTTGGTGGTGCACAGCGTTGGACATCTACTGACCGGTTAGACGCCAGGTCTATGTCCAACAGTTGGCTTCCTACGACTGAAATAATGATAATGAATGACGCCAATATGAATATCCTAAATTGAAAATAAACAATTTCATTACAGTAACAGAAATCCGTACGTTAACCCTTGATCCGCTTTCACAAAACAAAAAGGATGTATAAATATTATCTAGTCAGAAAAACAGTTATGAAAATGGACCAAAAATAAACTATTTCCCATACGGATAAAGAGATATTTGAATCTTTTGACATTTTACATTTGAATCTATTGACATTTTATAATTTTACCTGTGTAGACATTAATATTATTCTATTTTTTTATGTCATTCATTTAATTAATTCTTGTGACAATTTAAATTTGACATTCAAGTTTGTATTTTGCTTTCATGTAAAAATTTAATTTAATTGTGCCTAATTAGTCAATGTTATAATTTTAACACTCATTCTCTAAGAGACTTCGCAACACCCAGTCTGGGTGCATGTACTTACAAAAATAGTCCTAACTCCATCTATTCATAAAATGTACATGTAAGCGAGAAATAAATAAATAAATATGATAAAGATTTTTTCAAGGCAAAAAAGCTTATGAAGCATAAATTCCTTAATTGGCCGCTTCGATAAGCTGCTTATGCCTCGTTAAGTTCCTTCAAGGTGTTTCAAGATTCAGGATAGCATCAAATTACGATCCGCGAGAGATAGGAACCGACAACTGGCGTTACTTTTTTTTTAGTATATATGTTCATTTTCTTTTTCTTTTTTTATATGGGGTTGCTGAGGAGATGCTCCACGGCAACCCAAAAAATCAATAATTGTACCATCATACCTATATGTGTAAATTTTGAAACTATGTACTAATTCTCTACATAAAGTGGACAAAAATGATAGCAAGAAAGAAATATTAAAACACATGATAGGGTTTCTGGGGAGCATGGGAGCATGACTTGATATATACGCCATAGAACACTCTGGCGCTCTCTCGTTTCGGAGGCCAAGATTCACTTCGGGTCGCTGAGCCAGAAGAGTAGAAAGTAATCAAATTACGAGTCAATAATATCTAATCTGTCTCTACCTGACACATTGCGGCAAATAAAAAAGAACCTGAGAATTTTTCATTCATATCAAATAGGTTACATGGAGTTTCTCGGGACCGCTTTTTAACCTCTGACAACTTTTTTTTTTTGGCGACCACAGAGGCATACCATCGGTTGTTGTTTGGTGTTATGTTTGTTACCACGTAACTCCTTTTTTTCTAAACCAATTTTCTTTTTCTTTTTTCTTAAAAAGATATTCTTTCAAATTGGAATAAAATAAATTAGAAATAGATAAACCATAGAATTTTAATCAATATAGAGAATTATAATTAGATCATTCAAGTAAAAAAAAAACAATATTTTTTATCTTTTACTCCACCTTTTCAAGTTGCTTACTTTATCCTAGAACAGTTTTCTAAAGACCAAATTATGCTCTGGTATTAGTGCTATAAAATCCTCCAACGGCTACCGGTAAGGTCGTTTTGTGGTCTTGGGACATCAAGAATTATTAAGATTTAAGAATTTTCAATTTACATAATATACTTTCTTTCTTAAGGTTCTTGAGTGGAGAGAGAAAGAGGATAATACTGTGTCACACATTTCTTCAGTTCCATTCAATATTATTTATCATAATCAATATTGACAAACACAACCTTTGCCCTAAATAAATAAAAAAAAATCTTTTTATGAAATTGCTTTTATAAAAAGAATTTTCTTGAATTGTTATTGCTAACAACTCACGAAATGCTTAGGATCCAACGGGAATTCAAATTCAAGTGATGTTCCCTAGTCCCGACTCAAGGACGGTAACAGGAAACGTTTACAAATTGGGTGCCAGGCCCGTCGCCTCAAGTGTTGAGATACTAACATCGAGTAAACAGTTTGAAATAGGTTAAACAGGACTTTTAAAATTCTAGTTAAAACGTGTAAGTGAAAATCTAGAATAATATTTCGACATCAAAATCTTTTTGACAGTATTTTGTATGTGGTTTAGCTTTGCGTATTAACAGGCTGTAAAAATTTGGCTGTTGTCCAAAAAGTCACCTGCATAAACATAAATATTTATTTTATCTCGGGAGAGTTTAATGTTTTACCTCTACTATTTATAAAGACCGCGAAAACTTTCCTTGTCGGCAACGCGCTCGCAACTTTGTCTCAAAAGGGTTAAAAAAAGTTGATTTCAACTCAAATTTGTTTAGATTGTTTCCTATCGATTTATGATGTGAAAGAACAATAGGAATTTTATGAAGTAAAATAAAATAATGCAGGCTCAATATAGATACCTGTGGCTCAAAGTGACGGGATTCTAAGGGGTGTTACTGAAATCGCTTAATCTCCAAACTTGGCGCAGAGAAACGTGGAAAAATCCATACCCTTGACCGGGCCGGGTAAGCGAGGCTTGGCCCGGCTATATTTCAGTTTTGCGTCGGATGACTGATTGGGCCCTGGGTATTAGCGGACAGATGCCTAGCTTGTTAGATGGCGGCCATTTTTAGTTTCCCGTCTGCCCTAAAAAATACGCCAGTACCTAGATAACTCATTTAATAATTCGTGTCGCGTGTTGAGAAAGATAAGAAACGATAGGTAATTTTTTTTTGTTTTAAATTGATACTGAATTATCAAAACCTTTTTCCTCCACAATTAAAACGTACTTACACAATATGATTCTCTACAATGATGTCCCTTTCTCAATGTTCTGTACCAGTCAACAACAGAGACGGAAAAATTGAGTGGTGCGCCGAATTTAACTATTCTTCTAGGGTTCTAGTAGTTAACCATACGGGGGTTACATAGTCACTACGTGACAAAACCCCTTTTAATTAAAAAGGAATTTAAAAAATAAAAAAAAGGAATGGTTTTTATTTCGATTCAAACCTAATACGTCTGCATAAACAAATTATTTCGTGCTACGAAACGCACGGCAGCTATCAATAGTGATCGTTAAATAAAACTAGTCAAATAAATGCAAGTCGGACTCGGCATGAAGGGTTCCGTTCATTATCTATAAAAACCGTAATAAATCATATCTGTTGTCCACTTATTTATTTCATTTTGTCTTTCATTATTTTGTTTTATAGGGGCAACAGAATTACATCATCTGTGAATGTTTTAGCTGTCTTACTATCACGGTTCCGTCTGTCTCAAGATGGACAGCGGAGTCTTAGGGTCCCATTTCATCCATTGAACGATATGGAACACCAAAAACAACGTTCTCTCTGGTACCATAATACATTGTCCAATAGAAGACTACAAAGAATTATGAAGAACAGTTGTTACTTTTACTAACATCCTCTAAATCAATAGACTACGCGCTAATGTTGATAATTAGTGTAGCAGACTGAACAGCGAATAAAAACGTCAGCTTGCTAATATCTTGTGGCAGCTGTCATCGCTGATGGCGGCATCCATCAGGGCCGAGGTCGGCGGTATACGGCGTAAAGTAAAGTGATGCACAGAAAAACAAAATATAAAAATATTTATTTTGATTTTATTCCTACTACTGGTAAATTGCGTTGCGAAGTAAGCTTTTGCAAAATAACGGTAAAAATCAGTTACCTGTTGTCGGAAAATAAATTCTTATCTGAAATTTCATTTCCTGATCGTCATCATCATCGTTTAAACTGCAATCAGCCCAATGCTGAACATAGGCACTTTAACTTTCAAGTTAACTAATTAGGCGTACGTATCTAACAGTTTTGATATTGTTTTGATGTAGCAGACTGAATACTAGCAAATAAAAACGTCAGCTTGCTAATATCTTGTGGCAGCTGTCATCGCTGATAGCGGCATCCATCAGGGCCGAGGTCGGCGGTATACGGCGTAAAGTAAAGTGATG
The DNA here is from genome assembly GCA_947363495.1 of Euzophera pinguis. Lineage (NCBI taxonomy): Eukaryota > Metazoa > Arthropoda > Insecta > Lepidoptera > Pyralidae > Euzophera > Euzophera pinguis. Next base: position 19,124,465 of record OX376155.1, on the reverse strand, counting down.
CACAGAAAAACAAAAGATAAAAATATTTGTTTTGGTTTTATCCATTTAATAACAAACTGCGGTAGTCGGGAAATATAACAGAAGAAATCAGTTAAATACCCATCGAAGTTAACTGAGCTGCACGTTGATGACAGGCAGGAGGTGGTGGAGGATAGACCGACGTGAAGATCCTTAATAGCGAAGACCAACACTCACATTGGATCGCTGTGCCATATTAGTAATTAAACGTACATATCTATACTACACAAAATATCTTATATACACAGAAACAAATATGTTAATTGAGTATTATTTACTGAAACTTCATTCCGTAATGATAATATATTGATGTTAAAAATTGTCAAGTAATTTCAATAATTAAACTTAAAATTCCTAAAATATGTTTAAGGTCATTTGACTTTGAGTAAACAGTTTTGATGAAGCTCTCATGGTTAAAGAACTTTATTCTCATTAAGACACAAATGCCACTTACATGAGAAATAATACATAAGTAGACAAATAACGTCCGAAACACTTAAGAAAAAACGAGTCATTTTGCACTCATATTACCCAAATAAACCACTCCGTAAATAACAATACAACCTTATACTCCACAAAATTACCCATTAATAAACAACCAATTATGTATTACTTTAGAATATGATCACGAAGTTTAGTTTTAAAGCATGGAGTAATTACAAAGAGGAGATGCCGTAATAAGCGTTTTGTAAGGAAGCGTTTGTGAGGCTACACGGGGTGAAAGGCAGACGTGCGGGGTGCTTGGTTTCGGCCGTGGCTCCAATCATAGAGCACGAGCAATGACAAGCCACTGCAGTGTCGGCGAGGCGCCAATGATCACGTCACTGCGCCATTTAAAACGGCGTCTCCTCTTTGTAATTACTCCATGTTTTAAAGACACCAATAGATTTTATATTTTTTATATCTGACGGTAGATTATTATAAATCTGTGCTCCCTCAAACGTGAACATTCGCTTACCGTAGCTCATAAAGGTGCAACCATAATAACCGACTGGAAAACTTAACCGACTTAGTTGCACGTTAGATTTAAGAAAATTTTACGGCAGAAGCCAACATCAACGACTTAGTCAGGAATTTGCAATGCTTTTGATTCGATAAGAAGTATTTTTCCGGTCTCTCTTTAATGTGAACGTAGTTTATTAGGTCCGTGATGTATCTCGTAGTGGAATTTGATGATGTTCGTAGGTAAATAAAGATAAAATATATTTTACAGAATAATACTTTAAAAAAATAAATCTTAATACATTTTTGTATTTGGGATATCTGTAAAACAACATTTGCAAATAAATAACAAACATTTACCATGCGATAAATAAATAATGGTTTTAGATGACGTCTGACTTTCGTAATCATTTTTGGAAACCAATCAACAGTTATCATGTTCCAGGGTGTGACGGTCAACACCTGTCAGATTTTAGAGGCAAGGCATCTGACACAGCCTAAAAAATTCTCATGGTAACACCAGTGTGAAAAACGGTAGAGTAGTTCCTCATAAATTTAGGTATATATCGCCAGAGCTTCAAAGCAATCCCCACTCCCCACCACAAAGTGAAAGATTGTCATAAGAAGCTGACCATAAAGAGAATAGTCGTGAACAGGCACGTCAAGACACGATGCTCATCATAGGGTTGCCAACTATACTGTTAAAAACAGTATTATACTGTTTTTCACTACATTATACTTTTTACTGTTGAAAAAAAGTAAAAAAATACTGTTTTCAGAAATATGTTTTTTTTTCTTATCAAGTTTTATTTTCTTAGTAATGAATGCGAAGTGGCGGGATGAGAAACGGAGCAAGCATAAATTTAATCAAAAGTGAGCTCCTCATATATTTTATTAATCTTACTTACAATTTGTAGTGAGGCTTATGAAGCTTTTAAAAAATGACAGTAAACTTATGCCAGAAGTTCGAAAAAAAAATACATATTTAAAATAAAATACTGGTTAATATTCTTCTCAGACCTAAATATACTTTAGTTCTTGTAAAAAAATTGGCAACCCTAGCTCATCTGCTCTATTTTTTAAATGTCGAATAATTTGCGTTTGACATCATATGATTTTCATTCGACTCTCGGTGAGTCGACGATTTATTCACTTATTGGTCTAAAAGAACCTAAAGAGTCAGCCATTTCGACTCAACAAGAAGAAGAAAGATTTATTTCCACTCACTGGTTTTTTGTGAGTTACATTTAAAAGATAGGGCTCCAGAAAGCAAACGGCTGAACAAGCTAATTATTAAAAATAAAAAACACAACTTACTGCTTTACAATTATTATTGTTTTTGTCACAAAAATACATTGAAATATATAAGTAATATACATTTTTGAAATCTTCTTTTAAACCTCTTCATTTTGATATCCCACTCGATTAGGTTACTCAGTTTTTTCAGTCTGCCTATAAAGTCCGCCATTTTGTTTTTATCATGACGTCACATACCCTATGACACTCTGAAAAAAGCAAGGAATCGAAAGACATCTCATACATCTATATCCGTTAAGCCGTTCTTGACTTAAGACTTATGACATACAAAAAAGCGAAAACGCTAAAAACATTACACTCGGTTACTTAGGTCAGTGGTGTAAAAAAGAGGACGAATAAAATTAATCTTCATCACGCAGTCTGATCGTTCGTTTAAAAGTAAAGTAGGTAACTTTGACACTTATTATATGGATCACAGTTATCCAAACAAACCGACGAGTAAAGTTTGTGACTGTAAACACGGCCAATGGCAATGAACCGGATCCAAACTTCGGCAGAGATCAGTTTGGAATAGTTTAGAGGTGCAAAAGTTCAAAATTGTGATGTCGTTTCATTGGACAATGAGTTAATTGTAGCCTAATTTCTAAGTTGAATATCTAGAAATATAACAGTGAAAACCTTATTCAATTCTATGCTGTAGTTTTCGTGTGATGAGAGTACAAACATACAGACAGACAAATATTCTAAAAATTATTGTTTTGGCTTTTTTTGTGCAATAATGGTTTCGCATACTGGTTTTTCTTTAAAATATAGTGTACCTACAGACATCGACCTGTTTCAATTTTATTACACGACATATATTGAAGACTTCTTTGTCTAGTGGTCTGGCACTCCGGAGGACGTGAATTCGAATCCAACAGAAAGTGTTGCAATTTGTAAGTGTAATAGGCCATTTTAATTTGAATCACGTTATTGTAATAAAGATTATGAGCATTAAGCTGTTAATCAACTTATCTAAAACATCATCATCATATTGGTCTGATTTTCCTGTAAAAAGATTACGGAAATCTATCCATTACCGCCAAATCTTGGACCACAAGCAAGCTGCAAGCTGAAGATGCAACTAGGAAAACACGTTTGCACTAAGAAGACCTACAATAATAATACAGATCCAAGTATCTATAATACATAACAGAGGTATTTAATCAAATCTAGATAATAACCAAACTAAAACAACAAGCGCCACAGCAAAACAATGCAAGCAGGCCATTAAATGGAGCGTCAGATTGTGTAATAATGTCGAACAGTTGGTAAATCGAATTCCATGGCCCCTTGTTTGTCCCTTTATCGACTAGAAATTCCACAGGCGCAAAGTATACAGAACACAGAAAATTGTTATTCTTCGTACTGTTAGATTTTTTTTAATTCTTCGAATACCGTCATACGAGACTCTATGTTTCAATCTTTAGAAATATTTTATAGGACTATTAAACAATGAAACTGTCTGATTATGGTTGCTTTGAAAATTATTTACTCCGCACCACATCTTGGGAGACTAGTAGAATAAGCATTTGGCTTTAAGTCAGCCCATTACAGTATTGTAATTAGCTAAGTAAAATAAATATACCTTTGTCAAGCAAGCCATATTACAACCATTTTTTTTTACTGAAATCTACGGGAACAGTATTATTTCAAGATTTGAGTCTTGTCAGTACTCCTAACTATAAGTATGTGTAATCGGAATAGCAAATTTTATTTTGTCAATGATTATTTCAAAAGAACATGAAACGAATACAAGTGTACCGTTCCTTTCTCAATGAAGTGTACATACATATTACACTAAAACATTTTGCAACCATGTTTCAAAAATAGAAATAAAACTGAGTTATGTATGACGTCACCCAAGACGTATTTCATAATGTCTGCATCGGACAGTTTGGGACACAACAAATGTTCCAGATATTTATAGTACTTAGTTGCTATTGTACAATGGATTTATTTATGACAGATGTGTAATTTATTTCTGAATGCAACAAGCAAACTCAACTTTCAATTCTTACTAATATAATATTATTATATCAAAATTAAGGTTGTAAATTGTTTGTTACTTACCTTGTTCAAAACAAAGGTGACAGGAACTTTACCAGTCGGTAAAGGTCGGCCTCGGAGAACAAACTGCGATTAAATCCCAGACATCTTGCAAAATGGAGATGTCAGGAGTACCCGTAATCGACAAGCGTGTATGACGAGAGTGATGAGCGTAGATGAAGCGAGGGAGGTTTGTAAGGATCGCAGCAAGTGGATTTCTGTAGTCTCTGCGTACCCCTACGGGAAACAGGCGTTATGATGGCAAACATGTATGTCACCTCTTAAGGCTTTGGCGACTGAACTAATATTCCTAAAATTTTTTACATAAAAATGTGGGATAATGTAAAGAAGAAGATTGTCAACATAGGCTATATAAGATACCTTTCATCCCGTCTTTAATATATTTTCCCGTGGGATTTGATTTTATGGATGCAAAGCCGCTGACAAAAGTTATACCTATCCAAACTTCCATACTTATACTTATATAAATACTAGCGTCTTCAAAAAGTAGCCTATGTTTGACCCCGGGTCTTTAACTATATTCATACCAAATTTCATCAAAATCCGTTCAGCGATTTGGCCGTTAAAGCGTAACAGACAGACAGACTTTCGCATTTACTAGTTGTTCGCCGCGAACATAGACCTCGCGAATTTCACTCAAAAAAGTTTAGCCACACAAATAAAATAAAATCTTCCCGTCATTTACTGGGGTCATATTTAAGATATTCTAAACCCAAAAGTTTCATACACCTGGGAGAGATTTATCGTAATCCTGTGTCAGATACACTTGGGCATACTGAAAAATCTGACAGTGTCAGCCACTAAAACACCTCTGACCACGTTTCTGTTCATCCCGAAGGTCAGAAGGCAGTCGCTCCATGGGAATAACCAGTACTAGAAGCGTAAGCTCAGGACACCAGGGTGTAAAGTATTGATTGAACATTGGAGTTCAAGCTACATGGATTTTACCCAAGTAAGACTGACCCCAAAAATAGCATTTTAATGGCCGTGAATTGATTTCATAGTAATATGGGTTCGATTAGTCTTAGAAAACATAAACAAAAATATTATGGTTCAAGAAAGTGAATTTAAAAATATAAAAGATCAAAAATTTTGAATTGAGTTTATTTGGATGATTTTATTATCGTTCTTTCATATGCCAGTCACACTGACTTTCTACGAATTAATGATTTTTTATACTTTCGCTATTGTTACACTTTAAATTAAACTATTTTAAATTATTTTAGCTGCTGTTGTTAGAGGGGTCATTAATCCATACTTCCATACTAATATTATAAACTAGCTGTTTCCCGCAGCTCCGCCTGCGTCAAAAAGTAGCCTATGTTTGACCCCGAGTCTTCAACTATATTCATACCAAATTTCATCAAAATCCTTTCAGCGGTTTGGCCGTGAAAGCGTAACAGACATACAGACAGACAGAAAGACAGACAGACAGACAGACAGACAGACAGACAGACAGACAGACAGACTTTCGCATTTATAATATTAGTATGGAAGAATATAGTTGAAGACCCGGGGTCAAACACAGGCTACTTTTTGACGCAACAGCTAGTTATTAATGTATTATTAATCCATACTCCATACTATCCATCCATACTATATACTATACAACGTATAATATCCATACTAATATTATAAATGCGAAAGTCTGCCTGTCTTTCTGTCTGTCTGTTACGCTTTCACGGCCAAACCGCTAGACGGATTTTAATGAAATTTGGTATGAATTTAGTTGAAGACCCGGGGTCAAACATAGGCTACTTTTTGACGCAGGCGGAGCTGCGGGAAACAGCTAGTAATATTTTAAATGCGAAAGTCTGTCTGTCTTTCTTTCTGTCTGTCTGTGAAGCTTTCGCGGCCAAACCGCTGAACGGATTTTGATGACATTTTGTATGATTATAGCTGAAGACCTGGGGTCAAACATAGGTTACTTTTTGATGCAGGCGAAGCTGCGGGAAACAGCTATTATGTAATAAACGCGATAAAAACCGTAATAAACAGTTTTTCTACGATTTTATTAAAGTTGTTTGTTTCTACGGAATTTGGAATTTCTATGGAATCTCATTGAAAATAAGTATATCCTTTCAGACAAAAAATAAATAAATCGGTTCAGACATGATGGAGTTATGGAGTTATACTGTCTGTCTTCTCCATATCTAGAGACAATTTGCGGCGGCGCCCTATCTATGGACGCATTCCTTCCTGTTCTAACCATTCCTATAATTAGGCTTATATTTAACGACCGGCCGCCTGCCTGACGTCAACTCTCCTTGGGAATGCTGTTGTTTGCCGTGCCTCGTTAGCCGGGAAGTCTTAATTGTACCCGTTGCCCGCCCTCTACGTGGGCCAGATGTTGACGCCCGGACGAGAGGTTGTGTTGGAGAGTTATGCTGTCAACATTCACTCGAATTGAGAACCTCCTCCGTTTCGGATTTTTGAAGAACCTTGTAGGTCAATCAATTCTTCATGACCTGTATATTTGAGAGATTTATCTACTTCAAAAAGCACCTCCTTCTGTTATCGATAATTTTTAGTCCGTTAGACTATAAGGTCCATTGATCCTTCTACTACCACCCTTGAAATTTATTCCGACTTCAAAATATCTTCACGATGACCCCACCAATTTGAGAGAAAAACATCATTTTTGTGATTTGGAAAAAAAGATGATTAGTTTACTTCGACGACATCATCACTATAATTCTAGGTGTTTTACAGTTATTATTATTTTATTACTAAACTACTGCACCAATTACTTTAAAAAATTTACTGGACTAAACTGAAAGTATGCCTTATCGGACTTAAAATAGTTTTTTCAATCGTTTCAGTAATAACGGAGTAATTAAGTAACAAATACGAAAATATCTCGGTCAATAATTCAGAACATTTTTATTATAGTTATTTCCAAAACTATTTAACGGATTTAAAAATAATATTGAGTTTTTCGGTGTATTCGCTTTTAAATCATCTACAACCGCTTGCTTAGAACTGATTTCGACATTTCTAATTAGAGAATACAATCCCGAGCATGTTTTTCAATCCCGGGCTTACGGGATTTTTGAACCCTTTTCCCGGGATCCCGGGCCTATCCCGGGATTAGACTATGTGGTTTCTAATTGGGCTAAAATAAAAAACACGAGTAATAAAAAAAAATGTCTTTAATGTCTTTGCACAACACAAATCAGAATAATAATAAGAAAAGAAAAAACACAAACCAAAAAATACTATACTTTTGCAAAAAATTAAAAAACAGCACAAAATAACTATTTAGAATTTCGAAAATATAATCGCAGAAATATCAAAGCATCCAATGTTTGACTTCCGAGCCTGCTTCGTAGTCTATTGCCAACATAAGCAGCAGCTGAAAACGCTCGTTCAGCTTCTACGCTGGTCGGAGGAATAGACAATAGATACTTATATGCTGTTTCTAAGTGATATCCACGAACTCCTTCATTTTCGAACAGGCTCATTTCACGTCTAATACTATTTGCCAACCCCAATTCATTTTGTACTTGTACTTCAGGATCTGGGGATTTCATACTCTTGTTAATTTCCAGCTGTAACTTTTCCTTTAATGTCAATTGGGGTTGGGATTGGGAGGTTTCTGACCTTAGCTCATCATCTGTTTGTGATCCTGACCTTGCTTCTTCTTCCGTGTTATCTCGACTATTAAGTCTTTTAACAATATTCTTTATTTGCTTCCTCACTAAAGCCTGTGTCGGAACTGGAAATAAGTCGTGCCATTCCAAATCCGATAATAACTGATTTTCATCATCCATTCGTGGATTTTGTAAATAATTTAACACGCCAGTTAAATCATCACTTCGTCGTTGCTTTATACGTTCCACTAAGGATGTTTTAATTTTTTTGGCAAGTGCTGAGTTTTTGCTAGACAGTTGTTTTATAAGAAATTTCAAAGCGGCATCAGCTGTGCATAAATTAGCATCTCGCCGACAGATTGCTTCTACTGTCAATTTAATTGGGGTCAGCACATCAACAATTTTATTTACCAATTCAAAATCAACATCTTCTAAACGAATTGGATGATTGAGATCTATAAGAGCTTTTTGAATGCATGCTTTTAAAAGATAAAATCGCTCCAGCATTGTTAAAAGACTATTCCACCTGGTTTTACAGTCCAAAAGAAGTGACAACTCTTTTCCATGTTCAATTTTCACATATTTTTGAAGTACTGTTTCATTTTTCAATGGAGATCTTTTGAAATACACTACAACTTTGCGGATTTTCTTTATCAGCTTATAATATTTTCATATTGTGTTAACTTTGGTACGTGTTCTGGCGCAAGATCATTTTGTGACATTACGATTAAACCTGATTCTGGACAGTCTAAGTCTTCTAAATGGTGTTCATCATCGCTGTCGTCCATATAATCAACAGTCACAGCTGGTTCATTTATAGTATCATCTGAGGTAGGGCTATCTTGCAAATTATTATGTTTTTCATAAAGCACATCACAGACCGCCAAATTGATACCATGTGCGAGACGCAGTTGTTGTTCAGTGCAAACAAGCCGCCCCACCTTTATCATAACATTCGGTCCATCGGTTACAATAGCCACGATGTCAGTTTCTAGGGAAATGTCAAATTTACTTAGACGCTCTTGCAATATACGAAGACAATTTTCAGCTGTCATACTATCGTAAATAGGAACAAGTCCTAAGTTCCAAAATTTTTTATATGAATGAACGTTGACCGCCATGTATCGTTTATTGGAAGTTGAAGTCCACTCGTCGAAAGAAAGACTAAATCTTTCACCTGCACTTTTCAAATGTTTTAATTCTGCAGTTACTTGCTTTCTGATTTTTTCACTGTAATTCATAACACGTTTTCGAACAGTGACAGCTGACTTTGGTAAATCCGTGTATTTTGCTAAGAGCAATTTTCTCAAATCATCTGAGGTTATGAATACACTGAATGGAAATCCATCTAATGCAATCATTCTTGCCAAAATATCATCCAGGCTATCGTCGGCACTTTTAGTAAAATAATCATCTAACTTTCGCTTGGCTAGCGGCGGTGCTGTGTTCAGATTTTCAGAATCTTGACTTGTTGAAGCTGATATAACCTTGATGTTATGTTTTGATAACAAATGTGTATGTAATCCCTTAGTTGATCCACCCAAAGTCTTAAGGATGGCTGGGCATCGCTTACATTTAGCACTATTCCCGTCCTTCGCAACTAAATAATAACTCCACACTGACGTCGTATCACTGTCTTTTTTATGTTTAACAAAGTCTCCCGCCATTTGAAATACTTAATTTCAGATAATTGACTTTTAAATTTTAATGACGTAGCCTACGTAACCCGTCACTGACAGAACAATAAATGAAAAAAATAAAACCGGATTTGCATATTTATACTTTCGTACAGGGAATCCCCGACGGGAAATACCCGCAACAATATTATGATATGAGATGATCGGGTGATTCCCCTGTTGGTTCGTTGGGGAATTACCTTAAGAGTATTGTATTAAAGTATTCCGAGAAAGAGTCCCTTCTAAGTTCTACGACAAACATATTATTAGGACTGTACCTGTGTAGTAAATAGTGGGTACCTAACTACCTACGTATTGTACGAGTTGCTTTTTGTCGTAATGTATTAAAATAATCTAGGCAAGGTTATTTTCAAGACGCAATGGACTACGGAATACAAACTAGACTTGTTAGTGGAAATCCCAAAAATCCCGAGATTAGCCAAGTACAGTCCCGGGATTTTCGGGGCCAGAAAACGGTCGGGATCCCGGGATCCCGAGATTTGGGATCCCGGGATTGTATTCTCTATTTCTAATACAATTAATTCCCTAAGTAACACCTGGATGGCGCTATCCAGATTTAAACGCACTATGGTTTCGTTTACTATATAATCGCGAACATTTTTATGAATATTTCCAAAACTACTAAACCGATTTAGATGCCCAGCGAACTTGAAAAATTTATTGATAATTCCTACATGCCTACAAAGTTTCAACAAATCATACTATCGGTTCGGCAGTTATCGCGGTATAAACATACATACAAATAATGTGTTTTTGTCCAAACTCGATTTAGAGACCTCACTCGCTTTGCTCACTCGGTCAATAATATTAGTATGGATTACTTCCATATTATGAATTCAGTACTTTTAATATATACACGACTAGCTTTTTCCCACAGCTCCGCCTGCGTCAAAAAGTACCACACATACCAAACTTCATCAAAATCCGTTCAGCGGTTTTGACAGAGTGACAGACAGACACACTTCCGCATTTATAATAATAGTATGAATATGGATATTTGACGCAGGGGGAGCAACGGGAAACAGCTAATTTTTAATAAAAAATATTACAGAGTAAACCAAATAAAAGAAGGTTATAAGATCATTGAGAAACGAACGTATACTTGTTGTAAACGTAAATATGAGGTTTCGATGCTCTTTGGGTAAGATGCAATAAATTTCCTTCAGAAAAAAGTCTTTAATAAATAAAAGGCGAAAAGTTTAGATATGGTTTATTGTGACGTCACATCCCGAACCATTGTCGTTGGTTATTAATTGAAATCCTAAAGCCACGATTCCTTAAAATGATTTGATGTAGAAGAGTAAAAAATCTACAAAATAATTATTTCTTAGAAAAATAATATTCTTATTTTTTTCCTCAAAGATAATAAATTCCTCTTAAAGTTCGTGACCCTTATAATACACGTGTTAAAAATCCAGTACATTGTAACCTTTTGTTTATTGTATCCTGTTTATTTTCTGTATTCAAAATGGACCCGGCATTTGGCTTTCATTATATTTTTCTAAGTTGCCGCCGCAAAATGAACGTATAAAAGTTGAACACCGCACCGGTGTTTTTTATTGTACTCAGATGCTTGTAGAATTACTCTGGCTTAATTGGTGAAATGTAAATGTCGCTTATAAAAAATACTTATCACGATGGATATTATTTATTTATTTCAAGAATGTTTCAAGAATAAAGGAACATTTTTTGTATTTTCAACGCACACACGCCTAATTTTTCTGATTGACCGAGCGAGCTAAGCGTCTCCATTTCGACAATTTTGCTTTTGGATCGGAAAATGTATGTTCCGGGCTATAGGTCACATTTCTGAACAGATTTTTACGAAACTTGGCTCATGTACCTATTCATTGATTTTTTTCTTCTTTTTTTTGTCGAGAGCTTTTTTTTTGATTGTGGAAAAAATTAGGGCAAAAAGAGGGAATGTATGTTGTGGTATTGTTTCTGAACGGATCTTTACGAAACTTGGCACACATGTTGTCTGATTTATTTTTAAATTTTTGGTCAAAAAGATTTTTTTGATTGGGGAAAAAAAGGGAAGTTTGTTAAAATTTAGTTTTAGTTAATAGCCATTTCAATTTGCAACGAATTTGTCATCTCCTAATTTCAGGTGTTAACGTAGTGGTTAAGCGCTTAGTCTTCATTCATAGCAGAAGGCCCCGGATTTGAAACCCAGCCAAAAAAGTTTTTATTTTCTTTTTCTTTTTTTGCTATAATCAGTTTTTTGAAAGTATTTGACTAAAATTCAGCTGGAAATTAAATAATTCAAATTATTTAATATTAGTCAAGAATATTTTGTAATCAATATTAGAACTTTCAGTAAACAATATAATACTTCTAATATTTATTTACTAAAACTTTATTGTACAAATACAATTGTAAAGCAGAATAGGTGGACTTAATATTGATTCTTGGAAGTTCATATTACTTTACTATCCGCAAGGGGCGCTTTACAGCTTTGGTTTCTGTACCCAAAGGGTAAAACTAGACCATATTGCTAAAAGACTTCGCTGTCCGTCTCTATGTCTCTCTACCAGGTTGTATCTATCCTTGTTGTAGAATAAAAAGTTTTGTATTGTATTGTTGTTTGTCATGAATCGTAATAGTTAAAATTTTAACAAATGATTTATTTCTGTTACCTTTATAACAACAAATCCATACGAATACTAATATTAGAAATGCGAAAGTCGGTCTGTGTTTCTGTCTGTAACGCTTTCACGGCCAAACCGCTGAACGGATTTTGATGAAATTTGGTATGAATGTAGTTGAAGACCCGGGGTCAAACATAGGTTACTTTTTGAAGCAGGCGAAGCTGCAGGAAACAGCTAGTACTATATAAAATGAATAAAATAAATATTTAAGGGGAGCTCTCATACAATAAACGTTATTTTTTTAGCTCTTTTTTGCTCGATATTGATAACGGCAACACGTAATCTTTTGCTATTAAGAAACAGGACAATAAATGAATTTTATTTATTTATTTATTATTTAACGGCAACACGTAGACGCTTGAAATATTCTTATTATATTTAGTTATGTTTTCACTTTAAAAATAAATATATCATTAAATTAAAATTAAACAAATATTTAAGGGGGTGTTCCTTACAGCAATAGAAATGGTACGGAACCCTTCGTGTGCGAGTCCGACTCGCACTTAACCGATTTTATTTATTTACGAATTTGTTGACTAAGTCACTAGCGTCTACGTTATTACAATGTCATGGTAGTGGCACTGTTCGCGAGGTCTACTGTTCACAGATCTACTAGTATAGTCATTTTAACTAATTCTTTGACCGACGTCCTTTCTGTCGATAGTGTTTTTCTAGAGGCTCTCATTAAAACAAATAAATTAACGGGAATTTGTAAGACTTTAGTCCAGAAATTAGTACCAAAACATAGTGAACAATTTATAGTGATATTTAACAAATAAAATCCAGTGAAACAAAAGCATAATATAATAAAATAACCGTGACTACACTTTAGTGCAAAATCTACCGCACGGTAAGTGATACAGCAGTATTGCCGCGTATGCAAGCAAATATCGCGGTTACGCGTGTGGCGGACGGGTGATTAATGCCTGCAGATAGACGCCGATGACGCATATCCACTTGTATCAGGTACTTGCCATTGATTAAGAGTGCAGAAGCGGCAAATCACAGCACGGCCCGAAACTGTCTCTGGGAGGACAAAATTTGATTAAATTCGAATTATTAAAGATTGAAACATATATACACGATGCCAATCAAGTGTAGTGCCTGCGATTCTACTATTTACAATACCTCATTCATGGAATGTACCAAGGAAAAGTGTAAAAAGGTTTATGACTTGAAATGTCTTAATATTGATCCTAACAACTTTGAAACGTACTCTCAAGACTATAAGGAGCAATGGGTTTGTCCAGAATGTATATGCTTAAACCCTAAACGTGGAAATACTGACACTCCGGTCCGAAGGAATGCACCCGATTTGAATATAAGTTTTACACCACAAAATAATATAAACACTCAGCGTGGCTGTTTTACGAAAGGAATAGCTACTGATTCAAAAGAGAAGGACGCAGTCTTATTGGATGAAATTAAAAAATTGAGGTCGGAGGTTATTTCGCGGCTGGACAACCAGGAAAAAGTTTTGGTTCAATTGCAGAATGAGTTCTTGCAAACTTCAAGTTATTTGTCTAATTTAGATAAATGTATGAGGGGGCTGCAGGACAAAATATGCGATAGTCTCTGTATTCATAACCAAGATCAACAGGTCAGTCAAGTAACATCTAAAGAAATTTCGTTAACTAAGCATCGAAAAATTATTAATAATGGAAGCTCTGTAGACAAGCGTGGAACTGTAAAGGTTATGACTGCTGCTAAAGGAGAGAAAGAAACTAACCTCCCGGAATCTACAAACAGAGTCAGTCAAAAAGATAAGCAGAGTGGGGAAAAAGCAGAAAATGAGAAAATAACAAATGAAAGTAGAAAAAATGGTGCATCAGATATAAGAAAAGATAAGGAAAATCAGAGGGATGAAAATGATGAAAGCAGAGATGAATGGAAAACAGTTCAAAAGAGGCAGAAAAAGTGTTTATCACAGAATGTGGGAAGAGGTGCAAATACACAACTGTTAACTATTAGAGCGACGGAAAAAAAACGCCATCTTCATGTGTGGCGCTTACATCTTGATACACCAGTTGACACTATGAACGAGTATGTCAGAAAAATATGTGGTGTCGATGACATAACTGTAGAAAGAGTGAAGTCAAAAACGCCACGAAGTTATGCATCTTTTATAGTAGGAGTTCCGGAAATGGTTTTTGATAAAATAAATCAAGCGGATGCGTGGCCACTAAATGCAGAATTTAGTGAATGGATTTGGTTTCGGAAATTCACCCAAAAAAGTACTAGCATGTAAAGATGTACGTTTATTTTATCAGAACGTACAAGGGCTTCGTACAAAGTTACAGACATTCAGAAATAATCTGGCTACTATTGAGGCGGATCTATATGCAATCACAGAGACAGGATGTAATAAATCTATACAGGATAAAGAAATTATTCCGCCTGGTTATAATATAATACGGTGCGATAGAATGGATGGTCGCAAGCAGGGAGGAGCATTTCTCATCGCTAAACACCAGTACGAATTACGTGCAGCCCATGTATTGGGGAATATAGAGTTAAGCAAGTGTGTATTTGAACTGGTAGCGGCAACAGTGTATATACATAATAAGTTTTTATTTTTATGTTATATTGTATACATTCCTCCGAGTAGCTCAGATAATGAATATATGACTTTGTTTAAAATTATAGAAGATTCATTTAACAGATATAAGAAACTAATTGTTGTAGGAGATTTCAATTTGTATTCAGCCTCTCTCAATGTTAATAATTACTTTGAATGTTTTTTAGCTTATTGCGGATTCACTCAATCGAATAAGGTACCAAATGCTATTGGAAGATATTTGGATTTAGTGTTGAGCTCAGGTTTGAGTGGTGAGGTTGGAGTAGAGCTTGCGGACGATCAGATGGTACCTGTAGACAGATATCACCCACCATTATTGGTAAGCTTCTCCCTTGCGTCACTGCCTTTGCCATTAGCTACGGTAAGTGATAAAGGTACGAGTAATGCTAGACCAGGGTGGAATTTCTGCAAGGCCAACTTCCCATTGTTATATAATAAGCTAGCATCTATTGACTGGAATGAAATGTATGGAATGGAAGATGTAGACGAAATAGTAAATTTTTTTAATAGTAAAATTACTAACAGTTTTGATGAGTATGTGCCCAAAAAAAAAATAAACAGACTTAGAAATAAGTATGTTTACCCACAATGGTACACAACAGTTATTATAAGTGCTTTAAAATCAAAAAGTAGTCTGCACAAGAAATATAAGCAAACGAAAGATGTCAAATATTATCAGGAGTTTGCTAGTTGTAGGGCAAAAATTAAAAAGGATATTGAAGTAGCACATCGCCAACATATGGAAAAAATACAGTCACAGTTTTGTACAGATCCTAAGTCTTTTTGGGATTATTTGAGATCACTGAGAGGAACTTCGGGTGGATCTACTATTACTAAAGACGGTAGGCAACTTAAAGAAGAGGAATGTACTAAGGAGTTTGCCGCATATTTCGAGTCAGTATACAGTAAGGAACCTGCAACGCTGGATGTCGCCGAGGCAGTGGCGGCCAGCTCGGCAACAAATGCTAGAGTACACTTGGTCGATTTTAGTCTGGAAGACGTAAACAGGGCTCTCACGAGATTGAAGCCAAAACGATCAGCTGGGCCTGACGGTATACCAGCATTTGTTTTAAGGGATTGTCGTGGTGTTTTGGCTAGACCTCTTCAGCACATTTATAACTTGTGTCTGGGTCAAGCCAAATTTCCAGATTTATGGAAAATAAGTCGTGTAATACCAGTACCTAAAGGTGGAGCGCGCCAGGATGTTAACAATTTCAGACCAGTGGCGGTCTTATCGGCTCCTGCTAAAGTGTTTGAGTCAGCTACTCATTGCCAGGTTTATGGGCAGGTGAAGGGACTACTTACTGAGGCGCAACATGGATTTCGACCGGAACGTAGTACAGCAACAAATTTGTTGAATTTTATAAAGGATGTAATACCCGCCGTGGATTCAGGCTCGCAGGTGGACGTTGGGTATTTTGATTTCCAGAAGGCTTTCGATACCGTGGATAATGATGTTTTGCTCATAAAATTAGCTGAGTTAGGTTGTACACCCAAAGTGCTCCAGTTTTTTGCTAGTTACATGCGGAACCGACGGCAGTATGTTGATTATAGAGGATGCGAATCGGAGCCGTACTACACTAGGTCTGGCGTGAATCAGGGAAGTACACTGGGTCCTCTAAATTTCCTCATATTTGTCAATGATTTGCCAAATGTTGTGGAACATAGTACGTGTCTTTTATTTGCTGATGATCTAAAGGTTTTCATTGAGGTAAAATCTTCTTTTGACTGTGATCGTTTGCAGGAGGATATAGGGAGATTGGTTCGTTGGAGTGAGCAAAATAAACTTTCCTTCAATGCATCCAAATGCTCGGTGGTGTCTTTTAGTAAGTCGCGATCACCCATAACCTATCAATATAAAGTAAATGATGTGCCAATGCAACGGGTAACACAGGTGCGAGATCTGGGAGTTTCGATTACATCACAAGTAAACTTCAGCAATCATATCATGGATGTATGCAAAAAGGCGTTCAGAAATTTGGGGTTCTTACTCCGACAAACCAAGGACTTTTCTAGCATTACAGCCATTCGAGCACTATATAACGCACTAGTAAGGAGTCAACTTGAAAATAACTCTGTAGTATGGGCGCCCTATGAAGACAAATACATCACTATGTTGGAGCGTATTCAAAATAAATTTGTAAGGCACCTATACAGGAAACTATATGGAGTTTATCCTTTTTACCCACTCATGTACCCTACACTATTTGTGTTGGGAATGGTTGGGTATAATGAGTTGAGAGTTAGGAGAGAATTAGCACTAGCTGTTTATGTGTTTAAGTTACTCAGAGGGATAGTACAGCAGCCCGGTCTTCTTCAGCTTATATTTTTTAATGTTCCAAAGGGATATGCACAACGGCGAAGGCGACCTCCACTTCTGGCGGTACCAACAGCCAGAACTAACTTATTAAAAAAAGTTCTGTATGTGCGCACTATTCACGTTTTGAACGAAGTGCATGGTCGTATTGACATATTTTCGTGTTCATTGAGTGAATTCGCCAGAGCTACTTTATACAGTTTAAGTTATTTGACACGTTAGTTTATTAAATTCATATTTATTTGACATGTCATTTTATTTATAGTTCTAAGTAGAAAAAAAAATAAAAAATAATAATATATACTAATTCAAAGTTTACCCATTAAGGTGGATGTGTTAAATTAAATTATTTGTGATATTTTGTTTATTGTTGAATAATGCATGTTTTATTTAAATGGTATTAAGAAATAAGTAATTAATTGGCAATATTATATTATTATTTTAAATTATGTCTGCTGTATCGCATTGGGTGTGTACCTGTAAGGATATTGCATGTATGTATATGAAATAAATAAAAAATAAATAAAACTACTGAACCACAGAGCCATGAAAAGGCGCTAGCAATTATATTTTGCGGAAAACGTGGTCATCATCATCGCGTATGACATTCATCCTGCACAGATCAAATGTCCATTTCTTGGCTTTCAGCAGCGGGTGTGAGTTGGTGCGAGAGAAAACATGGTACATACTAGTTTTTTTTTTAAATTGTTTATATCGGGATGTTAAGTAAAATCTATTAAAAATATTACATTATTTTAAATATCTTTTGCTAACACATTATCTACCTACAGTAGTCTACTGTACGACACAGTTGCAGGGTGGCTCCTGAATTAGGGTTTCTTAATATTTTCTGAACAATTCATAAACCTACCACTTTACTTAAAAATGCTCTCTTTCTCCTCTGTTCCGCTCACAATCAAACATGCATACAGGTATACACAGATTAATGAAGCTACTTTTATTTATTTAAAGAAATAATTACATTGTTTTACATTTTTTTTATTTCTTGTAGATATATGCACTCCAATCCTGGGGATATGACCAATCCTCCTTCTCGTTTACAGGGTTAGTGACGTCATTATTGTGGCTGCTCTCTTTGTAGCATTTGTGATCCCTCCACTTTTCCAGGTCTACCCCAGGGATCTCCTTACAAGACACCATTTCATTACTGAAAGTAGAAATAAAATTTACTTTTTTTGCATAAATTAAAAGTAAAGTGTACATACAGGTGGATGGCATTTTCTAGTAAAACATTCTAACTCTAAACAGAAAGTAAGATTGTTGTCGTTAGAATAACTAATTTTGTAGTAAATAATAAATTTACATACAAATATATTTACTAACATAGCCTGTAAGCCATACTAACAAAATGAGTCTCTGTTACTCGAAAATAAATTCATTCATTCATTTATTTTTGAGCTAAAAAAGGGTATTCTGGTGGTTTAATCTGTTTTTACCGAATATTAAATCAGAAATCCTTTTGTTTGAGAAAGCAATAAATGACGGATTCCAATAATTATTAAAACTTGTCTGCTATCTAATATTATTTAACTAAATAACGCAAAAAAAAAACGTATAAAATAGTTTTATCTATACATCTATATACCTTCTATACATATAAATAAAATTGGAGTGTCTGTTTGTAATATTGAAATAACCGTTTTGTACTACATGCATATGAATATATATATACGGTACATGCACCAAAATAACATTTTTTACAATTTTTGTCTGTCTGTCTGTTCCGGCTAATCTCTGAAATGGCTGGACCGATTATGACGGGACTATTATTGGCAGGTAGCTGATGTAATAAGAAGTAACTTAGGCTACGTTTATTTTAGATTTCTTTTTATTTTAATTAAAGAATCGACGGGTCAACTAATATTAATATATAACAAACTAGCTTTTCGCTCGCGGCTTCGCCCGCATAGATGTCGGTTTTCGCGACTATAATCGTAAGTCCATCGTTATGGTTGTCTGTACACATACAAATATATTAAAGTAAATGTTTCCATTGACATGGCCTCAGTACAGCGGTACGCGGTGCTGGAGAGAGAGAGCGCTCATTCGACATCACAGCTCTAGTCTCGGGTTTTTTCGTTTAACAGCCAAATGAAAACTACCTATTACCTATTAAGTGTTTTAATAGCAGGTACTTAGTACTAAGTGTTTTATTTCGAAATCGTAGTAGTTTTGAAATATTTTCTCTATCTATCAACCCTTGTGTATGAATACCAAAAACCTAGAGGGTAAATTTTTATAAACCATGAAACACATAATCAATGAAATGTTTTTAAGAACATCAATCTTAATTGTTATCAAAATCATTTTAAAAAATTTCATAGAAACTTCCTTATACTCTCTCCGTTACGGAAGGAAATTTAGGCAGTTAAACATGAGACAATTTGAGTTGCTGCTATTATTTCGTTGATATACCTGTTAAAATTAACTGTATTTTGATAATTATTTCATCGTATATATGTAAGTTTATTATATAAGTACCATAAATAAGTCTATTATCATTCCAACTTTTTGTATTTATACCTATACATTTTTAATACCCACATGACGATATCTGTTTAACCCAAAGGTTGACTGTCAGATAATGCTTTTAGCATTAAGTTCGCCTATTGTGCTATACAACTGTATTATATACAATATAGTTTAAATATATAAATAAACTTCCAATCCCTATTTCATTCCTTTAGGGTTAACATTTTTCAAACTCCATTCTTAGTGGGCGTTTTCATTATATTTAGGATCTCGCCTTATACATTTCATGGAAGTTGGTAAACTTTGTGATTATTCTCCATACAAACTTTCAACCCCTATTTTGCACCCTTGGGGGTTATTTCAATAAACCACGAAACACGTGTTCAATGAAATGTTTTTAAAAGCATTAATCTCAATTTTCATTAATATCGTAGCTGATTTCAATATTTTTTCATACAAACTTTCAACCCCTATTTCACCTCTTTAGAGTTAACATTTTTCGAAAACCCTTCTTAGTGTGCGTCCGCATTTTTAAATAAAACAACTGTATAAATTTTACGTTTCTACTTTTGCGGTTACGGCTGTGCGTGCGTCTATATGTCAGTGGGAACATTTCCTTTTATATAAATAAATTTTAAATGGCTTATGAAGATAAGTAAAATTGTCATAATCAAAATGTCCTGGAATTGGATTACTGGGCTAGTAAACTAGTGGTCATATCTCCAGTTTAATCCTTGAAGGCGCTTCAATATTCAGGAAAACTGTTCATCAGCATTCAGCAAGGCTTGTCGTTGTATCTGCGTGACATCGAGTGCGCTGCCGATGTCACGCATACTGACATCAGCGGCGCCATGTTGGCTTTTCTGATCTAATAAAGCTGAGCTATTGACATATTTAATGTCCTGAATTTGGATGAATTATGTCTAATATTGGGCTCATATTTCAAGTTTCATCCGGAAAAACGATAGTTGATGAAAATCTTTCAATATTTAGGAAAACTTACTGTTCGTCAGCATTCAGCAAGGCTTGTCGTTGTATCTGCGTGACACCGACAGCGCTGTCACACATCAGCCGCGCCATGTTGGATTTTCTGATCTCATGAAGCTGAGCTGCGATTTAAAAAAAAAGTCAACAACCAAAACATTTCGATTCCGTTGTAGGAAGACAGTATACAAGTAAAACTTTATTCCCTTCCGAAAAGTAAGCAGAAAAGCACAATGACCATGCGAGAATTAAACTGAGAAATAGGTGCGACTTTTCCTTCTTGGCGAGTTGACTCTGGTTGACCTGCATTATCTTGTATTAGGTAGTACTCGCACACTATTGTCCAGAATACAAAATATATATATGATACAAATAGAATAGACATTATAATTAGCATACGCTGGGCACACGTTACAGGAAGTTTATAGGAAATATTTTTCCTATACTCCATAGCTAAGATAAGAGATAGACTGAAACGCCTTTTCGCTCTACTATTTCAGATGCCAAGATCCACTCACATTGCTGAACTAGAACAAACGATGGCACTTACGTAAAGTCAACGAAGTGGGTAAATCTCCATGCTCAAAGAAATGCCTGTCAGATTTCCTCCACTGAAGCAAGTTCTGCGTCATGATGCAGAACAGCGTAGGACCCACGAATGCACCCTTCATATGTCTCTCGCTGTATATGGCTGGCATCAGTTCTACCTCGTCCACGTCACCATAAAGACGTCTGAGCTGTTCCACTTTCTAAATAAAATAATTCGTCCCCTAATTATATTGTAAAACTTGTGAATCGAAACATTCTGCGCCATCGGCCTTCGGTTCTTTTATTTATTTATTTAGATGCATACAACAGGTTACAATCATGAAAGATACTTTGACGAATACAAAATGAAATGTCAGACTGCAACCCAAAACATAATATATGCGCGTTCTGTGATATACATCTATTCTGACATATTTATTTACCACTTCATTGCACACACTAAAATAAAACATATGTATCATAAATCATGAACTTAGTACGTATACAAAAGGCGGCCTTATCGCATAAGCAATCTCTTACAGGCAACCTTATGGTAGTTAACATAAAGGCCAAATCCAATTCTAGTACAATATCTTACGTCTTCCCGTATCTCCTTGAAGTCCTCCCATTTGCGAGCGACGGGCAGGCCGCACAGCTTCCTGTACGCGTTGTACGAGGCCACCCCGTGGTCTCGGCCTCTGTTAATGTCGATAGCAGACAAGTCAGAGGCCCGTTGGTAACCACCTAGAACTCGCTCTACAAGCTGAAACAGATAAGTTTCTATGTTTTGTTTTATATAAAAAAAATTATAGAGAGAGAGTAAAAATTTTATAACGTCAGCTATTTGCTTCGGTGCCCAGGGTTCACTTTTCTGCTGCATCCTTAACAGAGGTATAGAACAAAGACAGTAAAAATTTAACAAACTCGATCGGACTTGGCGGTAGCAGTGGCCAGATACTGTTTAAATTTAACATAAGCTATATGAATCATCATCATCATTTCAGCCACAGTCAGTTCACTGCTGGACATAGGCCTCTCTTAATGATTTCCAAAAAGACCGGTTGGCAGCGGCCTGTATCCAACGTCTGCCTGCGACTTCTTTCAGGTCATCTGACCATCTGATCGGTGGATGTCCAACGCTGCGCTTGCGCATACAATAACCTTTCTGCCCCATCGGCCTTCGGTTCTCTGCCCACTGCCACATCAAAGAATTTATTAATCTTACTTACTTTTGGTGAGATAAGGAAAAGATGTGGTGTGAATGAGGATTTAGTTAAGATGATTTGATGATGACTACTTGTCAAGACCCAGCGTCTTATCCAGCGTGTTCAGAACGCATGTGCCCGATATTGTTTTAATGTTCCGCCCCGTAGTCACATCAGCCCCTTTTTGAATGATGCATCTATGCTAAATATGGAATCGCGCCGACAGTTTCATTTGGCCAGCTTAATGTATGGAGTGATGAGGTTTAAAAACCCCGTATATTTGTATTCTAAGCTGAGCTTTTTCCAACTTCGCAATAGACCTAGGAAAGTCCGACCCTTGTTGTCAATGCAGCAGCATAGGACGGT